>CM053594.1:63819171-63843604 GCA_028646575.1 Pseudocheirus occidentalis
TGTAAAGTCTTTTCTACTCCATAAATCTGACATGTAAACTATTCCTTGCTTCCCCAGATGGCTTATAATATCTGCCTTTATACCTAGATCGTGAACCCATTTAGACTTAATTTTGGTGTACGGTGTTAGATGATGATCTATGCCCAGTTTCTGTCATACTGTATTCTAGTTTTCCCAGCAGTTTTTGTCAAATAGTGAGTTCTTATCCCCAAAACTGGGTTCTTTGGGCTTATCAAATAGTATATTACTATAATTGTTGACTACTATGTCTTTTGTACCCAATCTATTCCATTGATGCACTACTTTATTCCTTAGCCAGTACCAAGTAGTTTTGATGACTACTGCTTTATAATAGAGATTAAAATCTGGTACAGCTAGGCTATCTTCCCTAGCATTTCTTTTCATTAATTGCTTTGATATTCTGGACTTTTTGTTCTTCCAAATGAATTTTGTGACTATTTTTCTAGCTCTATAAAGTACTTTTCTGGTAGATTGATTGGTATGGCACTAAATATGTAATTTAATTTAAGTAAAATCATCATTTTTATTATATTAGCTCAACCCACCCATGAGCAATTGATGTTTTTCCAATTAGTTAGATCTGATTTTATTTGTGTAAAAACTGTTTTGTAGTTGTGTTCATATAGGTGCTGGGTCCCCTTCTCTTTTTCTTAAATTTTTTTTTTGCTTTAGATCTATGATTTTATCCACATGAATAACTTCCAATCTAGATGCTCCTTCTACCAAAGTAGATTAGCCACTCATTTGGAACTTGTGGTCTTAAAGCACTGTTTAGGGCACTGTGAGGTTCACTGATTTACCCATGGTCACATCAACAGTATGTGTCATAGCCAGGGTTTGGACCTAGGTCTTCCCATTTCAAGAAAAGTTACAACTCCATGATGCTTCTTTTTTACCCAAATATATCTAAAAAACACAAATGCCCTTTTTCCTGTCTTGAGTTTTTTGCCATGCTTTTGTGTTCTTCTGCAACTGCCTTTTCTTCACTATTCTGTACATATTTTAAAAATCCAAGTTCGTTGATGAGTTCTCTCAGCAACCACATTGTTTTCTTCAGACAACTACTTTTCCTCCTCGTCAGAATTACTGCTCTTTGTTTGTTGTTAGGTTTTTGTTTTTGTTTTTTCAAGAATTTCCCCTCTCCTCAGCATACCCATTAACCTCCTCTGAGGCTCAGATGTTGTAGTGACCCAGCAGAGGGACCGCTAGGCAGTCCCCCAGCCTGCTGGACGCTGGACACTGCCTCAGGCCTCGTGCCCCCACCACTTCCTTGTGTTTTCCTCTACAGTCCTGGGCACATAGTATGATCATTAGATGTTCAGTTTCCCAACAACTTTCTATGGAAAATCAAGGGAAGTGGGCCATGGTTGCCGTGAGCAACTTTGAAGAGCAGGTCACCATTAGAGAAGCTTGATCAAGGTGCCATCATCGTGAGACCCTCCAGATCAGGACTCTGGCAGAGTTCCTCTATCTCATCTTCCTCAATCAGTGGAGGCTATCTTTCCATTTTTCCTCTGCCTCCTGGGAAATAGCAGAAGGCTAGCATCAAATCATGGTTGGATTTAAGCCTACAGATGTGCCCCCAACAGCCACTGTAAAGTTCCCTTGAGGCTGGCACTGCTGCCTGCATCGTTGACCTCATCACTTTCCCCCTGGACACAGCCAAAGTCTGACTGCAGATTCAGGGAGAGAGCCAGGGGGCTGTCCAAGTTTCTTCTACCACTGCCCATTATCTGGGTGTCATGGGCACCATTCTAACCATGGTCAAGACTGAGGGCCCTGGAAGCCTGTACAATGGGCTGGTGGTTGGGTTGCAATGCCAGATGAATTTTGCCTCTGTTCACATTGGCCTCTATGACTCTGTCAAGCAGTTCTACACTAAGGGATCTGAGCATGCAGGCATTGGGAGCTGCCTCCTGGCAGGCTGCACCACAGGGGCTCTCGCAGTGGGCATAGCCCAACCCACAGATGTGGTGAAGGTACCAGGCTCATGCAGGTGGCAGCCAGAGAAACCAGGATACAGTGGGTGTCTATAAAACTATCACAAGAGAAGAGGGCCTTTGGGGCTTATGGAAAAGAACTTCATCCAGTGTTGCCCCAATGCTATTATCAACTATGCTGAGCTGGTGACCTATGATCTTATCAAAGATGCACTCCTGAAGGCCCACCTTATGACTGATGACCTTCCATGCCACTTCACATCAGCCTTTGGGGCTGGCTTCTGCACCACCATCATTGCTTCTCCTGTGGACATGGTCAAGATGAGATACATAAACTCTGCCGCAGGCCAGTATGCCAGTGCTAGCCACTGTGCCCTCACGTGCTTCAGAAAGAGGGACCCCAAGCCTTCTACAAGGGGTTCATGCCTTCCTCTGCTTGGGCTCCTGGAATGTAGTGATGTTTGTCACCTATGAGCAACTGAAATGGGCCCTGATGGCCACTCGCACTCCCCAGGAAGCTCCCTTCTGAGCTCTTTCCTGCTAGCTTTCTACCTTATTCCCCCACTTTGAGTCCACATCCCATCCTGCCTTTCCTCCCTTCCCATTTTATTTTCCCCTTATTTCTTTCTTTCCCTGCCTTAGCACTGAAAGAACCCCCTATACTCCCCCCCCTTAGAGTTAGCCCCACTTAAACCTCCATCCAGCCCACTTCTTCTGTCTTTGTAGCCTCACTCAGTTCTTAAGCTCCTTACTTCTAATAAAACCAGACCAGAACTCACAATGTGCAAGCTGTCTTGACTTCAGAAAAGGCAGGTTTAGCTACCTGTCCATGCTGTATATATCAGCCCTTGATTAGACCATATACTAATTTGGGATTAACAGGCATTTATTAAGCACCTACTATGTGGTAAGTGCTGGAGCTCTAAAGACAAACTAAATGATCCTTGTCCTCAAGGAGAAGTACACAAATCATTAGACTAAGGGTAGAAAAGTATTTGAGTCTGCTTTTTTTTTCTACTTAGTCTAGGAAAATGAAGAATGGGAAGAGCTGTCAGCTTGCAGGACTCAGACTAGACACAAGAAATGCCAGGGGCCACCATGAATGAGACTTGCTCTTTTCCATTTCTCCTGTGCCAGGGCAGCTCCTTGGCTCTCTATTGCACCCTCCCTCCCTCTGCCCTGAAGAAACAGGCTAGCCACCTGAAGACAGGAGGGTTTAGTCAACAACTGCGCTGTTGTCCCTGCTTCCTTTTTGGATTCTTGCCTGTGGCCAGGCCCTCCTTCATGTCCTCTCATGTCTGTACAGCCATCTCAGCTTCTAGAGCACCATCGAATAATTGGTTTGATTCTCTCATACCAGCAAACATACCCTAGTACACACAGGTGTTTTGTGAACTTTGAATGAATAACCTTTCTGCAGTGCTTTAAAAAAATAAAAGAATTTCACTTTTGAGAGCTTCCCATTTCTCCTGGACTTTTGGTATATTCCTTCTTTAAATCTTTAAAATCTGTTCTCCTAAAATCTAGGATACATGTCAGACAATACCTGGCTTTCCCTTACTTTTTTGATGACATATTATAAGGTAACATGATCACTTCTGTCACATATATTCCCCCCCAAAACTCTTAGGTTCCTACCATTTCCACCCCAACAACGAGTTCCTCCTCATTGCTGAGAATCAGGTCTAGGACAGCAGTTCCACTCATTGATTCTTCTACCTTTTGAAAGATGAAATTATCATCAAAGCAAGTCAAGAATTCATTAGTTTCTCTGTTTTGGGAAGAGGAGGGGCTCCAGTTGATGTCCAGATAACTGAAGTCGCCTATGTGGCAGTTCAGATAAGGAAAGAGGTACTTGGAGCTAAAGGAATGGTGTTGTTCCCTTTGCACCAAGGCAGAAGATGAGGCTGGAGACTTGATTAAATGGCCTTTCCCCTTTCCCTAGAATGGAGGAGCCTGGTGTTCAACAGAATGCAGGAATGTTTTTCCTTTCCCTTTCATTTCTTTATATAGACCTAGTAGGCGTATAGTAATCACCTCTTTCCATAGATAGGGAAACTGAGGACCAAGAAGCTAAACGTCTTACCAAAAGTCACAACGGTATTAGGTTTAAAAAAAAAAAAGGTAGAAGGGCGGCTAGGTGGCGCAGTGAATAGAGCACCAGCCCTGGAGTCAGGAGTACCTGAGTTCAAATCCAGCCTCAGACACTTAACACAAAAACTAGCCGTGTGACCTTGGGCAAGTCACTTAACCCCAACTGCCCTCCAAAGGGGAAAAAAAAAGCCAAATAAATAAATAAATAAATAAAGGTAGAATTTGAACCAAGGTCCTTGGACCCCAAATCTGGTGTACTTTTCACCATACCATGTTGTCTCTCTACTCTCCAATAAATCCAATTCAAGTCAACAAATATCAATTGTCTTTCAGTAGAAGGTACTACAAGAAGATGAGGATAAAAAGATCCTGCCTGCAAGAACCTAACAATAGGAGAGAGACAAGAGATAAGCATGATTCAACACGGAACAAGGCAGGGGCAAAGAAGAGACAAAGTGCTCTCCAAAAATCCAAGGAAGGATGGGGCAGCTACATGGCGCAGTGAACAGAGCAATGACCCTGGAATCAAGAGGACCTGAGTTCAAATCTGACCTCAGAAACTTAACAGGTGCTAGTTGTGTGACCTTGGGCAAGTCACTTAACCCCAATTTCCCTGCCTTCCTCCCTCAAAAGAAAAATCAAATGTGAGGAAGGAGAGATTACACTGAGCTAGGGAAATCAGAGAAGATTTCATGGATGAGACAGAGGCCAAACTTGGCCTGGTTGTGTGAATTTTCTTTTGGTTCATTTGACAAGCTTCTGCCAATAAGTCAGAGACAGGAAACTGTGAAGTGTTTGTTTGTTTATTCACTCAGAGTGAGATCTACTCCACCTGAGCAATTGGTAGACATGTGTGTCCCTTAAAACTTGGGTAATAATATTTATACTTTACATGAAAGAAAAAGGGAGAAAAAAGTGGCCACCTGTAAGAGTACAGCTGATTATGCACAGAAAAAATGGCATGCTCATTAAGGAAAAATGTATGTCACTAGTTACAAGAGATAGAGAAGGAATGTGTCCTTGTTAATACAGCTAGTTGCACTAAGTCAAAGAGAACCAGACATCACTTGTAAGATAAGATAAAGAAGGGCAGCACACACATCCTTCAGCTGCTGAAGTCCTCCTTTGTAGCACTTACGTCTTCTGTAGCAATTAGGGGAGGAAAGAAGACGCTGAAGGGAACCAGCTGTTGCAAACTGGTTCATGTAGGGGTCATCCATAACAAAATGGCAAATACAGAACAAAATGGAGAAAGTTGTATCAATTCTTAACAGACTACTCTTAGCTCTTAAAAAAAATCCATTTTTAACAGCCTTAAAAGGGAGACCTGAGAATCAGAGATCTAGAGTGAGAAGGAACTTTAGAGGTCTTCTACTCCACCTCCTACTTCATTTTACAGATGAGGAGACTGAGGCTTAGGGAAATTAGGTGGCTTTTCCAAGGTCACACAGGCAGTAATCATTGGAGATTTTTAACTCAGGGTCTCTGACTCCAGAGCTCATGTTCTTTGAATTTCAATCAATTCAAAATGAGGAGGAAATACATTCCAGGCGAGAGGGATATAACCTATGGACATGGATGTGCACATATGCAGATAAAGCTCAAGGAGTGGCTAGTGTGCAGTGATAATCATTAAATATCATATTTTGGCCAAAGTCTGAATTAATCAAACAAACTGCTTTAGTTGATTTAAAAATGCCTTTCCCTATGTTAGCAGCTTCAAAGACCAGAGTTGAGATTCCCCTTATCTTGGGACTTACTCCACATGAGAGCAAAACAGACATCTTGAGACTATAAAATGTAAATAGACCCTGCTCTGGTTGTTGTCAATTTCATTTACAACCAAGGAACTCTTTTTCACATATAGATGGTAACAAAGAGAAGTCACAAAGTTTTGTAATATGGTCATCCTAAATTAGAATAGTTCTGAAATGTATAAAAAGTCTTATGATTCCTCTGTTTACGAGTCAGGACTTTAGTTCTGTACTCCTTGTGCAAGTACTGCTAGCCTTAAAGGAATTAGGAATAAATTCTGTAATTTTATAGTACTATTTGTTTGTCTCCTTTAACCAAACCTTTTCTAGATGTTGACAGCAGTTTTTGCTAGAATGTGGAGTATATAAAGAAAAGCATCATTTACAATCTCATGTAAGATGAGATTAGAAAGGTAGCTTGGAGTAAGATTGTTGGAGCCTTCAATGCCAGGCAAAGAAGTTTATATTTTAGCCTATAGGTAAGGAAGAACCTCCACAAAGTCCTCCTCTGATGCTTCACTGTGGGGAGCTGACTTTGGGTTCTTAAAAGCTATGACAGTATAAGCTCTGGCAATTTCTAAAATGCCGGAAAGGCTTCAAACATGACCCTGCCAATAGACGGAGTATGTTTTCTGAGAACCAATCTAATCAACTTTGGAGAGGCACATTAAAAATAGATTGGGTTAGTTGGGGATTAAATTTTTGGTGCTGGAAACCATAAAATAAAAATTTCAAATGGATCACAGAACTGGATGGTTCTTCTGCAGTAATGATAGCAGAGTTAGGGGGAAAAGAACTAGAGAAAACTAGGAATCACAATCTTTAGACTCTCAAACTTTAACTTGCTTACTGTTACACTAAATGTAAGATCCTTATGCAGTTTCAACCCCTAGAAAAGGTTTTGTTAAAGGAGACAAACAAATAGTAATATAAAAATACAATTATTTATTCATTATTCCCTTAAGGCTAGTGATACTTGTACAAGGAGCCAAGAGCTAAGTCCTGACTGGTGAACAGAGGAATCATAAGACTTTTTATACATTTCAGAACCATCCCAATTCAGGATGACCACGTCACAAAACTTTACGACTTCCATTTGTTACAGTCTATAAGTGAAAAAGAGTTCCTTGGTTGTAAATGCAAATTGACAACGACCAAAGCAGGGTCCATTTACATTTTATGGTCTCAGAATGGAGTAAGTCCCAGGATAAGGAGGAATCTCACCTCTGGTCTTTGACGTTGCTGACACAGGGAAAGGCATTTTTTAATTAAAGCGGTTTGTTTAATTAATTCAGACTTTGACCAAAATATGATATTTAATGATTATCAGCAGTTACCAATAATAGAGCCTGCTTCTGGAGAAGCTGAATGTCAATCTTGACATTTCCAAAATAAATGAAACCAGAAGAAAGAAAAAAAAGTTGGCTGATCAGGCTCTATCATATCCAAGGGCACCAGGGAGCTGTGCCTGTTTGGATAGAGCTTTCTAAACTGAAATGTGTGAATTTAGATGAATTATAATAAAAATTGTTTCTGGCAGACCTGTTTTTTTAGGCAGTGCCTAAAATGTAAATTAAGATATTAATGTTTTTCTTCAACAAACACATACCTGAAAACAAATTCCCTCTACATCATTCCCAACAAGCAATCATTCAGCCTTCAGTAAACCATGAGTCCAAAAGAATAACCATCAAACACCCCCACTCACCTCCTGACAGAGAAGGGAACAATCTAAAAATACAGAAAGAGACATCTATTTTTGGACACGGCCAATGGAGGAATCTATTTTTCTGGATTGTGTGGCTATGTGCTGTGAAATTTATTTTTTTTTATTTGTTTTTAAAATGTGCATCCAAGTCTCAGCTCTGTCACTTGCTGTGTGACCTGGGTTAAGTCACTTGCTATCTCCAGGTCTCAGGTTTTTCACTTGTAAAAGAAGCAGGTTAGGCTGGAGGAATTCAAAGACATGGTCTAGCTCTAAAATGATGACTGCCTGTGAGACTCATCTAGCACTCTTCTGAATACAGAGGCTGTTAAGTAAATATGGGATCAGTGACAATGAAAGGTTCACACTCACTTCCCAAGGAGGCACATCTCAGAGTATCTATTCTCATATCTGTGACCCATGGTTCTTCCCCTTGCTCCAGTTGGGAGATCTCCTCAGGTCTGGAAATCCTGTTAATGGGAAAGGAAATGGGGTCTGATGCTTTGTTCTATGTACACAGGACTCAGTCCCAGTCCCTAGGGCTGCAGAGGGCTGAAGGGAGGACAAAGGCAATATGCAGAGACACAGTGATAGGAAAGCCTAGGGACATGAACTTTCTTTAGGCTTTCAGCTCTGTTCCTCTCCCTACTCCTCAGACTAGTGGCAAAGATAATTGAGGTACTGGTGACCTCGAACAGTAATCTCATGGGATCCCACCCCTGGGGGAAGATAAGAAACTCCTACCTTAAGGAAAATCAACACTTGTCCTTGAAAGAGAGACCCGGGCACGGGACAGTAAGGTCAAACTTCCTACAGGAGGAAGACTGAGATTCAGAGGGACATCAAGGATACTGTTAACCCCAATTGCCCTGCCTTCCCCCACACACACACACAAAGAAAAAAAAGAGTGACTGTTATTGACTTGGTTCCCTTGAGACAAAATGGGGCAAGACTGGAATCTGCTACCTAGGAGAGGTATGCTGAAAAAATAAAATTAAAATAAACACGCAGTTCCCTGTTTCAGATTGGAATTGGTCAAATCCAAATGGAAAAATCTGAATATTTACTTCGGTTGAATTCTTTGAAGAGTAAGAATACAAAAGGACTAGAATGACAGAGAATTGGACACTGGTTTTGTTTTTAATGATTGAAAATATTTTTAAAAGGAACACTCAAAGACTAATAACCTAGAGAAAGGTATCTTTGTGTCCACTTGATAGCTCTCTGGTCTTGTATCCCAGACAGCTCTCTCTGTCCCTTGTAACACTGAAGGGACATACAAATTCTAGGTGATTCTAATAGTAGTTAGTATTTATGTAAGACTTTAAGGTTTGCAAAGCACTTTATAAAGATTATCTCATTTCAATCCTTACAATAAAGTAGCTGTTATTAATAACATCCCCATTTTGAAGATGAGGAAATTGAGGTCAACAGAAATCAAGGGACTTGTCCAAGATCACATAGCTAGTGAGTACCTGAAGCCAGATTTGAACTCAGTTCTTCCTGATTCCAGGACCAGGGCTCTATATTCTGAGTCACATACAGCTACATTTATGTGTAAACTGATCCTCTATGGATTCATTGAACTAAATTCTAAATGGAATTCTAAAACTCAATGGATTAGTCAGAAAGGCTAACTGACTTACTTGCCTATGATCAAAAGATGAATGTCAGAAGGTAGAGTTCAAACCCAGTTTTCCTGACAAAGCTAGCATTCTTCCTCTTCTTTTCCCTGCTATCTCCCTGCATCTCCTCACTTCTTGCAGCCTCCAGTTTCCCTGCTCCCATCTATTCTTCCCAGATCTACAGGCTCACCTTCCTAAATTGCTGCTTCCAGCCTTTTATTCTACTTCATGTTTCCTTGGTCTTCAAGGTCTTCCATCACACAAATGAATGACTTCTTTCTGTCCCAGGGCCAGAGAGCTCAGACCTGGGCAGACAGAGTGTGTCTCTTTGTATGTCCTCCTATGTCTAGCTTTATACACAAATTCTATCCTTTGAACCTCGATGATCCTTGCTATCCCCTTCTGTTCTCCTACCTCTTCTCCCTTGGCCTTCCCTTAAACATCTAGTTCAGGGCTTCTCAATCTGACCTCCAGGAACTTGTTCTTTTTCAAAGTTTTGAGAAGGTCTCCTTTGCAATACTGTGTATTTTATTTCGTGCACTAACATTATTCTGGGAAGGGTGCCTAGGCTTCACCTGAATTACTAGAGGAGTCCAGGACACAAGAAAGGCTAAGAGCCTCTAACCTAGGCCAACTCCATTCATTTTACAGAGGACAGAGCAGAGGCTTTCGAAAGTGAAAGAGTCCCAACTCCACAGCTCTGTGGACTGGTCAGGAAATCAGGGCTCACAAATGAGAAAGAAGGAGAACAGGCTTCCTAAAAAACCAGAAGGTGTCTCAGAGGACAGACCCAGGATAAATGGAGTTGAGGAAGGAGTATCTTCAATGGTTCAGTTTAGAATACATCCAGATCAGTTCCACTTGTAGTCAGAGGTTCCTAGCAGAGCCTGACCCTAGAGGATCTGGGATCAAACTCTAACTCTGACACTTGTCAACTGTGGGACCATGCAGAAGCTATTTGAACTTCTTGGTCAAATCTCTAGTTTCCTCATCTGTGAAATGAATGGGTTGAGTTAGGTGGCCTCTGAGGTCCTTTGAAGCCCTATGTCTACCATCCTGTGAAAAACAAGTGACCCTTAGGAGGAAGGAGAAGGTGAGGGGCAGAAAGTCGGTTGTGACTTCTCTTCACATTTGGAGAAAAAAATGGCATCCTAGTCCACTGCCTTTGTTTAAGATATCTCCTTTCCACCTGTTAAATTCCTGACCTAAGCAATTCACACCCAATACCACTACCAATAATATTTAGCATTTCTGTAGCGCTTTAAGGTTTGCACAGTACATCTGATGCTCACCACACCACCACCACCACCATCAGCAGCATCAATAAGGAGCATTTATAAAGTACTTACTATGTGCCAGGCTCTGTGCTAAGTGCTTTACAAGTATTATCTCAACAACCCTGTGAGATAGATGCTATTATTACTCGGACTTTGGGGGAGAGGGAGGGGAAGCGGGAAGGCAAGGCAATTGGAGTTAATCGATTTGCCCAAGGTCACACTGCTAGTGTGTCAAGAGTCTAAGGTCGAGTTCGAACTCAGGTCCTCCTGACTCCAGGGCCGGTGCTGTATTCACTGCGCCACCTAGCGGCCTTATTACTCAAATTTTATAGATGAGAAAGTGAAGTTGACAGAAGCTCAGAGGCTTGCCTAGGGTCAGTCACACAGTTAATAAGTGTCTGAGGCAAGACAAGTCATCCTGATTCCAAGTCCAGGGCTCCACGCAAACATGTTTCCTAGCAGCCTCATGGACACAGCACTTCAAGGTTTGCAATGCGCATTACTGGTATTTTTTTATCTGACCAACAAATACGTTTATGCACCAACATTTATTAATCAATTCCTACTCTGTCTTAATGGAGCGCTCACTTTAGGAAGGAGACGAGGGCTCCTCAGCTCGGCGGGGTGTCTAGAGGAGGGGCAAGTGGGCGGGGCCCGGTGACCTCGTGGTGACCCTGCCCCGCCCCCCCGCCCTTGCAGCTGCCTAGGCTCCTCACCTAGGTAAGGGCACAGGTCCCGCAGCCTAACGGTCCCGTATCCCGGAGGAGCCCCGAAGGCTTCTGGCGGACCGCAGCTCCAGCCCCGGGACCTCCGCGGTCGCCTTGCCAGGCCGAGATCTCCTGCAGGACTGCTACCGAGACGGCGAGTCCTCCCGCCAGCCTAGAGCGGCATTGGGCGCTCACCAAACCCGGATTGGGCCCTGGCGGTGCAGCGACACTTCCGGTCCGGGTGGTCTGGCGCCCTGAGGGAAAGCGGTTCGGGGGCAGCGGGTCTGGTCCGGTTCCGTCTCGGTAGTCGGGGCCCGGCGCGGAGGGTGAGTCCCGTCCGTGCCCGGGATAGCGAGGGAGGGTGTTCCTGAGGGGCCTTCTCCTTTATCTTTTACTGTGGAGGAAACTGAGTCTGGAGGAGGGAGGGGCTGTCAAGAACAGCTGGTGTGCAGCCCCAGGCTCCATGTGTGATCTCGGGCAAGTCATTCCTTCTCTGGACCTCATTTCCCTCATCTGCAGAATGGGGCTAATACCTGCACTTCCCACCTCACACAACAACCGCTTTGTAAAGTCCTTTTAAAACTCCAGCTTCCAGTGTGATGGCCATTCCTGTTAAATGGGGAGAATAATAGCTCCTACTTCCCAGGGTTGTTGTGAGGATCAGGTGAGATAATGTTTGCAAAGCGCCTGGCACATAATAAGAACTATCTAAATGTTACTGTTATTATGATTATTGTTACAATAAAACGAGATAATGTTTGTAAAGCACTTTGCAACCTTAAAAGCACAACATGAATCCTAGCTATTGTTATTCCTCCTTGTTGCACCCCTAGTCCCGCCCCGGCTCCAGCCGCCCTTGCCCTGAAGTTGCATGCGCTCCCACACAGCCCTGAACCTCACTTTCTGTGTCCTTGATGGTCCCAGGCAGTGCTCAGAGGCAGAACGTGCTCCCAAGGGAGATGGAGATGGCTGCGCTGGGAGCGGGACCCGAACTATCTACTGCTCCCACTCCTCAAGTCAACAATTCACCGAGGACCCGACCCAAGCCTCGGTGTCATGAAATTCCACCGCTCCTCTACGGCGATCCCTGTCAAGGTACTCTCAGCCTCAGCCCTCTCTATCAAGGGTCTGCACTCTTTTCCTTGTGCCCCATTTCCCCTCGGAACTTCAGACTTTTCCCTGAGCCTGGAAATTCTGTGCCCTAAAGCTTTCCCAGAAAAGGACTTTTTGAACTTAAGGAAACCCAACTCTAGTAAGCTTACATTTCTGACCATATCTGAGGAGAGGGAACTCTAGTGACTACTGTGGAGATTAGAGTGGATTCTTCCTTAATCACTTAAAGAGTTTTTGTTATTAAGGAAAAACATCACAATAGATTCTAACCCTAAATTACTCAAGAAATAGCTTGTGTAGAGGAGAGATCTATATTCATGGTGTAAAGGAAAGACTAGTAGTCTTTGAGAACTAGCCTTTTCCAAATCACCTCTCTGAGTCTCCTTTTCCTCACCTCTGAAATGACAGGAATCAAGCAAATGAACTCTAAGACCTTACAGCTATTGATAGTCTGATTTTTAGTAACTAAATAGGAATAACTTCTTTAGCAGCACAGAATAAATCACAAGGTTTAGGGTGGAAATAATTCTGTTTTATGGTGAGACTGAGATTGTTCCTCACCTGTCTCATATGGTCTCTCTGATCTTCTAAGTGATTGAGGCCATTGAATGTGGAAGCAAAGAAAGGAGATCTCATAAAAGTAGATGCTGGAAGGGGATGGGTAGAGAATTGTCCTTCAATTCAGGATCATACATCATATAATCAAATTGTAGATTCTTTATTTCTTACTATATCAGAAAATCACTCTTGAAAGATTTGTACCAACAGCCTCCATGATCATGTTTTTAACTTGTTAAGCTCTGACCCCATTATCCTTAGCAAGGTTATCTCCTGTCATACAGTAAATTTATAGAGAAATTGATTTTTCCCTCCTTAAATTCTTATGCTCCTTATTCTCACTTGTGGGTCCCATGATCACCCTGATGTTGCTTGTTCTAGCCTTGTTCCAATGCTAGTGAGGGATAGGGTTAGCCTATCATGTTCCTGAATATCTCTTTGATGTCACCCCATCTCTGCCAGAATGATTTAACAATAAAAGTAATCTTGGATGACGTAAGTCTAATCAGAGATAGGCTTCCTCGAAACCCTGACTTCTGGTTTCCAGGCTCTGGATATTAGGCGTATCCCACTTTTCCAATACTCTTTAGTTGTCAGATCCATCCAAGCTTGTATGTGAAGTCTGCTGATCACCCATATGAATAATGAGTAACATTACTTAAAGGAAAATTTTATTATAATCCTATAATTCAGTAATCCTACAATCACCCCTTTGTGATGTTGTTCTTTAGTTGTTAAATTTTGTTTCCACATCATACAAAACCCTAAAATATTCATTATTTAATCCTCTATAACATATAATACCTTAAAAGAGTTCAGCACAAAAGAGTGATTGCCATGGCATGCAACTTAATACTTTGGTTTATGGCTTGCAAAAAGAACAGCATGTGCTTTATTAGTAATGAATGGTGTTGTCTATCAGTTTTGATCTGAGTTTTGTTGACATTTAAAGTTGTCTTTGTTTATGTGGTTGCAGTAATTGTGTATATCACCTGCTCTGCTTTGTTTTTGCCATCTATCACTTCATGCAAGTCATCCCAAATTTCATCTTGTCTTTCCTTATGGCACAGTAATAATCCATTACATTTGTATGCTGCGGCTTGATTAGTTGTTTTCCAGACATGGAGTACATTTGGATATTTGATATCATACTCTTATAATTGATACATATGCTATTATTGAGTGCCTGCTTTCTGCCCTGATACTGTGACAGACATATAGACAGTACTGGACATGGTTCTTGCAAGCCCTTAGAGAATAATAAATATTCAAAACTAATTACATATAGTCTTATGATTATTTAAGAGCTCAAATGTATGGTAGTGGTAATCACTGAACATTTCCATGGCAGTTTTATATTTGCAAATCACTTTTTTCAAAATAACCCTGTGACTCTTGATTTACAGATGTGGAAACTGAGGTTTAAAGTAGTCAAGGAGCTTTATCAAAGTCCAAAACCTTAGTACATGTTGAAGCTAGGACTCAAACCTAGATCTTTTCACATTGATGCTCTAACCATTATACCATGCTGCCTCTTAAGTGACAGAGGCTTTCAAGGAAAAATGATCATAACAGCTGGAGTAATAGGGTAGAATTCATGGAAGAAATGGGGAACTGAATCTTGATGGAATGGATAGCATTTGAAGAGGAGAGAGTACTGCAGGTTGGGGATACATTGTGAAGAGAGACATGGAAGGAACTTGGCTTGTACAGGGAATAGTGAAGAGACAGGCCTGCCTATGGTTTTAGTGAACAATGAGGTTAGATAGGTAGGTCATGGTCAGATTGTAAGAAGCCTTCAAAAGGGAAAGGGTCAACTTTACTCTCATTGAATTTGGCTTAGGGAGGGAATGACATAAACTCTAAACTGGGTATCTTGCCACACAGGAGAGTAGGGGGGATGGGGATGAGAGGTGGGATGATGGAGGAGAGGGCAGAGTGGGGGGGAAGGGCTGCTGGAAGTACACACTTCTGTAAAGGGACAGGGTAGAGAATAGAACAAGGGGGCGGGCGGGATAGGAAGGAGGAACATATAAACAGTCTCTCACAATATATCCACTGTGGAGATGGCCTGTGTAATTACACATGTACAGCCTATATTGAATTGCTTGTCCTTCCAGTGGGGGTGGATGACGGGGGAGGAATCGAAAGAATCTAGAATTTAAAGTTCTATAATCAAGTGTTAAATAGATATAATTACTATTATTATCATTTATTAACTACATGCAACTGGGAATTAAGATATACAGGCACTGGGGTAGGGAGACCCATCCTGCCCTACCAGAAAGTTAGAGGGGTGATGGAGGAGGACATAGGAGAGAGCAGATTGGGGGAGGGGCTTTACAGTGGGATGGCTGTTTTGGGGTTGTGGGTAGGGGAAAGAGGGAGAAAATTTGTAACTCAGAATCTCGTGGAAATGGATGATGTAAACAAGAAAATAAATAAAATAATTTTTAAAAAAAAGATTGTAGGAAGCCTTGAATGAGGAGTATGGACTTTGACTTGTGAGCCTTAGGGATGTAAATGATAAAGGTGGGATATTAGAAGGTTTATTTGGTGAACATGTGCAGGATAAATAAAGGGAGAGAAGGTGTTTCCAGCATATCAGTGAGGAGGTTGTTAAGGAAATCCAGGCAGGAAGAAATGAGGTAAGCTGTATCAGTAGGGATGGGAACAACATTCAGAAGAAACTTATCAACTCTTAGAACTTGGCAGCTGTGATTAGTTGTAGTCTATCATTTGTAATGTAAGGCTTCAAATTTCAGACTAGCTTTTAAGAGAAAAGACATTTAATTTAAGGTTCTTTTTCATTTGAAAAATGAAGTATTCTTGATTCATTTTTATTTCATTCCCATATTCCCCTAAAAATAATTCCTGCCTAAGGCTGTTTGAAAGTCTTCCCTCTACTTTTTTTCTCATTGCCAAAATTCTATCAGTTAAAGACTTCCTTGGGTTAATAACTTTTAGTCCTTCACCATTTACTGTGAATTGGTTTAAACTAACCCCTTGCTTTCTGGTTTTCATATTAGTTTATGAGCGTATGCCCTCATCTGTTATTTCTTTGTTAGATAGTATTTAAACTATTACCTTCTAATGTTCTGGGGGAAAGTACTCTGTGAACCAAAGTTGCTATCAAAGCAAGACTTGTTCTTCCAGTTCTTCTGGTTACCTTGTGAATAGAAAAGGACATTCCCATGGAAGAGAATGGGCCCAGGATGTTTGGGGGACAGAGAAGGCAGCATGAGTAGCCTGGGCAGGACAGGGAAGGTATACTAGGGAGATGGCAGTAGACTGTCCTGTCTCTTAGAGTAGTTCCAAACTCTTTTCCCAGACTGTCCCCTAAATTGACTTCCCAGTTTGGCCTACATTGTCCCTTTCCCACCTTCCACCTATTCATCCACTGTAAAAATTTTGTTCCCCATCTCTTCCCATAGGAGGCAAAGTTTGTGAAATGCAGAAGGGAATGAGGGAATATGCATTGGTGCTGCCCTCCATAAATCCACTCAAATGGTATTTCCTTATCCCACAGCTAGAATATTCCCCATCCTCTTCTCCTAATCTCAGATTCAGAGTCAAAGACTCCCTAGGTGAAAACTCCTTTCCCCTGTTACTACTCATATTCCTCATCTCTATCCTTCCTGAGTCCCCATTTTGCTCTGTACACCCCTTTCATTGTATCCTTTCACCTTCTCCTTTCCCCCATTCTCTCATGAATACATTTTGCTTCATTTTAGAGCTTTTCCTGGCATGCTTCTCCAACTTGTTGCACTCATGGAACTGGCTCACCTTCCAGAAGACTTGCATCCTTGGCCACCTTCTACAGAACTGGATGTCTTTTCTCATGCCCCTGGACAGCTAGGCCAAGAAGAGGAGGATGTATACTCTTTTTTTCTTTACTGACACTTCCACGCCCTCCCTCTGTCATCACTCAGCAACATTTCCTAATTTGAGGTTTGCTCCATCCATTTGTATCTCCTTTCGTTCACCAAGTTTGCAGTTATCTGCTGGCCCCCAGGCCATGCTGCCCCCTTTCTCATGGAGGTGAGCACCTGTTTCACTCTCTTCTTCCCCTCACCAGCTCCTGATCTCATACTTGAAACTTCAAGACACATGTTGATGTCCCCTGAACACACTCTGGCCTTCCTGTTCTTCCAGCTCTGATGATTTGCACCTTCACTCCAGCTCTGCTACATGCAGGTTTGGTCATACCTTGACCTCACCATCACTCATAACTGTTCTGCCTCCATACTCCAGAACAATGAAGTTCTCTCCTACCACAGCTCATCAGCCTTCCATCTCTCATTCTTAAACCTAGTTTGCAGTAGCTTGACTAAATCATGCAGTATTTTGCCTTCCTGCCACTGCTAATATCCTTAAAGTGGAGATTTCCTTCTTAGAGAAAAAGGAAAGGGGCTTAAAGGACTCCTCTCCATTCTTTAGGTTATCGGAGGGAATGAAATAGTCCTTTAAAAGCTTCCTCCTGAAGCAAAAAAGGAAAAGAATCTGAAGAGCAAGGGAGAATTATGATCTGTGTCAGGATGGTGTGGAGAGGAAGTATGAGGCACCAGAGTGAGGGGAGAAGGGCCACTGGACACGTGGAGCTAAGTAAGAAAGGTGAGGTTCTTTCAGGGAGGAGGAGGAGGAGAAGGCAACTACTTGTCCTTAGGCAGTGGGACTATGGATCTACATATGCCGTCAGGTGAGAGAGCATCTCTTAAGGGTTGAGGGAAGAAGAGATTGGTCATCATGGTTCAATTCAGTTAAATATTTATGAAACCCAAGGCAATGTGTTATATTCAGTAGAAAGCTGACCTCAGAATCAGTAAGAACTGAATTCAAATCCTATCTCTCACATATACTGGCTGTGTGACTCTGGGCAAATCACTTAACATCTCAGGGCTTCAGGCAGCCCTCCACAACTATAAATTGGAGAAGAGGGGCCAGTTTACATTGGTGGAGAAAGCTCTTCACTGGGAGCTCTTTCTACCAAAGAAATCAAAGGCTAGTTAAAAAAAAAAAAGTACAAAGTATTTTCTAAGTGTTGGAATACAGTGCTAAAAGTGAAAGAATCCTTGCTCTCAAGGAGCTCATTATCTATTAATTTATAGTAAGTATAAAGTAGGAGCAAAAAAATGAGGGTAAAGGGCACTTAAAGCTGGGGAGATTGGAAAAGGCCTCATGCAGGAGGTGGCATCTGATCTGATCGTAAAGGGACTTGGGGATTCCAAGGAGTAGAGTTGAGGTGAGAGCATTATAGACATGAGGTAGGGAGGAGTAGCCTGGGCTACTGTTTAACCTATTACTTCTAGGTTAATAAATATAAACTCCTCTATTTAGCATCTTTGGCCCTAGGCTATTGTTATAACTTCCTAATAGGCCGCTCTCTTCCCTCATCCATCCTCCACACAGCTGCCAAAGTGACTTTCTTAAAAGCACAGGTCTGAACATTCCAGTATTTAACACAAGAACCTACTCCCAGGCCAGGTGTCTTGGGGCAACATAGGCACTCCAGGTATGAAGAGAAATGAGGAGATGTTCTGTCCTGGTCAAGGATGACAGGTGCTGAGAACAGATTCAGAGCCCAACGTTGTCCATCCTGTGGATATCTCCTGGAAGTCCTGTGGTCAAGATACCCCAGGCACTGGCAGTGGAGGAATTTCATTTACCATCCGTGGTTCCTCTGCAAAAATTGGAGTTTTTCACAGAACAAGTATATAAGAAGACAGTACTTTTTCCAACTTCTTAAATTTCTGGAATGACTGAATATATGCCATGAAGCATCCTTTCTTTTAATTACTAAAGGCCAAAATCTGCCTTAAAATGCCCATCTGCTAAGTATTGCTGATCCTACTATGTGCACAGAATGTGCTACAGGCTTTAAGGGCCAGGAGAAAACAGGACAGATTGTCTTTTCTTTCCAGGTTCTCACAAGCCAGTTGGGGAGACAGGATATAGACACACAAACCATCTAGAAAACAAGGTACACCGTAATGTCCCAGAAGCGCTGAAGGAAGGAGCACAAAATGGAGATTAGTAGCTTCCTGTCTTCTTGGAGTCATCACAACAGGATACATTCTCCCTCCTTGCTTCATAGACAAAGCCTTGGGCCAAAAGCAGGATTTGTATATTTTGCTCTAGTGTGGTGGGCTGTTCCCAGGATGATGTGACTCATTATATAGAAGGGGTCCAGGCCTCTCCATACATGCTCTCTCTTCTGGGGTTTTCAAACTTCCCCTGTGGACCTCAGCTCTTCCCCCAAGAAGAGACTGTCAAGCTGTGATTCTTTGTGATTGTGTATGATTCTCTGTAACCAGAGGGAGTGTCTCTGGGAAAATCCACACGAGGACTTGAACAGCTTTTGCTAGGGATCTGAGAATGTCCTGGCTCTCTCTGAGCCTTCCTTCAGGGGCCACAGAGACAGGCTTGACCTAGGGAGGGACTGCTGGGGTCAGAGAGGGGAAGAGATGAGGATACAGTTGAACAGGTGGGGTTCAGGCCCTGGTGACTTGCATAATCAGCCTTGGATTGCATGATTATTGGGGGGAAACTGGAGAAACTAGAGTAAAGGAGGTGAAGCTTTGTTTATCAAGACTCCCTGGGAGTGATTTTTGAGAACAGAAGAAATAGAGTGGACGTGGTAAGACAAGGGCTAAGTGTTTTCAGTCATCCCATTTCCCATTTAGCATAAGCTTTCCTCAAAGACCTTGACTTCTACTGTCTTCATGATATCACACAGCCTTTTTGTATTCACAGTGACAAGGGCTTACAGTTTGATACACATGATGATCATGCATCATGGAGTAACAGCATTTCTTAGGTCATAGAATTTCTCTGACCCCTTATAGAGTAGCTGGGGAATCTGAAAGTAAAATAGTAGGACAGCCACAAGAAAGGCTGGAATCTTCCCATCTTTCTTCTCTCATGATCCTTTTCTTCTCCCAGATCCACTTGATCTTCCTGTCCCTGCCCATCTTCCTGAGTGGAGTCTAGGAGACCAAACAGCAATAGCTGAATCCTTGCCAGCCAGGCTCCAGGTGAGCTATACTCCCTGAAATTCCATTGTTGCCTTGGTATTACTATGGCCTTAGCACCTTCCTTGTGCTGGAAGGAAGGTTCTATATACAGTCCATCATTCCCCCTCCCACATATGTACTTACAGAACATTGATTGACATCAATGACACAGTGTACAGGGTTCAATAAGTTCTCTTTCCCAGGAGGTTGTGGAATGAGGACCTCCATATAGACTGCTCCCTGATAGTCTGGTTTCTTCTCTCTGTGTGTGAACAGATTTACCTGTTTCTTTGTAGAATATCACATGCTGTCCTGCTCCTTTCCCCCGTAAGTGGTTTGCAGACACTGGCTTCCCCCTTTACCGAAGGGCCAGGTATTGACAGTCTTCTTGAAGCTACAGTAGAACTCTGTTGTTTCAGACATCCCTGATGTTCAAGGATGTGGCTGTATACCTTACCCGGGACGAGTGGGGCTGTCTTGGCCCTGCCCAGAGGGGCCTCTATAGGGATGTGATGCTGGAGAATTACGGGAACCTGGTCTCATTGGGTAAGGCCTCTCCCTGAGATGCAAATCTAAATTTCTTAGATTCTTCCTTTGTAAACAGCCTAGGACTGGAAAAGCTTGGTTGAATTTGGGCCCAGGGTTCAGCAATCAGAGATTCCTAGTTCTTTCTGGGTTTAAACACAGGATACTTCTTTTTCCTAATACCAAGCCACAGGTCTATCTGTTCAGAGTAGGAAATGGACAGTTTTTGTGACTTTTCCCTGAGTCTGTATTTTCCCCATCATCCAGGTTTTCTGTCCTAGGCCCAGAATTCTTTCCCAAAGTTCAGTGTGGACATCCCTAGAGATGGAAGTTTCCCACCCTCCTAATCAAGAAGGCCATAGAGGTCATGGTTCTTTGTTCCCAAATTACCAACTCCCTGGCCCACCTCACCCAAGGGAACACAGTTCTGAGGCTCCATTAGAGCATACATAGGTCTTACTATCATGGCCTTGTGGGACATTACCTTAATATAAAAATTTTAAATTATCTTAGGAAAATCTTATTTGCCCCATGCAGACCCCAGGGGTTGGGACTGAGTTTAAGACAGTTATAGGAGTCTGTGAAATACTACCTAGAGTCATTTTCTTCCTCATAAACAGGATTCTCAGTATCCAAACCTGATGTAATTTCGCAGCTGGAAAAAGGGGAAGAGCCATGGGTCCTGGACACACAGGGATCTGGAGGGAGAGAGATCATGAAAAGTGACTATTCAGGTGAGTGAATAAGCACCTCCTCCTTCCTTCTATTCCTAAACATTTTCTGTGTACTCATCAAGCTACTAGATGTGGTTATTTGGGCTAACTTATCTTTCCAAGGCTAAGCCTTCCTCTTGTGCTCCAAATCCTGTCCCTTCTTTTCCAGAATCCTCCATCAGTTATTCTCCTTAAAGAAGAAAAGAAAAGAAAAGAAAAAAGCCCTTAACCATGCTACTTGCTTAAGTTACTCTCAGTTTCCAATTGTTGTAAACATCATCAGAAGAACTAACTTCTGCTTCCATATCTTTACTACCCATCCATTTGATAAAAACCCTGTAATCTGGCTTCTCATACAACTCTGCTAATATTTTTCTCTCGAAAACTTTTTTCTTTTTAAAAAAATCTCGTCTCATTTTTGTTGATACCTTTTGTTTTTGTCCCATAACTATCATGTTCCCCCTGAGTCTATTTTCTTGACTAAATACCCTACATTCCTCCAGTCATTTCTTATAAGGCTTTCACCATGCTGGTTGCCCTCCTCAGGATACTCTTCAGTTTATCAATGTCATTCTTAAATTATGGTTCCTCAAATTGAGTACAGTACCTTGGATGAAGTCTGAGAAAGCAGAGTACAGTAAGACTATATCACCTTCCTCTTCCTGTAAACTGTACCCTTCTTAATGCAACCCAAGATTACATTAGATTTTTTGGCTGCCACTTCACAACGATAACTCATGTTGAGCTTGAAATCCATTAAGAACACTCAGATATTTTTCAGAACAACTACAGTTTAGTGGTGTCTTTCCCATTGGGTTGATTTTTTTTTTTATCCAAGTGTAAGACAGGTTTATCTCTTGAGTTTCATCTTATAGATTCAGCCCAATACTCTTAACCTGTCAAGATCTTTTTGGATTCTCACTCTGTCATATAGCATGTTAGCTGTCTAGAATAAAGTTTCCCCTTGTTGATTTCTCCTCCTGTTGAAGAATCAGCTTATTATTAAATCATCTCATTAATTGCCTCACTTTTGAAAGAGCTATAGCAGATGTCTGGATTACTGAAATTCCTTATCACTGCTATATCATGCTTCTGGGCCAGTCTTGTGACCTGTTTCCCAAAGTCATCATCATCTATTTCCTCTTTCTGTCCCGGTAGTTTGTAATATACTCTGATGACAAAATCATTTCCATTTCTTCTTACATTGACCTTCACCCAAATGCTCTTTTCCTTTGGTTCCTTTATTTCTTCACATAAGTATGCCTTCTTAATATACAATGTTTCCTGAATCCTAACTCCCCTTATACCTATCCTGTTTCTCTTGAATAAAGTATACTCATCCTCAGGACCAGACCTGGATTTCAATAATACCTACAGTGTTCAATTTTCCCTCCTTGCATTAGCACCCTTAGCTCCTTTATTGCCTAAACTTGTACATATAGACATTTGAGGCCAGGAGTTTTGTTACTGGTTCCTTTGTTGTGTTTTGTATCTGGTGAACTTAAGAGTGTCTCAACTTTTATTCTTACTTCATGTAGCTACTTTCTATGTTATCTAGATCAGTGGCATCAAACGCATATAGAAACAGGGGCCACTATCCATACATAAGTCTCCCTGTGGCCTGCATATTACCTTAGAAAATCACATTTTTTACATCTGTGTTCTATTGTATTTTTATTTATTTTGTCAAATGTTTCCCAATTACATTTTAATCTGGTTCCAACACTGGGAATGTTGGGAGTTTTTGTGCACTGTGTCTTTGACACCTCTGAGACTAGTGTTTTTCCTTCCCCATCCTTTTTTATTTAACGTGCAAAACTCCAGAGAAACACATTGTTATCAGTCTTTGAAAAGTGTATTCTATCTTTGAGCAAGAGTTCCTCATCCTAATATTTTAAGCCATAGTCCAGAAATCCAAATCCCATTCTCAGACACCCCTCTCTTAGCTGTCTGCTCAATTTCAAGATCATTTTTTTTCTCTTCTACATCCCTTGCCTTTGATAGACAACAGTGAGTAAATGTTGACTGTGTCCCAACAGTCTTTAATTTCTTGACTTAAACTTGGTAATCTTTCATGATACTTTGTAAGTTCCTTTTGGCATTATTAGTCTTGCCACATTAATGATAATGATAATAACAATAATAATAGCATTTATGTAGCACTTTAAAATTTACAAAGCACTTTACAAATATTACCTTATTTGATCTTGACAAAAACCCTGTGATGTAGATGCTGTTATTATTCCCATTTTTAAATGAGAAAACTGAGGTAGACAGAAGTTAAGTGACTTGCCCAGGGTTACACAACTAGTAAGTGTCTGAGTTCTATTGAATTCAGGTCTTCCTGACTCCAGGTCCAGCCCTCTATCCCCTACACCACCTAGGTAGTTAATCCATTTTGATGAGTCCTGGGAGTTTTTCTCTTGTGTCTTAGATACATGAGCCATAAAGCCAACAGACTTCTCTGATATGAATTGGTAAATAGCTACCTAAGTATTCCTAAATGAAAAATCACCTACAATTATTATTAGCTTTCTTTTTCTGACCCCTACTGGATGATCTCTCAGGAAATAACCTGTTGTCTCACCATTTCATTCTTTGGATAACAGGCAGCTTCTTCTCAGACCACCCAGTTCCTTCCTCTTGGTGAAGAACCTCAAATTAGTTTGAGCTCTAACCATACAGCCATCTTCCTTCTCTTTCTCTAGTACTCTTCCACACTCCAACTTCCTGAAAAGGTCCATGTTCCCCACCTGTCTCATATTCCTTTTTACTTTATTGAAGCTTTTCTTCTATTTCTCAAACATTCTAGAATATTGAGAGGTGTTTCCTGAATTCCTTCTCTAAGGAGAGAGATCGGCCTGCATTTAGAATACAATTTCTTGGCTGTGGCAGAAATACAAACAATGTATATGTATGTCAATGTATATCATTGCATAATTTCCCTTAATTCCTATACTGGTTGAGATATTGTGCTTCTGCTTCCTTTCAGTACCCTGTGGTTTGTCTGGACTTAGTTATGAACTTATCAAGAGCAGTTGAGTGTTCTCTTACTATATTCATCCTTCATCCTTTTTCATTTTTTTCTGACTCTTCCAGTTCAAATATTATTTTCCTTAGCAGAGAAAATAGGAAAAAAAAATAAGAGTTAAATAATCCTGTCTTCTTTCCCCCATCCATTAATGTTGTCTTGTCCTTGTCAAAAAGTAGTCCTATCCCTTCTTTGATTTTTCCTCTTTTCCCCAATATCAATAAAGAATAACCTTTTTTTATTGTCTTTAGCATTCCTTGGTCACTTGGTCACTAGTAGCTTTAATGCTACTAGTACTATCCTTACAGACCACTTGTTTTCATTCTACATTACTTTTTTTTTATTTTATTTTATTTT
>CM053594.1:63844104-63878879 GCA_028646575.1 Pseudocheirus occidentalis
AAAGTCACTTGTTCCTTGTCCTATTATTCATATTTTGACAACCCTCAACTATGGGTCACTCCTGTCTTCCACATTCTCAGTTCCTAGACAGGTACCTACCTGACACCTACCAGGTCTTTATTAGCATCAGCTGAAGGTTAAAAGTATTTCAACTAAAGAAAAGAAAACAAGAGGAGCATGCTGTTTAGCTATAGCAAAATGTAAAGAGTATTGAATTAGGAGTCAGGAAGTTGTTGCTCAGTTGTTTCACAGTCACGTCCAAGTCTCTGTGACCTCCTTTGTGGTTTTTGGTTTTTTTTATTTTTTGCTTTTTAAAGGGGAGAGGTTAGGGCAGTTGAGGTTAAGTGACTTTCCCAAGGTCACATGGCTAGTAAGTGTTGCGTGTCTGAGGTCAGATTTGAACTCAGGTCCTCCTGACTCAAGGACTGGTGCTCTATTCACTGCACCACCTTGCTAACACCTCACTGCCCCTCCCCCTTTGTAATTTTCTTGGCAAAGACACTAGAATGGTTTACCATTTCCTTCTCTGATTCATTCTACAAATGAGGAAACTGAGGCAAACTGGGTTAAGTAACATGGCCAAGGTCACACAGCTAGTAAGTGTAAGTGTCTGAAGTCAGATTTGAACTCAGTCTTCCTGACTTCAGCTCCAGTACTCTATCTACTGTGCCAATTCAAATCCTGCCTTAGACACTTACTAGTTATATAACGCCGAGCAAGACACTTTACTTCTCAGCCTCAGTTTTCTCATCTGTAAAATGGGGGTAATAATAGCACTTAACCTAGCAGAGTTATTGTGGCTATAGAATAAGATGAACATATGCAAAGTACTTTGCAATAAAGTTACATAATTAAGCTACATAAATTTTAGCTATTATTATTATTATCCTATATCCAGTCAAATAAGTATCATTGGAAGTCATATGAATATGCTGCCTGGATTCTCTACAAATTCATGTTACCTAATCTCAGTTGGGCACTCACTACTACCTAAAAAAAAATCTTTTTAGTCTTACCTGCTATCATTTCTATGATGCAGCTATTCCAAACATTCTCCTGTTTCCTAGCATATGGTGATTTCCCCCACCTCCATGTCTCAAGAGATTATTTAACCTTCCATTCAACTAAGAAAATTGAAACCATCCACCACAACTTCATTCAAAACTACATCATACCTCAAAACCCTTACACATCAATCCTTTACACACTTCCTATTTTGCACTGGTCTCTGGAGAAGTCATCTCCCTTCTCCTCATCAAAACTAACCTTTCTATTTGTGTCTTTGATTCCATACCCTTCTCAATCCTTGGGGGTTTGCGTCTTTGATCATTCCCCATCCCTCATCTGTGTTCTCCATCTGTTGGCTCCTTCTCCACTGACTATAAATAAGCTCAAGTGTCCTCCATTCATAATTATCTTTAATCTGACCCTACTGGGTCATTGCCTCTATCCCACCTGATAAATTTGTGTCTCTTCCAAAGCCCTGACTTAGGTTCTCTTTTCTTCTCCCTCTACCCTGTTTCTTGATATTATCAGCTCCAGTGAGTTCCATTATCATTTCTACGCAGACGGCTATACAAAATGGAACTATCTTTATATCCTCCCTGTGCCCCTCACCCACTCCTTCCTCCAAATTTCCCTATTTCTGTTCTACCATTCTTCTCTTTATTTTTTTTAAATATAGACCTATTTTTTCCTATTCTATTTATTTGTTTTAATTACCCCAAATCTATTTTCTTTCTATTCCCACTTCCTCCTACAACATAGGAAACAAACAATCCTTATAACAAATATTCGTAGTTAAGCAAACAAATACCCATAGTGACAATGTCCAAAAAATATATTCTGTACTCTGAGTCAATCACCTCTCTGTCAGGAGACAGATAGCATGCTTCGTTATGAGACAGCTGGGCAGTGCAATGGATAGAGCACTGGACCTGGAGTCAGGAAGACCTGGGTTCAGATTTGGCCTCAAATACTTGCTATACCTGTGTGACCCTGAGCAAGTCACTCAATCACTGTTTGCCTCAATTTTCTCATCTATAAAATGGGAATAATAATAGCACCTATCTCCCAATTGTTGCAAGGATGAAATGAAATGTCTGTAAGGTGCTTTGTAAATCTTAAAGTGCTATGTAAATGCTAGTTACTATTATTATTGACATGATACATTGGTCCTCTGGAATGTGGATGGTCACTGCAGTGATCTTTCAAAGTTTCTTCTCTAATGCTCCCCTGTTTTCTTTCCCCCCACCCCAACCCCATGAGGCAACCAGGTGAGAAGAACAGCAGGACTACTCACACCAAATAAATTAGTTGGGAGTCACTAACTACCCTTCTATGACTTTGGAGGACCATCAGGTCTTAGCATCTGCCCTGCTACGAGATCTGAAGTTTCTCTGGGTTTAACCATCTACCCTAACACTCCACCCTCCAACTCCCTGGGCATTGCCATCTGATCTGCCAACATACATTTCCACCCTACTGTGGTACCCTTGGGACTTCTGGCCCTTTCCATTTGCCCTGTAGCTATATTCCTATGTGTGTATATATGTGTGTATATGTACACATATGTTTAGATGTGTATATTTATATAGACATGATTTACATTTATACATATATACACATAAATATATGTAATAATTTCTAATATATTATGTATTTCATACATCTATATACATTTATATGATTACATGTGTATATGTGTTTATTCGTGTGTGTATATATGTAAATGTGTGTGTATGTGTATCTGTTGTTGCCTCCAATTATACTGTGAACTCTTTGAGAGCAAGGACACTCTAGATTTTCTATTTGTATCTCCAGAGCTTGCCATAATGTTTGGTTCATAGTAAGCACTTAATAAATGCTTTTTCATTCATTCATTCAAGTCACTCAGGTTCATAACCTCAGAGTAACCCTCAACTGTCTCCTCTCCACTAACAGGACCACCAACCTCTCTAGTCAATCCTATACCATCTCTCATCAATACTATTGTAACATCTTCAATTAGTACATACCCATCTCAAGCCATGCTCCTCTCCAACCTATCCTCCATCTGACTGCCAAACTGCCATTACTAAAGCACTGATCTGACCACTCCATTTCCTTGCTCAAGAACTTTCAGTATCTCCACATTGTTTCTATAATATTCTCTCACAAAAACTCAAATTCCATTTGTGACTAACACTACAATGTCATATAGCCATTTAACATCTATTAGCTCATTTAAAAATGCATAAATCAGGGCTGTTAAGTGATGCAGTGAATAGAGCACCAGCCCTGCAGTCAGAAGGACCCAAGTTCAAATCTGGTCTCAGAGATTTACTAGCTATGTGACCCTGGGCAAGTTAGCTGCCATGGATTCAATAATGATTTCTATGCTGATGATTCTCAGATCTACTTATCCAGCCCTAAATTCTCTCAAGACTTCCAGCTTCAATCTCCAGTTGCCTACTGGGCATCTTAAACTCAGCATTTGCAAAACTGAACTCATTATCTTTCTCTCCAAGCCCTCTTCCTCTCCAGACTTCACTATCAGGGTCAAGGGCATCACCATTCTTTCAGTCACGCAACTGGAAACCTAGGTGACATCCTCGACTATCCTTGACTCCTCACTCTCTCATTCCTAGTCTGTTTCCCAGGCCTGTTTTATCTTCATAACTTTTTTTTCTTTTTCTTTGTAGGGGGGAAGGCAGGGCTATTGGGGTTAAGTAACTTGCCCAAGGTCACACAGCTAGTAAGTGTTAAGTGTCTGAGGCCAAATTTGAACTCAGGTTCTCCTGACTCCAGGGCCAGTGCTCTATTCATTATGCCACTTAGCCATCCCTCTACTACCACTCTTGCTTCTTAAGGTCTCAATTCTAGACTGACTGGCTTGAAAATTCATCATGAAAAAAGGGAAAAAAAGGAAAAAAAAAGAAAATTCAGCATGAACTCCACTCCCAGACCTTCTGATGTCTTGCTTTCCTGCATTTTGAAGCTCCTAAGGGGGTAGCCATCTCCAAACTCCTTCAACTAGAAACAGAAACTAGTGGACATAGTAGAGACAGAAGCCACAGTAGGGTCTTTAAGCTTCGTGCCATCTCCAAAGGGCCTCAGACCCTTCTACTACTAGGAGTGTCATAGCAGTTCATCATCCTTCTCCAATGCCAACAAGTCTAGAAAGCCCACACCAAGACACTAGTGCCTTTTTGAATGCACCTCAATTCCAGCTCCATCACCAAAGAGGCTCCTTTTCATCAGATGGATAGCAGATTGGAACCAGTTGTGAGACATTTGTGCATGTTCCAAATCTCTCCAAGGAACTTCCATCACCCATCATCATGCCTTTCAAGAAGCAGGCTTCCCAGCCTCTTCCATATGGGGGGCCTTTATCACCTCCTCCTTCCCCAACCCACCCATTACATTTGCAAAGAACACTTCATCCTTCCTGATGGAATATGCCCAGGCATTTCTCCAGCTCTTTCGTCAAAACCAACTGGCACTTCACATATATATGTTTGTTATTTGGCACTAGTAAAAACAAATATAGTAGGCTCTCTGTGGGTCACTATAAAATTTTCCATATATTCCATACTTGAAGACTTCCTCTTCCATAGGATAGTCCTTCAAATACTAAAGATAACTATCATACTCCACCTCAGCTCCCCCACCCCCATTCTTCTTCTCCATACTAAACATAGACAGTATTGACCACGCCTTCCTTTTGGACATTCTCCTCCCCTGACTTTTGTGACACTATTTGCTCATGACTCTCTTCCTACCTTTTTAACTATTCTTTTCTGCTTCATTCACTGGCTTCTTACTCCTTTTGCTCCCTACATGTGGCTCCCTGGATGCTTTCCTGGATTCTCTTCTCTCCACCTTAATCTACTTGGATGAGATCAATGCAGATGACTCCAAATGCATCTCCACCTCCAAATTCCTCCTCTACCCAACTCCAGTCTCACATTCTCTATTGCCCATTGCCTATAGCAGAGATGTCAAACACAGGGCCAGAGGGTCCATTTATAATTGAGAAATATTTAGCAAAATAAAGGACACAGGTAATACTATGTTGTTTGCTAAGTCAATGTGCAACTAGTAGGGACCCTTATTAATTTTGACACCACTGGCCTACAAGGTTTCCCCTTTGCATATCTGGCTGACATCTCAAATTCTAACAAACATTTATTAAGCACCTATTGTGTGCTATGTGCTTGAGAAGATAACAAGACTAAATAAGACACCACATTTTCTGCATTTATGGAGTTCACAACCTAATAAACTAGAAATTAGAACTGAGCTCATTATCATCCCCTCCCCATCAAAACCTACCCTTGTCCCAACTTTGCTATTTCTGTTGATACCACCAGTCACCTGAATTCAAACCCTTGGAACTATCTTTAATTTCCTCCTTAACTTTTCTTTCACCCTTTCCTTAAAATCCAACCAGTTATTTTAAGAGTTTTTTATTCTTTTTTTTCTTTCTTTTATTACTTGAGTACAGCATGGCTTTAATCATGAGAAAAGTCATGTAACTAACTGAGATTTTCCTTAGGGTGCACTAATTTATCTGAGACTCCCAATTATTTTAACTGAAATTAGAAACTGGATGAGGTAAAAGAATTTTCCCACTGCTCCTTAGTGTTTTTTTTGATAAGCTACATCTAATGTGATTTTTCTTCTTTAGTTATCTTTGAAATGTAAATCCCACAAGCATATCTTTGAAATATAAATCTTCTAAATATATCTTTGAAATGCAAATCTTATAAGTGTATCTGTGAACAATAAATCTTTATTTTCTCTTTTTGGCAGGTGCAAATTCCTTTCTCCTTCCAACAGCTATAAATCCAAAATTCTCCTTTTCTTTTTCTTTCTCTGATGTAATTGGAGACTATATAAGCTTTAGTAAATCTCTGTTTGTGGATCAGAGTTAATTAAGAACTCTGGGCCTGTGCTGAAGTATCTAATAAATCTAATAATTTCAGTTGACAGCAGTTCCTATCAAGGAATATATGGCTATTTCTATACCACAGTTGATTGGCCAGGGTAATAAGTGATTTTTATCACTTAGTGATTTTATCTCTACAATATTTCTCACATCTTTCCCTTCCTCTCCATTCCCCCACCATCATTCCAATCCATGCTATTATCACATTTCATCTAGGGCAGTGGTATCAAACTCAAACAGAAAATGGATTCTTGCCAGGCATATTGACTCGGAAAATGACAAATTAACATTCTCTATGTTGTATTGAATTTTTATTCATTTTGTTAAAATTACAATCATTGATTTTAAAAACGACAACAAAAAACTGATATGAATTTAGTAAGACTTTAGATTCTATTGATTTCTATAAGGATTATTATTAATCGTATTTACTTCACACAATTACTAAAAGTAGTAATATGTATATACGAGGCATTGATTTTATCTACAGAAAGTTGTTTGCTTATTTATTGTACTGTTATACTACATAGTTCCTTAGAGCTAAAGATCAAAATGACAATATTTGGGGCAGCTAGGTAGCAGAGTGAATAGAACAGCGACCCTGGAGTCAGGACATGAGTTCAAATTCGGCCTCAGACACTTGACACAAAAACTAGCCGTGTGACTTTGGGTAAGTCACTTAACCCTAATTGCCCTCCAAAAAGCAAAAAACAAAAACAAAATGATAATATTTAATATGCTCTGGATTTGTGGGATCCCTTACAACTCTAAAAACACAAGGGGTCCATAACCAAACCTATTGGCAACCAGTGTCTAGAGTTTACGGGTCTTACTTCCTTTTCCTACCCCCTCCCATTATACTCTGAGCTCCTTATTAATCTTTGAATTTTTAGAACCCATTGCAGTACCTCAAACATAGCTGCAAGCAATAAATATTTGTTGAACTGAAACCAGTGGCTCCAAGTGATGATGAAGTCAAAGGAGGAAGTTGTGCTGATGAATGAATGAATGGTTGTGACTGAGCTGCTCAGTGGCTGAAATGGAGTGCCAATAGAGGCTATGGAAATAGGAAATTAAATAGCATAAAGTCTCCTGATTCCAGCCGAGAGCAAAAACCTTAGCTTGTTTGCTAAATTCCTAAATGAGTTTACCGAGTGGGGTGATCCTCCTTTCTGTGGAAGCCTGAGTCTCATTCTCTAGGGATGGGGGATTTCTCTATCTATGTGCTGCCACCAGCCTTTAACATCGCATTTCTTTCTCTGACCACAGCCAGACCATCTTAGGTTTAAGCTGAAATATTTATTTACAGAACAATGAAAAAGGGGATATACATTTTTAAAGAATACCTGAGATTCAAGATAATTTAAAATGTGTGTATCCAATAAAAACTGGATAATACTCAAATTTTCCTAGTTGATCTGACTGAATTCTTATTACCCTGGCTAAATCCACAGCCATTATTTTTCTCCCAGTCCCCACAGCTAAAACTTTGTCATCCAGCTTCATTCCAGCTTCCACCCTGAAAATGCCCATGTTTTATTTATTTAAAAAATGTTTTATTTATATATGTCAAGTTTTGTTTATGAAAAGTTTTATGATGTAGGTGGTCTTCCCTCCTCTCATCTCCCCTGGGAAATGACTGTCACATCTATTGACTATCCTCTCTGCCTCAGAATCAATAAGGTTGGTCAGTTAGTAGACATTTATTAAGTGCCTACTGTGTGCCAGGCACTGGGGGTGCAAAGAAAGACAAAAGGCAGTTCCTGCTCTCAAGAATTTCAGTCTAATAGGGGAGAAAATATGCAAAGGACTAATTAGAAACAAGCTATATACAAAATCTTCTCTCTCTTTACTTGAATTCAAAGCTAATCCCTAGTCTGGACCTATCCAGGTTAGGAAGTCTTTCAAAAAAGGTTCTTATTCATCATTAACAAGCTAATTAATTTCTGTATCCACTTGGCTTTGGGGAAAACAAGAAAGTATGAACAGGTAAGGAGAGCATTCCTATTGCCTCAAAAATATAATACACAGCTACTCTGAAAGTACACAAAAATGAACCTGGGAACTGCATCCCAAAGAGAATGAGGAACTGTGAAGGCAAGATGTTAGCAGTGCCAGTGGTGAAGTCATCAAGGAATGGAATAAGGTGAAAGAAGGAAGGGATAAATCCTATCAGAGGAAAGCTAAATTTCATCAAGAATGGGCCTTGAATGAAAAAATAAAGAGGCAAAGAAACAAAGATGATATCAGAGTTTCAAATATGGGAAGACTCTGGTACCATTGAAAGAACATCGAGAAGAGAAAAGCAAATGAATCCAAGCTGATAAACATTTATTAAGCACCTACTACACGCGAAGCATTGGGCTAAAGACTGGGCGAATTCGGGGCGGCTAGGTGGCGCAGTGAATAGAGCACCAGCCCTGGAGTCAGGAGTACCTGAGTTCAAATCCGGCCTCAGACACTTAACACACACACAAAAAAAACTAGCCGTGTGACCTTGGGCAAGTCACTTAACCCCAACTGCCCTCCAAAAAGCAAAATCAAAAACAAAAACAAAAAAACAAAAACAAAAAAAAAGAATAGTAATGACCATGGCTAAAGCAATAAAATTCGCTTAAAAAAAAAAAAAGACTGGGCGAATTGAGTTTGACATACTGGTAACAAATTCAGGGAGAGATGTATGGGATGACCTCCTTACCTCCCTGCTGGAGTCCTTTCCTTCCAGGTCTGTCTTGGCCTCCTTCTATAGATATTTCCTGAGAGCCTCAGCAAGCAGTGCTTACTCTTTCCTCAAATTACTTTGGATTTGCTTTTCTATGTACCTGTCGGATCCCTACAGGGAAATAGAAGCTCCTCAAGTCTTTTGTGGTTGTTTTTGCAGCCCCAGCACCTGGAATCATCCCTAGTGTTTTCAAAGTAACAGGTGCTACATGGAGAAGCAGCATGTTTTCTGTCTTATCCTCATCCACTAGTATGGTACTTGGTACATATTAGGTGCTTTATAAATAATATTAATAGCTTGCATTTATGTAGCACTTAAAGATTTACAAAGCACTTTACATGTTATTTCATTTGAGCTTTACAACAACTCCAGAAAGTAGGCGCTATTATCATCCCCCTTTTACAGATGAGGACACTGAGGCTAAGAGACTAAGCAGCCACAGGGTTGCATCTACTGTAGGACTGGAATTCAGGTCTTTCTAACTCCAAGTCTAGCACTCTATTTTCTGTGCCACCTAGCAGATTGACTGATACTGGAAAGAGTTCTGGATTTGGTTTCAAGAGAAACTGGATTCACATCCAGCTCTGCCACTTCCTAACAAAATGATCTTGACTACGTTACTAAACTTTTCTGGGCTCCATTCCCTCATCTGTAAAGGGAGTTTGAAAAAAAGTTGATCTGCGAGATCTTTCAGTTCTAAATGTTTGTGAATTGAATTTTCAGTGGAACACTGAAGATAAGCATCTAGAATTTGGAAAACAGTCAGGAAATAGACATAAAGATGGGGAATAAATCTGGGCAGAGGTTGCATCTGTGGGAATACATGACATTGTCTGGTGAGAGTCAAGAGAAAAAGGGTGTCAAGGAAAAAATCTTGGGGAATACTTATATTAAGGAGGTGAAAATGGAAACAGGACAGAAGAGGGAAAATTACTTGCTTATGGCCAAGGAACTTTGAGATTGGATGGGGTAGGGTTGGATAGAAAGTCATGACAAAGACCAAAAAAAAAAGAAGTCCTGTGGGAGAGAGGTATAAGTATTTGAGTTCCTCAAGCATATGGCAAAGCAGGGGGTACAAAGAGAGTTAGTGAACTTCAGAATGAGAAAGTTTAGCTGAGGTGCTAAGGTGGCCTCTCAAGCAAAGAGCAGGAATGAGTTGTAATGTGCATCTAAAGATTTTTCAGGAAGATGATTTCATGTGGTCAAATCCACAGCATAGACAGATTATGTGGTAATGACTCCCCTGAAAAAAAAGCTTTGAAGATCTGTCTCTTAAAAAAAACTCTAGTAAAAGTAAAGGCTTTTGGTATTCTCAAAAAGAAGTCTATAACTACAGATCAAAATCCTGCTACAATCATGGGAAGGTTAGTAAAGAGTAACTAGCAAAACAAATATAAGTTGCTGTATCTATCCCAGTGCCAAATATCAACAAGAAATCTATACTAAGATCATAGGATCACAGACCTAGAGGTGGAACTTTGGAAGCTAACTAGTTGAGTCTCTTCATTTTAGAAACAAAGGGACAGCTAAGTGGTATAGTAAATAGAGCACTGACCCTGGAGTCAGGAGGACCCAAGTTCATACCTGGCCTCAGACACTTGACACTTACTGGCTGTGTGACCTTGGGCAAGTCACTTATCCCCAAATTGCCTTGCCTTTGTCCCTCCAAAAAATGAAAAAGAAATGAGGAAACTAGATCCAGAAGTCTTTACTTTTTTCCTCATTCTAAATTAAAGGTTCTTAACATTTTTGTGTCATAAACCCCTTTGGCAGTCTGGCACATCCAATGGATGCCTTCTCAGAATAATTTTTTTTAATTCACAAATGAAAGAAATGCTAAATTTCGGCTAACACAAATAATTATTTTTTCCATCCAAGTTTAAAGACATCTTAAAATCTATCTCCTGACCCCCGGGGGTGCCCATGAACTCTAGATTAAGACCCCTTTTTCTTAATGGATTTTTTCCCCAAGGATATGAGGGATGTGCCTTTTCTTAATATAGGAGATACACTGCTCACTGCTCATTGTGGCTGAGATATACCATGTGAGAGTTACCAGAAGTCAAGTTTCTCTACCCAATCCACACCATTATCTGATGATAAATAAGCTTAATTCACCTGTTACCATCTCATTTATTTTATTTTTAGAAACTTGTCTTTGGTATTGATTTCCTGATCCCCAGTGGTGCAACAGGCAAAAATCTATGAGAAGCCTTTCCCACACATATCATTCTTTTCAAAAACGCCAAGAACATTTATCAAAAAACTAATTTTTACATAGCACTGAGCTAAAGAGAGCAACACAATACAAGTTAAAGGGAAAGTGGCCACACCTTGAAGGAATCTGCAATCATCTATGGGTTGAAGTCAAATGGCTTTGTCGGTACTTTGCCAGTTCTTCCCATGCTTGTTGATAGATTCGTTGACAAGGCTATTATCTGATGTAAAATCTACGATGCTGAAAAAAGGGGAAGCTAAGATTAAAGGCTTTTCCACATTCGATGAATTTGTAGGGCTTCTCTCCAGTATGACTCTTGGGATACATAGATGTTTTCTTCTGCTGAAGGCTTTTACACATTCATTACATTCATAAAGTTTCTCTGTAGGATGAATTTTCTGATGTTGAAGGAAGTGTGAGTGTACACTAAAGGCTTTCCCACATTCCACTGCACTCACAGGGTTTCTCACCATTATATACTCTTTGATGAAAAATAAAATTAGAACTCTAAGGGCTTTCAGATATTTATTACATGTATATGGTTTCTCTCCAGCATGAATTCTTTCATGTTGTGTAAGCTGTGCTTTCTAGTTAAAAAACTTTATTACATTCATAGGATTTCACTCCAGTATGACTTCCCCTGCTCTCTGGCTGAAGGCTACTTCTAATACTAATTACATTCCTAAGGTTTTTGTCCAGTGTTAATTCTTTGATGTTAAGGTAAAATGAGCTAATTTGTCACATTTGTCACATTCACTAGGATTTTCTTAAGTGAATTCTATGATGTTTAATAAGGTCTGAATGATCACTGAAGGTTTTTCCACACACATTGCATTAACAGAGATATCTCTCTCCATTACATGTTTTCTAATGTTTAATAAGGACTAACATTTGGCTGAAAGTTTTCCCACATTACATACACTCATAACATTTTTCTCTAGTGTGAACTCTTTGGTGTTGAATAAGGACTGAGTGCTCACTAAATGATTTATCATATATATTACATTCATGGAATTTTTTCTCTTGTATGGATTCTTTGATGTTGAACAAGGTTAGAACTTTGGGTAAAGCCTTTCCCACATTTGTTACATTCATAAGGCTTTTCTCCTGTGTGAATTCTATGATGTTTAATAAGGCATGAACGATTACTGAAGGTTTTATCACATTCACTATACTCATAGGGTCTCTCTCCAGTGTGAATTCTATGATGCTGAGTAAGGGATGAGTGTGCACTGAATGCTTTCCCACATTTGTTGCAATGATAAGGTTTCTCTCCAATATGAATTCGTTGATGATAAATAAGGCATGTACTTTGACTGAAGGCTTTCTCACATTCATCACATTCATAGGGTTTTTCTCCAATATGTACTCTCTGATGTTTAATAAGGGTTGGCATCTGGCTAAAAGTTTTCCCACATTCCTTACACTCATAGGGTTTTTCTCCAGTGTGAACTCTTCGGTGTTGAATAAGGACTGGGCAGTCAGTAAAGGCTTTCCCATATATATTGCACTCATGGGACTTTTCTCCAGTGTGAATTCTTTGATGGCAGAGAAGGCGTGAGACCTGATTGAAGGCTTTTCCACATTTATTACATCCATATGGTTTCTCTCCATTATGAACTTTCTGATGTTGAATGAGGGAGGAACTTGCACTAAAAGTTTTCCCACATTCATTACAGGTAAAGGACTCCTTTATACGACATGTTCTTTGATAACAAATAAAACTGGAGCTCTGATCAGAAGTTTGCCCACATTCACTACATTTATATGGCTTCTTTCCATTAAGAATACTCTGACGTAGGATAAGATGTGCACTCTGGTTAAAGGTTTTCTCACATTCCTCACATTCATCAGTTTTCCTTCTTTGATTGTTTCTCTGATCCCCAATAAGATTAAAGATCTGACTGAAATCTTTCTTGTGTTCACTTTGTTTATAGGATTTTTCTTCAGCATGAATCATATGATGTTGAATAGGATTAGAGTTGTGATCAGAGGTTTTCCCACAATCACTACATTCAAGGGATTTCTCTCCAATAGAAATTATATGATCTTCATTAAGTACTGAGTTGTGACTGAAGCCTTTCTCAGATTCATTATGTTCACAAGTAATTTTGGATATGTTGGTACTTCTATGGTTGCTAAGCTGTGAACTACATTTAAAGCACTGGCTACATGTATCATGTTGACAGGATTTCTCTCCTGCAGGAACTCTCTGATTTGAACTTGAGCTGAAGTTTCTCCCAAATTCAGTATCTTTGTGACTTTTCTCTCCAGTAGGGGCTCTTATTGCCACTGGCTTGAAACCATTCTCCAGGGAAAGAGAATTCTTTAGATTTGTCACTGTGATATTTTCTACTTGTCTCACTAAACTTCCTACATACCCATCAAGTTTACTACATTCAGAGCCTTGGGAAACATCCTGGGCAAGCCTTTCTGACACTATCCACAGTGATTCCAGCACTTCGGGAATTTCTTCCTTTAGATTCAACTTCTTGTTGTCATTTCTATTATTATAATCTGAAAAAAATAAGTGCAAAGTGTAAAGTTTCACCTGATCTTTATTCTGGCAGAAAGGATGTTGCTAGAATGCAATGAATACATCCCAAAGAAAATCAGCTTTGAACTACCAAGGTGATGATAGGTTGCAGTGAATATGCCAGCTCAGAGAGTAAGTAGGTGTTCACACAAACAGGTAAGAGTGGTGAAGCACTTTAAAGTTATGGTAGACACCCCGTGCAATCTGCATGATACGTCATATAAATAGATATATACAAGATATGTACTGAATAGATAGGAGGGAACCTTAGAGGTAAAGACACTAGTAGCTAACGGGGACTAGGAAAAGCCTCCTGAAGAATGTGGCCCTTGACTTGGATCTGGAAGGAAGTCAGATTCTAAGAGCTGAAAGTGAGAAGGGAAATCATTGTAGTCACAGGGCACAGCCAGTGAAAAGACACAGAAATAGGAGATGATGTATTGCATATAAAGAAAAGCAACGGGATTGGTATGGTTAGACCATAGAGCGGGGGTCAGCAAATTATGGCCCAAGGGCCAAATCTGACCTACCACCAGTTTTTGTCTGGACTGTGAGCCACGAATCCTGCCAGAGTACAGAGAGGAACAGTATATAGAAACAGAGAAAGGGACCATGTTGTTAGGAGCTTTAAACACCCAGAAGGAGAATTTAAATCTCATCCTAAAGGTAATAGAGAGCCACTGGAGTTTAAAAGTGTGAGGAGAGGGGGAATAACGTGATCAGACCTCTTTCTGGAAGTTAGAGTGGGAAAAGATGAGGCAGGGAGGCCGGTTGGATATTGAAATAGTTCAAGATAGAAGAACTGAACTAGGGTGGCAGCTGTGTGAATAGGGAAAAGAAGACAAACGAGAGAGAGGCTGTAGGGAAAGAAATTATGAGATCTGGCAATTGATTGGATATGTGGGTGGGGGAGGATGATGCCAAGGTTGTGAACCCAACTTACTGGAAGAACTGGGATATAATTAACAATAATTGGGAAGTACAGAAGAGGTATAGATTTTTGGGGAAAGATAATGAGTTCTGTTTTAGACATGCATCTAAGATGTCTATGGGATATCTAATTTGAAACATCTAATAAACAATTGATGATACAGGACTATAGTTTAGGAGGGAGACAAAGATTGATTAAATAGATCTGGTTGTCATCTGCATAGAGATGATAACCATGGGAGCTGATGGGCTAAGAGAATGTAAAAGAGGGCCTCAGACAGCGCTTCAGGAGAATTCCCCCAGCTGGTGGGTGTGATATGGATGAAATCCTACAAAAGAGACTGAAAAATAGTCAGACAGGTAAGAAGAGAACCAAGAGAAAGCAGAGTCATGAAAACCCAGAGAGAAAGCATCCAGGAAGAGAAAGTAGTCAGCGGGGTCAAATACTGTAGAAAGATGAAGAACACTAAGGACTGAGCAAAGAAGGCCATTTGGTCTGGCAATTAAGGGAGCATTGGGGTGGCAAGGCGGGGCAGTGAGTAGAGCACCGGCCCTGGAGTCAGGAGGACTTGAATTCAAATTCGACCTCAGACACTTAACACAAAACTAGCTGTGTGACCTTGGGCAAGTCACTTAACCCCAAATGCCCTGCCTTACCCCCTCCAAAAAAAAAAGCAAAAAATAAAAAATTTAACAAAATAAAAATGTTGTAGTTTGTATCAATGCAAATTCTGCTCCCCATTTCCCACAGAGATTTCACTTACTTTTTTAATAGTTTAGAATTAAATTGTTCAGCAACTCCAGTCTTATTCTGATGAATTATTATGTCATGGGCATGACTCTGGGTTCCTGAAGGCTATGACAGCTGAATGTAAACTCCAGAAGCCTTTACCATGATAGGAATTCTAGAATGGCTAGGCCAGGCAACAGACCAATGCTATTTTCCAAGGTTCAATCTCATTAGTTACGGTAAAGCCCATTGGCTACCAGCTAATTAATTTTTCTGGCCACAGCAACTCATGAAACAAAGAAAAATGTGAACTGTAGAGCTCTCTTTCTGTAGTGATGCTGGCATGACCAGGAGAAAGGATACTAACAAATACATGGCTTGACTGTTAGTTTTCTAAATATGACATTCTTGGCCAGTGGCCAATGGGTGGGCATATCTTTAGAGAGGTGAATCACATTAATCTTGATATTCTTGCTATAAATGAAACCAAAAGAAAAAAAGGAACTTGCAGCAATAGGAGGATGGCTCACAGGCACTCCTTGGAGAAGCTAATAAAGGAGCTGGCAGAGTAGGTTTTATCATGGTGTTAAAAGCAATATACAACAATATTTCATAGATCATCATATACAACAGTGTTAATGACGAGTATTTGCAAAAAGGCCACCATGAAAACAATTGCAACTTATGCAACAACATCAGTTGCTGAGGATGAAGTAATGAAGAAATTCTACAAAAATATTATTACGACTTTCCAGATTAAGCCAGTATACGTTCTGCTATAGGACAGCATGCTTTGGGAAGAAGGAATGAGGGAAGCCAGTAGATTTCACAGAAATCCCATGCTTTATAGCAAGAACGCTTACTCTGAGAAAAAAAATCATTAGGTACTGGGCAGAGCAAGCACCATATTGGCAGACAGGAGAAGGAATGTTACTGATTGAATGTCTCCCTAAAAGGCTGTCTGTGTCAGGAAGACATCAGCAGAGCTAAGATGGGAATGAGTAAAAATGAAGAAGATTGAGAAAAAAAAACATGGCGTACAATTAAAACAAATTTACCCTACACTATTTAAACAAGTAATAGCCTTTAAAGTCTGTATAAATTTAGTGGTTATTATTAAATTCTGAAGATCACTAGGATTTAACAGAAGCCAGGTATGGTTAATTAGTAATGGGAAAGAATCCATCCAAGGAGAAAAACTTTTTTTTAATTGGGAAGGCTGCCCAAACAAGGAGAATGGGGAAGCTGTAGAATATGGCAGGCCATGGGTAAACAAGACATGAATGGAGTAAAAGAATTTAAGGAATATTTTGCAAAGGACTCAGAAACTCATGACAAGTCTTTTAAGTCATCATTATAAGAAGACAAAAAGACAAAGACTATACATACGACCACCTGGTGGTCATACCCATGATCAGGGATGAAAAGAGGGCAGGGGAATGAAAACATATATTTATTTTGGTATTTCTTGGGGGAGACACCAGAAAGACTCCTAGTCACAAACTTTTGGAATAGTTCAGGATTCTAAACTCAAACAATACAAATATGTATATATGTAAATATAAATATGCAGGATGTTTCAGATCTAACGTGCACAGAATGAGATAACTCAACATAATCAAATGTCCGGAAATAGGAAGTTTTGAAGGCAGATCTATTGCATCAGTGGCCAAAATATGTGACCTGTCCATACAAATTACTACTATAAGCAAGACCAGTGAACTGCTAGTACTTTGGTCCATCCAGATGGGAATCTGGGGAATTACAAACCAGTGGATCTTATTTCTGTATTAGGCAAGTAGAAGCATCTATAGTGAAGAATAAGATCACTGAAAACTTATGAACATAAAGCCTATTGGGATAAGAGCCACACATTTGGGGGAAGGAGAATTTAAGTCTAATGAAGCTCTAAGAATGCTTTTAGAAGGTGTATTATTGGGCTGATAAAGTAATTAGGTCTACCACATATATTCCAGACTCAGGTGTTTGTAAAAGTCAAATATTTAATCTGGTCAAATGGGGAGTTCTACCCAGATAGCTATACCCTTTTGCCCCTAGGCCTACTACCCAGAGTTTTACTAAGTTGATTAACCAACATTACCATAAAGGATTTAAAGGGAGAAAAAATCCAAAAGAAGTTATCAGGCAAATTTAGAATGTTATAGGAGCACATACTTAAAATGCTGATGATAATAATCAGTAGAACTAAGATCTCCCACAACTTGACCCTAGAGACCACTATAAGAGCCTGGATCCTGGGCTAGATAAACAATGAGTCTGGTTACAAGTGGCACAGGTGGGGTTTTTGTTTGTTTTTGGTTTGGGGGTTTTGTTTTGTTGCAGCAATCAATGTCAAAGGACTTGCTCTGGGTCACATAGCTTGTGTCTCAAGCCAGATTTGAACTCTGGTCCTCCTGACTCCATGGCTGATGCTCTATCCACAGTGCCCCCTACCTGCCCCTGGCACAGATGTTACAGCATCCTACACAGTCAAGTCCTTTATACAGACACTGGCAGATGACAAACTAATCAGAGCTGCCAGAATAATCTTGTTGGTGTCTATTTGCTTGCTTCTTGTGAGATCCTGGAGGGTGAGGACGGTCTTCTACCTCCTCTGTATCCCCACTGCTTTGGACAGTACCTGGCACATTGCTGATGGTTAATAAATGTTTTTTGACTCCTAAACTAAACTAAACTAAATTTTACACAATTAACTATTAAAACGTAGTTTTAGCCAATTGCTCCCATTGCTTCAGAGGGGATATCCTGATGCATTTTACTATCAAATCTAGACTCCTTAGTCTAGACTCCTAGTCTTTAATGCTTGGTTACTGATTTGTGTTTGGTTGCTCCCATCTTGTATGCTCTACTCCAATTAAGTCAATCTCTTTCCCCCACCCCAACCTTCCTTCTTCCCATTTCTAAACCATTCCTCTTCCTTGTTCTTTCCACCTAAAAGAATCCTTCCTCCTCTGCCAACAATCCATGTCCTATGATTCCCACAAGACAAAACTCAATTGTGGCCTCCTCTAATAAGCCTGCCCTGATTAGCCAGCCTGCATCTCCTTGGTACTTATGTGCATTGATAGTGTCTTGTTCTACCATTGCTCCATATGGTGCCAATAACTGTTTCCTGATTGTTTCATTTTTTTCTGTTTCCATTTATCCAAACCTAAGAATGAACTCTCCAAAGGCCAGGATTATGCCTTTCATTTCCTCTGTTTCTAAAACCACGTAGTACCCTAAGGAACATAGAATAGGAGCTTTGCAAATCAGTGCCAGGTCTTTAATCAGGAAGACCCACCTTCCTGAGTTCAAATCTGGCCTCAGACTCTCACTAATTGTGTGACCCTGGACAAGTCATTTAACCCTGCTTGCCTCAGTTTCCTCATCTGTAAAATGATGACAGAATACATAAGACTAAAAGAAGGAAAGATTCTCCAGTTACTAACTCACCTAATAAGGTCTCTCTCCTGACCGCTCCTTGCATATCCAGGACCCACAGCTCTTTTTGCTCCAGCCAGAAGATCACATCAGATTTGGACACAGGAAATCCTGCTTGTGAGAAAAGAAATAGGGCCTGGTGGTTTGTCCTAGGTTAAAAGGGCTAATCCAAGCTCAGGCCCAGCCACTGGATCTATAGGTACCAGGTGGGAGAAGGAAAGAACTGTCCCGAGAGACTTCAATAGGAAGGCCTAGAAAGGTCTATGCACCCTCTGGAAAAATTCCAGGACTGTGCTACCCATAGGATGAGGGAGGTCAAGAAGGTAGGGAGGTCAGGGTGACCTGGGCTCTGGAAACTACGAGCTCACATCTTCAACTTATTAGAAGTGTAGGAAACTCTCACCTCTGGCTATGTCCAAATTGGATCTTGGTGACAGTTCTGGGCCAAAGACAGTGAGGCTACGTCTCCTAGAGCGAATTCAGAGGATGGGAAATGTGCAGGTTCATGGAGAAGTCAAGGAAGTAACCCATTTCTAGCTCTGTCTAGAACAGTCTATGGTCAAAGAACAGAAAGGAGAAAGGAGACCCTTTCTGTGCAGTATAAGATCAAGAATTTTTAATCCGTGAATACAAAGCCCTAAGTCACCCAAATCCTTCAGACCCCACAGTTATTATAAAGCAGAGAGCTAAGAAATTCAGGCCTAAGTCCCAGGGAAAGGCCTTACCTAGTGAGGTCATGTCCTCATAATTTTCCAGCATCACGTCTCTGTAGAGACACTCTGAGCAAGGTCCAGACATTCCCACTCCTCCTGGGTGAGGTACATAGCCACATCCTTAAACACTACTGATTCCTGAAACAACATGTTACTGTGGCAGTTCTAAGGAAAGTAACCATCCTTTGCCCTGGGGTCAGAGGTAGAAGTGCTGACTTGCAGACCTCTGCTTGGAGCTCTCCAATAAATGGTAACCAAGCCCCTCTTCTACTTTGGGATAGCGCTAATTGTTAGGTTGTTCTCTATTACTAGTATTTATCCTGTTCAAAAAATAACTCCCGTTTCACCAAAGGGAATTAAGGCTAAGACAGAAAGTCCTACAAAGAGATGGAAAATAAGATAAAGAAGCAGCTAGACAAAATGGAGTTTAGATTGCAAAGACTTGGAGGAATTACCCCAAAGAGTATCTCCCCCAAACTCAGAGGATGCAAATCTCCATTATCCTCATCAGGGCTGACAAGAGGGTTGTAGAAAAGCTCCAAAGAACAGTGCACAAAATTTCCAACAATCTCTTTGTTCAGGGAGTTAGCTAGATTTCAGGAGTTCCTTCCAAAAAAAAGGAAGAGCCTTTTATAAGTTCCTGAAAGCAAAAAAAAAAAAAAATTCAGATTTATCCACGAATACTTCTAAAAAAACTCTGAGCTTCCATGAAACTGTAGACTTGGCAAACAAAAATGTGCCAGACAGCCTAAGGAAGATGAGTTGAGACTGCGCTCTGAACGTTAAGGTCACTGAGCTCCTTAATTCAATTCTCATCTGAGAGACTCAGCTACCAGTAATGGACAGGGAGGCTCAGACTGTCTTGGAAGCACCGGAGCTCAATGGTAGACTTTCAGAGAGCAAGGATTCAGGGAGAGCCCAGAATTTCAAAACGGATGAGGGGAAACAGGTCCAACAGGCCATAGGGAGAGCAGTACTTTAAAAGGGGACTGAGAGAGAAACAAATATTCAAATGGGAAATAGTGGATGAGAGTTGTAAGAAACTAACGCATTTTAAATCTAAAGCTAATCTAAATATAAAGCTGACCAGGTCTAATGTTAATAAAATTAAATGAACCCAGGGAGGACCAGGTGCCCACAAAGTGAACCTCTGTCTTAAAGTTACCTGCTATTTTTCCATCTCTCTCCATGCCCCACCTCTACTAAACCTATTCTTTAACATCATTAAGACCTCTAGTCTGTCCACCCTCCAACAGATTCTTGGGCCGCTAGCTCTGCTCTGATTTTACTTTCCTCCCCTTCCAATCCTTACTCTATAGTTAGCCAACTATGCTGAATTAGAGTTAGTCAACTCTACATTGTTCTCTGCTCTCAAATCCTTCATCCTTTGTCCTATCGTGGTCCATCTTTTTCCCAAAACTCAACCCAGATTATTCTCACAACCAACACATTTGTGGGCTGTTGAAAGGACTTGGAGGAAGTCACATAACTGGGTTGACTGGGTACATTTTAAATTCACTGGACCCTCACTGTGGCAAGGACAGGTTTGTTTTTTTATCTCTAACAGATTCTTTATCCCACTCTTCATACAAGATATTTGAAACCTTCTCTTCCCTCCTCAAGCTTCCTACACCTTCCTCTCTTCTCTTCCCCTTCTCTCAGCTAAAAATCTGATCTCTAACTTTACTGAGGAAACTGAGGGTATTAGACAGGTCCTTCTCCCATTCTCATTGCAAAATCCCATAACATTAGCTAAACTCTTGACTCTTTCCCCTAATATCTGACAACAAGGTAGCCCTTCTCCTTGCCAAAACCAACCTCTCTACATACACTCCTGACCTTATACTCTCCTTTTTCCCCAGCAAATTGTAATCTCTCTCTCTCTGTCTCTCCCTCTGTCTCTCTCTCTGTCTCTCTCTCTGTCTCTCTCTCTCTTCCCCTCTGTCTCACTCTCTGTCTCTCCCTCTGTCTCTCTCTCTCTGTCTCTGTCTCCCTCTCTCTCTCCCCTCACCCCTCTCATCTTCAATTTCTCCCTGTTTACTGGTGCCTTCCCTATAGTTTTCAACTATACCCAAGTATTCCCTCTGGGATAAAATATAAACTCCTCCTATCCTTTTCAAAATCTTTCACAATCTGGCCCCAAACTATCTCTCCAGCCTCACTGGACATTATTATTTTCCCTCCCACACTCTGCAATCCAGCCAAACTGGTCCCACCTACAATTCCACATCTCTTGCCTCTGGGCAGGGTCATCCCCCACACCTGGAATATAATTGTTCTCCCTTCCCCTCAACTTCCAAAAATCTCTTTCCTCCTTCAAGATTCAGTTCATATACTACCTTCTACATGGAGGCTTTCCTGTTCTCTACAACTACCTGGTAGGGATAACAAAGGGATCCCTTTCCTGATCCCCACTATATATGTGTCAAATTGGCAAAAAGTAGTAATGTAGGGAGAGCAGCAGTTCTTTTGCAGGCAAGGGAAAAAGTTGCTAGTTTCACCCTTCAACTGAATTAAGCTCCCATTTACATAGACCCAGGTATGACCCAAGGCATGATGGGAATTGAAAGGAATTTTCATTTGTAGAGTATTGGGATCAATTGATCTTTAAATGTTTGATAGAATTCAGGAATTTTTGTAAAAATTCAAAAAGTAAACAATTCAAAAAGAGGTAGTAGAGGGGGCGGCTAGGTGGCGCAGTGAATAGAGCACTGGCCCTGAAGTCAGGAGTACCTGAGTTCAAATCCGGCCTCAGACACTTAACACAAAAACTAGCCATGTGACCTTGGGCAAGTCACTTAACCCCAACTGCCCTCCAAAAAGAAAAAAAAAAAGAGGTAGCAGAAACAGAACTAAAGCAGTTCAAAATTCGTGTTTAAGAGCTTCTGGCTCCTGACTTACAAAGGCATTGAAATAACTCCCTCATACAAGAAACTAAAGTAGCTAACAAACCCTTCCCCTGCAAGTCAATGGAAAGCTAACAGACAGCAGCTGTACAGCTCAGCTGTCATTTATATCCATGGAATCACAGAATTTTAGAGTGGGAAAACACCTTGACAACAACATATAAGCCCAATGCTTGGGGAATAGCTGAATGAATTGGGGTATATCAATACAATGAATTATTATTACACTACATGAAATGACCAGAACATGTCTCCAAACCTAAAATGGGGGAGGGGTCAAAACCAGCTGGAAACCCTCCATCTTGGGCATAGTCACTCAGAAAACCATAGGACCTAAGCCCACAAATTCTCTAATACTGCACAGATGTGTCTGGGAAGAGGGTGCGTAGCTTATCAGGGAACTGTCCAAATGGGAGCCTCTTCCCCACACCTGGCCAGGCTCTTGATGCAAAGGAACTGGGTTTTTAGACCTCCCTCTAAAGGGGAAAAAAGGTTACCAGACAGAAAAGCTCACAGAGAAGGAAAAGGATCTGAAGCCACACTAAGGCTAGGGCCCCAAAAGGATGTCTGAAAGGAAAGCTCACCCAGAGCTCAGGTGGTAGGAGCTTGGTTTCCATCCCCTTGTCTCTTGGGCTTCCCTTAATAAGACAGGCAAAACCTGGAGAACACAGAACTGTGAGCGAAACTAGCCATGTTTTCAGCCACCCCAGAACCACACCCTGGGACTTCCCAGTCACCACTGTCATGGGTTCATTTATTAAAAATTTACTTTATTTTCAATTTATATAACACAGCAAACCATTCCATAACACAATATAATAAAAAAGATGATCACAACAACTCCTCAGACTAAGAGCATAACTGTGAGCATGACCAGGGTGGTGGAAGTATCAGAGGAGAGAAGGGCAGATAGAGGAGAGATGTTACAAAAGGAAAATACCCTCTACATCATACCCAACAAGTCTTTATCCAGCCTTTACCTGTCAACACCCATGAATGGAAGAATGAAGGAAAGCCACTGCCTCTCAAAGCATACCATTCCCACTTTAAGGAAAATCAAATTGTCTGGAAGTTTTTTCTGAAACCAAGCCTAAATATGCCTCTTTGCAATTTCTGCTCATCAATCCTAATCCTGCTTTCTGGGGCCAAACAGAACGAATATAGCTCCTCTTCCACATGAGAATCCTTTAGATCCATATGAAGAAGGCTAACACATCCCCACTGAGTCTTCTCTTTTCCAGGCTAACCATTCTCTGTATTGGACATGGTATATTCCAGATGTGGTCTGACAAACAGAGTGCCAGGGAATGACCATTGCTTTACACTAGAAGCCTTACAGGCTGGCACTGAGCTATTAATGAAATCTGCCCATTCAGTCACCTTGAAATTCATACTGTTATCAATGTCATCTCTCTCCCATCTTTTCCCCAAGAACAACCTGCAATGAATTGTGGTATGGGAGGCCTTGTGTTACAGTGGAAAGAGTACTGGACCTGGCAACAACCTCTCAGGGCAGGGGATCTAGGTTCGAATCTTCCCCCCACCCCGCACTTATTACCTGTGTGACCTGAAGCAGGTCACCCCACCTTGGTGGATCTCCCTTTCCTTATCTATAAAATAAGGAGGTTGGACCAGATGGCCTCTGAGGTTTGAGGGAATTGTGGGGATTAGCAAAGCAAGTGGTTAATTGTGGGAATTAAGCGAACCACACTGAGTTCATCTTGTGATTCAATTCTAGAGCTTGCTTAGTTTCTATTTGATTATGAGTCTAGTCCAAATTCTGTCTTATGAGAAAACTTTATTCAATTGTGGGAACTAGGAGAAAACTTCATTGCTTTGTTTGAACCTTGCTCTTCGTGGCTGGGAAACTGAACCATCCCTCCCTGCAGCTTAGAGACCCTTAACCAAGAACCTAGGTTATGCACACCAGAAACCCAGTCGAAGACTGATGTAAGAAGCTTTCTCATAATTATACATTACAGGTCTAGTCCTTTTCTTTTTTGAAAAAAAGTTTTTTTTTAATTTTATTTTATTTCATTTTTATTTTTTTTAGAGGGCAATTGGGGTTAAGTGACTTGCCCAAGGTCACACGGCTAGTTTTTGTGTTAAGTGTCTGAGGCTGGATTTGAACTCAGGTCCTCCTGACTCCAGGGTCGGTGCTCTATTCACTGCACCACCTAGCCGCCCCTGAAAAAAAGTTTTAATGATTTTTTTTTTTTACTTTTTACATTGGCTATTTCCTATCAAACCCTCCCTTGTAACAAAGGGAAAGTTAAACAAAACCAGCCTCATCTGAAGGCATATTGGGCATTCAGGACCTCTCAACCAGTAGTCCATGCATTATCTGTTCTCTGGGTGCCAAAGTTAGCCATCAAAATTCATCTGAGTTCAGCTGCCTTCAAGTGTTGTTCTTATTTGAATACTTGTGTTATTTGTGTATATTTTTCTCCTCATTCAGCTAATCCCACTCAGCATCAATTCATACAAGTCTTCCCTGGAATTCCTCATTTGCCTCATAGCCCATGAAAATTTTGCTATATCCACAGATATCATCCAGTTGAGTGTGGAGAGACTTGAGGGAAGGAGACTAGCAAGCAAGTTACTGTAATAGGTGAGGTAATGAGGGCTCTCCGTTCCTCATCTCAACCTTCTCACTTCCTTGGCTTTCTTCAAGTCTCAACTAAAAGCCTGCCTTGTCAGGTCTCCTTAATCTCAGCACCTTCTTATTGACATCTCTAATTCATCTCATAGGTATTGTATTTGTACATGGTTGTTTGCACTGTTTTCTCCACTCCACTGTGAGCTCCCTAACCAGCAGGGTCTCTCTTTGCCTTTCTACTATTCTAAGCACTTAATAAAATACCTGCTTAATAAAACGCTCAATGATTTAACTCTTTCCCTCCAGGCTAAAGTTTGGTCTAAGTAGATGCTGAGGTTTCTTCCAACTCTGAGATTCTCTCATCTATGATCTGGATGCTCCAGGGACCTGTGTTGCACTGCTTACCACACATTTTATTAGGGACTTTGATAAAGGCCTAACAAGCTTCAATTATCTGTCAGATTTCCAAAGTACACAAACTCAGGTAATTCTTTTGGAGTCCTTAGGCTCTCAAGAGGCACACAGTGGAGTTAAATTGAAGTTTAGGAGTTGGAGTCTTTTTTTCATTAAATTTTGGGTTTTTAAAAAATTATTAATCAACATCTACAAAAGTGAATGTTTCAACATATAAAAAGAAAAGGAAGCTTGTATAAAAATTGTGAAATTTCATGTATTTGTTTTCTTAATGCCTATTACATCGAACATTGTAGTAACAAGTCTACCTGCTTGGATCACCTTCTGAACTTGTTTCGGTTCTCTTTGCTTTATTTTTAGTGTTTTATTGATGCTCTTTTCCCTCTTCCCCTTCATTTGCTTATCACTGATCATCAACTGGGGCAGTTAGGTGGCAAAGTGGATAGAGCACAGGGCCAGAGTAAGGAAGACTCATCTTCCTGAGTTTTAATCTGGCCTCAAATACCTACTAGCTTGTGTGACTCTGGGTAAGTCATCTAACCTTGTTTGCCTCAGTTTCTATATCTGTAAAATGAGCTGAAGAAGGAAATAGCAAACCCACTCCAGTATCTTTGCCAAGAAAACCCCAAAAGGAGTCACAAAGAGAAGCACCGAACTTGTCATCAACTCCTCCAGGCCTTCCCCTTACTCCTTACCCCGATTATCATTTAGTCCACCCCAAAGCAGTACCCGGGGAGCTCACCTACTGAAAAACAAATGGTTTCCTCCGGACCAGGTGGTGCCTGGCTCTTTGAGTCGTCATAGCTCTGAGATCCTTGTGTTATAATGACCCCTGTCTCCGGTTGGCTGATGGGAAATTCACCTCTCCCGACATCCAGCTGCACCGCAGTAAAGAAAATGACACTCATTGACTTGAGCTGCCTCTTGGAAGCCTCAGCATCTCCAAGGCTCATCTCTCCAAGGCTGCCTCCTATTGGATGCTAGTCCTGCTACCGACCTCTCAGTCTTCAAATTATACTGTATTTATTTAACTGTGTAAATGTTGTATCTCCAGGACACCCAACTTGTTAGTGGTAAAGTCTGGCCAGCTACCTCCGTACGGGCTCTCTCACACTGTCTCTTCCTTTCTGTCCACTTAAAATGACGACAACCCAAGTTCATCGACTCTTGCCTGGATTATTAGACGTCCCCCCCTCTCCTCATGCATCCTCCACGATGCAAGCAAACTGATATTTCTAAAGCACAAATTTGAGCATATTATTCCTCTCTTGCTCAAAAACCTTCAGTTGCTCCCTATTACCTCTAGGATGATATTATTATTGTTAATAATGGTAACGATGACAGCCGCTGGCATTTATATACCGGACTCACCCTTAGCTCCAGGACGCGGGATCTCCTGGCGGAATAAGATTGCCCTCACAAAAGGAGGGAGCCAGCCTCTGACCCAAGTGTTGCCGGACTCCAGCTCCCCCCAGAAGTTGCCCCAACCAAGTCCGAAGCTTCTCTCCCGCCGCTCTAGGCTACAAGGAGCACTCTGGCTTCGGGGTTTTGGAAGCCCGAGCGCCTTTCGACCGTGTACTTTCATAAGCTTAGCCCAACTCCGCTACCTGAAGCTAGTCCCCTTTCCACTTCCGACCAACCTTCATTGTATATTCATTTGATTTGAGTTCAGTCAATGTGCATTTATTAAGCTCCTCCTACTCAACGCTGCATACTTTACAAAAGCAGGATGATTCCTACCCTCAAGGTGCTTATATTCTAATTGTTTAGACAAAATAAATGTAAGGAAACTTAGTGAGGAGCTGGGGGGAAACACGTTTGGTTTTCCTCTATGTTCCCACAGTGAGTGGTATACAGTATGCTCTTAAATGCTTGTGGTTTATGAGCTTTAAAAAGGCTTGTTGATTGTGCACTTAAGAAATGATTGTGGATCGAGCAGCAGCTCAGCTTGGTTCCAATTCTAATGCTTATCCCGCAGATAAGTAGGTCACAGGAAATCTCCGGCGCATGGACCGGATTTCTGACACTCAACACCTTCTCAGCGCCTTCAGGTTCCTCCCCCTTCTGACTGGAAATCTGAAGGGTGGAGCAGTAAACTCCTCCCAAAGCCTGCCTTAAACGCTGAGTCCCCTGATACCTTCTCTATTACAATAGAGTGCAACATGAATCTGCCGGTACTTCTGGCTCACCTCCTAGAACTTAATCTCCTCTCTTCACTCTCACCACCTCGCCCCTCCTCCTCCATACCCAATCTGTAGCCTAGGCTCGTCGATTTCACTTTAGCAGTACCTAATACTGCTCCCCCACCCCCACCCCGTCTTTCCTTTGACACTGCTACTACTCACTTCACACCTGCTCTATCGAAATAGTCTGCTTGCCTTAAGTCTCTCCCAACTCCAATCCAGCCTCCATTTAGCCGTGATTTTCCTAAAGCTCAGATCTGACCAAGTCACTCCCTGCTCAATAAACTCCGGGGAAGCTCCGTATCACCTCCAGGATTAAATATACAATGCTCTGCTTGGCACTCAAAGCCCTTCCTACAACCCAGCCTCCTTCTTAGGCCCCCAACACGTACAATAGTGATATTGGCTTCCTAGTTATTCCATGAATAAGACACGTCATCTCTTGGCTCTGGACATTTTCTCTGGCTGAACCCTATGTCTGGAATGCCCTGACTCCAACTGACCTCCCTGGCTTCAAGTTCCAACTAAAATCCTACCTCCCACAGGAAGCCTTCCCCATCCCCTCTTAATTCCAGTGCCTTCTCATTGTTAATTATGTCCTATTTATCCTATAGCTTGTTTACAGATATTTGTGGCATGTTGTCTCCCCTCATTAGAGTAGAATCTCGTCGAAGGCAGTGACTGTCTCTTGCCTTTTCTTCTACCCCCAGTAGGTGCTAAATAAATGTTTACTGGTTGACTGACGGCTCAGAACTTTCCCGGTAATTTTTCATTTCTATCAGCCGCTCAGCTTGGTTTCAGTTCCACAGAACAATCATGCCCTAGCCTAGCGCTTTTACCTTCTTGTTCTTTTCCTACCCACCCCACCCCAAAATACACACGCTATTTTCCAGCTTCCTTTTGCATGTTGTCTTACCCCCATTAGATTGCAAGCTCCTTGAGGGCAGGGATTGTCTTTTTCATATGTGTATATAGCACTTAGCACAGTGCCCATTTATTAGGTGCCCATAGTAGGCACCTAATAAATGCTTATTGAATTGTTTTTCTAACCGCTGGAGGATTGGTGCCTCACCACTGAGACAGCAAATCCTCCAACAGACCTAGATCCCATGTGCACCTGGGTCCCTGGGAGTAGGCAGCACTTCTCGGAAGAGAGGCCTGGCTCTGGTTGGGAAACTGGGAGGTTTAGTACAGGCTGAATCGATCCCTAAGTTGGAGCCTTGTGAGCGACAGATATCGTGTCCCAGGAAATACCTACAAATCAGGACTGTTGGGAACCATGCAAGCCTAGCTCTCCAGAACTTCGCCTAGACCCTGATTCTCCGGGACTGCTCCAAAGAAAGCTGGAACATGAAGTGGACGGGACACACAGATATTCAAGCCCCAAATGTCACTGGACGCCAAAGCTGGCATCATTATCTAGGTAGGTGCTAAGAGCTCTGGACCTCTCTTCACCCAGTCCCACCCCTCGGTCTCAGTTCCAGTCCCAGCCCCAGCCCTCAGTCCCAGGCGCACCTCCAGTCCCAGCCCTCTGTTGGTAAGGGTACAAAACTTTCCCTTGGTACAACGGGTCCCTTGTGATCCGGTCTCTGCCCACGCCGCCCCTCTTGAGGCCCTCTCCCTCTCGGAGTTTCGGTGATTTTAGTGTTTATTGAGCTTTATATTGGCGGTGACTTGAAAAGGACCGCGGGAAGGGGAGCGGCTCTCGTTCTTTCTGGCCATGGGGCTAGGGCTTCCTTTTTCACTTGGCCTCCAGGTGGTTAGTAGTTTCCCTTCTGGAATCTCTGGCTCTGCAGGCAGATTTTTAGACTCCTCTGGCATTTAATCTGGCTCCAACCTGTCTTCCCAGCCTGATTACACATTACTCCTCCCTCGTACTCTTCTAATTTCCAGCCATACTGGCCTCCTTGCTGTTTCCTCTTTGGAGACATTCTGTCTCCCTCCGCAGTGTCCTTGGTCCCTGGAATGTTGTCGTCCTCACCCCAACCCCTCCCTGGGAAATTCTTGCTCCCTGGAAGGCTCGGCTTGAGTGTCACCTTCCTCTTAGTGATCACCTCATCCTCGGAAATGACTTTGTATTGATTAGGGTTCACATTGTTCCCTACAAAATAACCTATTTTCCTTGAGTATATGAGGATATTCTGAGGATATTTGTATCCTCAGAAACTAGCCCAGTACCTGGCACTTAATAAAAGATCGTTGAATTTAATTGAAGTTCAGGTTCTACAAAGCACTTCCCTGATGCCCCATTGTGGCAGCATTTGATCTTGAATAACTAAAAGTTAGGTGCTTCAGTGGATAGAGCAGCTGGGCCTGAAGTGAGGAAGATAAATCTTCCTGGCTTCAAATCTGGCCTCAGATGCTTACTAGCTGTGTAACTTTGGGCAAATCATTTAACCTCCGTTTGTCTTGGAGGTAGCTAAGTGGTATTGAGCATGAGTCAGGAAGACCTCACTTCAAATATGTCCTTAGAAACTCAGTAACTGTGTGACCCTGGGCAAGTCACTTAACCTCTATTTGCCTTAATCCACTGGAGAAGGAAATAGCAAACCATTCCACCATCTTTGCCAAGAAAACTCCATAGAAGGTAATGAAGAGTCAGCAACAACAGCAAGAACAAATTAAAGGCTATGAGCACAAGTTCTGTCAGGTCTATTGTATTGAAAAGACTTCAAATTTGGTCTGGATGACAGTCTACTTACCAAAGCCTGGCCTTGCTAAGCATGGAGAAGCTCTTGGTAATGAACTTGGTGATGAATTCTCTGGCCATGGCAATTGGTGAAACAAGGGGGCAGGGATATATCTTGGATCCTATACACAGTGATATTCCACAGTGATAGTGGCAGGAAAAAAAAGTTCAGATGGTATCACAGTTTATAGATGGCCTATAAACATATAATTACAAATTTATGAGCATAGTTCATCTAGTGATGCCCCTCCCAAAGCATGAATCCTGCTACAATCTCCCTGACTTCCATCAGGACTCTGAAGATCTCCATGGCTGGTATTCTCAGAGGCAGCCCATTCCACTTAGTAAGATGGGCTTTTAGGGTGGAGACCACAGAGGGGCACAATTTCATTGAAGTAGGATGTAACCTACTCAAGGGTGTGCTGGTAAATGTTTAACTATGAACAAGCTCCAAAAAATGTACTCACTATACCCTTTTAAGTTTAATTTGCATCATTAACATTTTCTCCATAAGTTTCTGAAGACCAGCCAAACCTCAAAACGATAAATCCAGTCCTGATTTTGCAGTGTTTGCCAATTTCTAAAGTTTGAATGCTCACACTAGAGGAGAACTTAGTGAGAATTCTTTGAATAAAGGACATGGAAACCTTCCTTTTCCAGGGTTGCCTTATCCACGTGTGATTCCTACACATTTGCCTTACTAACACTGTACTGTTTTTGCTCACTTTTCTCCCAAAGGACTCTGTATTTGTGGGACAGTGTGCCCCAGGTTTTGGGAGGGAAATGTGTTATAACTGTTGTTTATACTATTACTATTTGAGTAATTTGAGTCTTTGCAAAGAACTGAGTCTACTGGCTGATGGGAAGGAATGAGGTGCTAGGAAGCACATAGTGTGGGCTCATGAGCTACAATGTTAGGTTATACCTAGAACCCTAAAAACCTTTGCCTTCATGAAGACCCAACCTGCCAGTGCCAATACAAGTTGGGAGAGTGAATGCAGAGGAAAGTGCTATATAAGATAACTTACCAGGTATGGAAAACCAGATTTATGAACCTCTGAAAAATGGCCAGGGCATTGCCAACCCAAATAGCATGGCAGAAAATGCACATATACTGTACTGGCCTCAGAAGGGCCATCTTCCATATCTCCCCCTTTTCAGTCTCAAATAGATTGTAATCCCTTGCTCCTAGAAGTTGTAATGGTAATGGAATTGGGGGTTAAGTGTTAAAACCCAGAGCTTGTGAATTCCACTTGTGGGATGGACTTGTTGACTGAAGAGAGAGGGCTGAACTGGGAGGAGATGATGCAGTGGATTTTAGAGACAGGCTCATGCAGAGGAGGCTAGAAGAACTTTTGGGGAGCAGTATTGTAGAGGCACAGAGAGAGGAGAATTGCAGGGGGCCAGATTTTCTGAGAGAGAGAGTGCTGAGGGCCAGGTGGAGCTGCCCAGGACTTTTGAGAACTGCCACCTGGAGCTGCTGAGAACTGAGGCCGCATGGCTGTGATGCCAGTATTTTGTCTGTCTGTCTTGATGTTGTTTTACCAGATTCATCTGCTGGTGAAAGTCAGTGCTGTAGTTGCAGAGGTCCTGGAACCAGTAATGAATGATTAAGGGTGAGAAGTTGCTGGAGGCTACCTGGAGACCATAGACAATGGTGGGCCAGGCCAGTTCAAGGGTGGGAACCGGAACATTTAAGGGTGGGAAACTATTGGAACAAAAGAGGGCTAAAGACTTGGGCAGAGCCACAACTTAAGGCCCATGACCTCAGGCAAATGCCCTCCTTGGGAAGATTTCCTTTCCCAGAGCCTATACCTCAAAGATTCGAGGAGCTCAAGGGGGAGTCCCAGAGCCTACACCTCATCACAACTGCCTAGGATTAACATAATTGTGAAATCAAAGGCCATATGGGACTTACAACCTTGACCATGACAAGTATACCCTGGTAGTCTTGGTCCTGAAGAGGAAGAGAAGCAGGCTGAAAATTGTATCTGGAAACAACATACAGTTCGGAAATGTTGCGAGTGGAAAATGATAACCTTCCCAAACCCATAAGATGGCTGGAGTTCGGTATAAGCCCACCCATCCCCAGGACTGCAGGAAAGAACGGGGATCTTGTTATATTAAGGCCCAGTATCTCAGTGTTCTGACAAAACCCATAGAGTCTTAGATCCTTGAGTCACTAGTTCAGACCAGAGTTTATACCTGTCAATTGCTGCAACATCAGTAGGGTAAGAGGCACGCCACTCCATTATATAGGGAGTAGAGTAGAGAACCAGTCTTGAAGTTAAGAGAGCCTGCATTCAAGTCCTGCCTATGAAATGTGTTAGTTAGAAGACACTGAGGAGGTCACCTAACTTATTAGTGCCCTGTTTCTAAGACCGTAAGTTGTAGAACAGTTGACAAAACTCAGAAACCAAACCGCCTATAAGAAGTGTCAAACGTGGCCTGTGGGCCTCATGAAATAACTCTCTCACTGTCCTGTGGGCCTTATGCAGCATCACTCCCAGTGCACTGAAGCAGATTAAAATATAATTGGGAAATATTTTTAAAATTTAATGAGATTATAATACAACATAGATAACATCATATTTTAAAAACTAAGTCAATGTGTAGCCCTTGTGAATCCCTATGTGTGAATTAGTGGCCCCACTTCTATTTGAGTGTGATATCACTGCTCAGCACTAATGAAATAATCACAGGTCCCCAAACCCTAATGCCCAGCACAGGGATGGTGCAGGATTTCTGAGATACTATCTCATGGGTATCACTGGGTCAAAAAGTTTTCAGAGGCTGCTAAATCCACCATAGGTGGGGCCCACAACATCTAGCAGCTCAGTCTTTAGAATGTGAAAGAGATTGGCAATGAGATGACTAGTGAGTCAACACTGGCTTGGGGTGGCAGGTGAGTGGAGGGCCAGCTTCTAGCTTGGGGCGGCAGGTGAGTGAGAGCCAGCTTCTACCTTGGGGTGGCAGGTGAGTGGAGGGCTAGCTTCTAGCTTGGGATGGCAGGCAGATGATTCATGGTTAACTCCCTGCCTCAATGGAAATCCCTTATTTGATGGAGAAGGGAAACTATGTGGGGTACCCTCTGAGTTACATTAGATTTGACCCTATTGTATAACTAGCTTATAGCACATAGTTAGGGCTAGTGCCGTGGCTCAAGGCTGGCCATGAGCAGAGATGGGACTTTAAGTATACACATTGCCAGATAAATGAAGACAGGCAGGTAGCTTTGTCTGCCTGGGCTAATTCATTCCAAATGGATGTAGTTAAACACTCTAAATATTGCTTTACCAGAGTAGGGATGTTCCACAGCCAATCCTGAGTCAGGATCTGGTAATAATGCTTTTAACAGTGGATTCTTTCCCTAGTTGGAGCCAGCAGTACTTCTGCTTAACCAACTTACTTCAAGGGAATGTCAAAAGCTTCCCAGGGGTCCCTGGGAAATTTCTCTACATTGTTCCAGAAATAGAGATAGAAAGAGACCCTCAAACCAAGACAGATGGAGATAGAAACAGAGATGCACAGTCACACAGAAACACAGAGAACTGATGGTGTAATTCTGAGTACAGATTGAAGCCAATAGTGAACTAGGTATCCATAAGGCAGGAAGGGATCCAGTGGGCAGCTTGCCTTGCAGGGCGATACAGTGCAAAGGCCTTCCCTGCCCAATCTGTGGGCAGAAGTTCATAAATGTAGCATGTATACTCAGGGCTCTTGCTCCAGGTTCATGCTCCAAACCCACATTCAAATTATCTGACTGGTTTCTCAGAGTGTAGCTGCTCCCCACAGACTTCTAGAGGTAACCCTGAGGGGCTAGGTTTCTCTAGTATTATCGTTCATGAGCCCCCAGGCAGCATGTTCCCCCAGTAGCCATCAGCCACTTACTATCTCCCCATTTAGACCAGCGTGGGTGTTGTTGATGTTCTTTCAGAGGTGTCCAACTCTTCATGACCCCATCGAGGTTTTCTTGGCAAAGATACTGGAGTGATTTGTCATTTCCTTGTCCAGCTAATTTTTACAGGTGAGGAAACTGAGGTAAAGAAGGTTAAGTGGCTTGCCCAAGGTCACACAGCTAATAAGTATCTGAGGTCAGATTTGAACTCAGGTCCTCCTGACTCCAGAGACTCTATCCACTGAACCACTCAGCTGCCCAGTAGTTGATCTCTACTCAGTATAAATTAGTCAAATAACAACTATTAGCTTTTATAGGGGGCAATTTACTGAGAAGATATAGCTAGAACAGAAGTATAAAACCTCTGAAGCTGGGAGCCTTCTTTCCTTTCCTGCCTCAGTTTCTGGAGAGAGCAGACTCAAGCAAAAAGCCTACCATCATTTCCCACCTCCACATTTACTTTGGGGGTGGTATGGTCAATGGACTAGTCCTCCATCACACAGACAATTTATACTGGGCCAGAAACTCAAGGAGATCCCCAACCTACCCAGTACAAAAGTCTGGGGACTAGGATGCTTCCCCTAAGTGCTGCCTTACCAGAAATTTTCAGCCTTCAGTGAGCAAAGCATTCCTCTGTAGCATGACTACTTTTTCTTTTTTTTTTTTTTAACTTTTGTTTATTTTTAGTTTACATCATTCATTTCCATAAGATTTTGATTTACAAATTTTCTCCCCATCTTTCCTGTACCCACCACCCCAAAACAGAGATCCCACTGTATACCCCCTCCCCCAATCAGGTCTCTCCTATATCCTCCCCCATACCCTTTCTGACTTTCCAGTAGGGTAAGATGGATCTCCCTA
>CM053594.1:63879379-63902693 GCA_028646575.1 Pseudocheirus occidentalis
TTTGGGACTTGTCCTTCTGGTTTTGGGACTCAGTATTATGGTTTCTGAATAAAGACCTTAGTTCTGCCTTCCATGTGGAGAGTTTGCTATATTTTGTGATCCAAAACTACACCAACATATTCATAACCATCATGGGTGTTGTGAATATCTCATTATTGATACAGTCATGAAAGAAACCAGGATGTGGAGACAGAAGTGAAAAGGGAGGGCTTGTGAGGCAATGGGGAACAGCCAAGGCAAAAACACAGATGGGAGATGGAACGCTGCCTAAATGTCAATTATTATCTTTCTTTGTTTAATCAGTATTTAGAACAATGTCTTGCATGTAGTAGGTCCTTAATATATGTTTATTGTGTTAGAACAGGATTGTAATTTGGGGCCCTGGTAAAGCATGGCTTCCTGGGGGTGGTGAGTCTCAGATGCAGCCTCAGGGCTCCCTCTACAGTTGGCAGTACATGTTTGTGTCCTCATGGATGCATTCAGTATTTGAAGCACCTTGACTTCAGCGGGATCCAGGGTAGAACTAAGGAATGCCAAGCTGGTAAGGAGCCAGAGGCGACACTCATTTCCCTCCCATTGTTTTTTCTTTCCCCAGATCTACCTTCCTTCTAAGTTTCTGCCCAATCCCAGTAAGGATAGCCTGGGAGACCAAAGGATGGCCACCAAGCTTTTGCCAACTGGACCTCCGGTGAGTTGTCCAGAATTTCTGAGACCCCCATTGTTATAGTTTTTCATGATCTTTGTCCTTTCCCTTTGTCTAGGCCTCTCTGCCTAGGAAATCCCCTATTTTCCCAAAGAGGCCTGAATTCCAGTTCACTTCTTTGAGGGCAAAGGCTTCAACATACATGTATTCCCAATATGGAGAAGGAGATTGGCTCTTCTCCATAACCTTTACCCATAGCAGTTTTTGCAATGATTTTATGATCTGCAGATTCCTTTTCTTCCCTCACCCCATGAACTGTGTGTGACATTGCAATCGGATTGTTGTTTTCAGGCATCAGTGACTTTCGAGGATGTGGCTGTGTATCTCACCCAAGAGGAGTGGAGCTCTCTGGGCCCTGCACAGAGGGGCCTCTACAAGGATGTGATGCTGGAGAATTATGGCAATGTGGCCTCACTAGGTAAGACCTCTCTGCAGGACTCAGCTCTGAGATTCTTGGCTTTATCCTTTGTGAATAACTGTGGGTTTTTGAAGAGTTTCAGTGAACTACTTTTAGCGTCAGGACTTAGTTTTCTCATTTGTAAAATATGATGAAAATAGTGGCAGCTACTTCATAAGGTTGCTGGGATCAATGGAAAAGAATCAAATTTAGTTCATAATGGATTCTGTTTCAGTAAGTGTTTGTGTACCTGCTATATGTGCTTGGCTCTGGAGGAGGATATACAGTTTAGATGAGACTGGAGCTCAGAGTCTAGGAAAGGGCTGTTGTTACCCATGGAAATAAAGGTAACACTCATTAAGCAAATGCATCATTATACAAATCTACTTCTCTTTGAGGTGGAGTTTACTTAGTGAATAATACCAAAGCTGGACTTCTAGATTCTCAGGTATTTGGGAAATAATAGAGGAACAGTAGGTAGAATGTAAGCTTGAGGTCAGGGATTATTTCTTTTTTTTTTTTTTGGCTTTATGTCACCAGCCCCTAGTATAGTACCTGTACATAATAGGTGTTTAATAAATGTTTATTGAGTTTAATTACAATGAGATCATCTAAGTACTTTGCAAATGCAAACTTAAAGTCTATGTAAATGTCAGCAGCAGCAGCTACTACCACTACTACTATTCCTAATCATGCCTGGGCTTGGTGATAGGACAGCTCTGCCTTTTTATTTCCAGGAAACAGGTGTCTATGCAGAAGTGACAGTAGGCAACTTATTGGAGCTCTTACTGGATCGACATTTTTATTTTCCTATGAGCAGTGTATGTAGCAGTGACCCAGCTTTGATAACCCAGGCTCTAGATTTTTTCTTAGTGGTAGGTTTCCAGACCCTTCAAGGAGGGTACATTTCTATGCCCATATCACGAACCCTTTTGAATCCCTGTCTCCCGACTAAGGAATGTGTAGGTCTTCCTCTTGTGACTTTCATGTTCACTGTTCACCCGTCTGTCCATCCCCTGCAGATTCGGCACCATGTACAGAGCTGAGGATAATTCTTTGTACACAGAACAAATCTAATCTTCTTCTTCATGAACAGGATTTCCAGTCTCCAAACCTCATGTGATCTTACAGCTAGAACAAAGAGGAGAACCATGGTTCCTGGACATGCAGGAAGCTGAAAGTAGAGAGATCTTAAGAGGTAAATAAGAATCCTTGTTTCACTGTCATTAAACATAGGTTTATTTTCTCTGTATTTCATTAAAAGGAACTCTATAATTCCCTTCTGAGCAATTCACTAAACATTTATTAATGTCCTCTACTATGTGCCAGGCAATGTGCTAAGTGCTAGGGTGATAAAAAGAGGCAAAAGACAGTGCCCTCAATGAATTTACAATTGAATGCAAACAAATGTATCTTAAGCAAACTATATACAGGATAAACAGGAAATAATTAACAATGGGACAGCACTGGAATGAAGAAGGGTTGGGGAAGGCTTCCTGTAGGAGGTGGGATTTTAATGGAACTTAAAGGAAGCCAGGCATTCAGTAATTGGAGTGGAGGAGGGAAAGTATTGGAGGCATGGAGCATGCCCAGAGGCAAGAGATGAAGTATTGTTTGTAGAACAACAGGAGACTGGTGTCATTGGATCAAAGAGTATATATGACAGGGTGTAAGGTATAAGAAGATTGGAAAGGTAGAAGAGGGTTATGTTATATAGGGCTTTGAATGCCAGATAGAACACTTTGTGTTTGCTCCTCAAGATGATATAGAGCCATTAGAATTTATTGAGTGGGATGGGTGGGAGAGTGTGACATGATCAAGGAATTTTTGTCTGACTTACTTTTCCCATTAAAGGTTTATATACAGTGGGAAAAGAATCCTTACCTTCTTCTTTCTCTGTAATATCATCTTCTAATTAGCTTTCATTTGGTTTTCCTACCTCTAGGTCACAGTGGTTTTTGTAGCACTCCTGTTATTTATGGTAATACGAGCACTTTTGTCTCTGTGTTTCATCTTTTTTTTCAATTTTTTTCACTTGCCAGAATGTGAATTTATTTTTTTTATGATAACTTTTGGGTAATCTAAGTGTTCTTAATCCATTAGAACATTTTTTAGTACCAAAAACTTTTGTGGATCCCCTCCATCTATAATACTAGTTATTAGTTTCATTGACTGAGACTGTACATTAACTGACATTGGGCTCCTGGAAATAACTCCAATTCCCCAGAATTTCCTGGTATATAGATTGTATACCACTCACTGTCCTAGTTGTCCAACCCTCAATTCTTTTGCATGAGCTTTTTTCTGATCTTCATGCCTGGTTTAATTTTTACCTTATTTGTGGTTTCAAGATTTTAGTTGTTATAATAATAATAATGATGATGATGATGATGATGATGATGATGATGACAATAGCACTATCTTGAATTTATGTAATTACTTAAGGTTTATAAAGTGCCATCTTCATAATAACCTTATTAGCTCTAGTAGTATATTAATACCATTTCACAGATGAGGAAACTGAGACTCAGGTGAAGTGACTTGTCTAGAGTCATTTAACTAGCATATGTTTGGGTCAATATCTGAACTCAGGCTCTGACATTCAGTCCAGCACTTTACAGTACACCTGGTAGCCTCTTCAAGCTAATGCTTTCATTATCCAGAAACCATACATACTTATCCTCAATCTGATGATATGCTTTGCCAAATTATAGCCAGTCTAATAGGCAAAGTTTTTCCATGTGTCTACTTTGTTTTAGTATTTGCTATTCCTTCTCATTAATTTGATCATATGGTCTTTGACTGCTTTTTTCCTTTTGTTATTTAGTATTGAATGTCTACTCACACTTATTAATGTTTTTACTTTATTTTTTAATTTTTGTCAGCAAGGTATGTGAAAGCTCAGAAAAAACTGGGAAAATTGGGGGAGATGAAAACCTTTTGGATTATTTCAGGACCCTTTTGTTTTAAAATCCTTCTCTTTCACTTGCCTCACTTCCATAGCAATTTTAAGAAAAGTAGACATATGTTTTCTTTCCCACACTTTTCTGGTCTTCCACATCTTGAGTTCTTATTGGCTAGTAGGTACCCAATCAGTTATATTTTTAAAAGCCTCTATTTTTATATTCATTCCTTATTTTCTTCTCTAGTCCACTTAATTTACTCTGTATTATTCAGAAGGGGGTGGACATTGTATCTTTACAGACCTAATGCTATTCAATACTCATCCTTCCCTATTACATATAGCCTTTTAGTATTTCATTTTTAAAGTATTTTTATTGAGTATTCAGTAGTTAGCATATGCTAGGTTATCCAAGGAAGGCTTAAACAATAATGATGATTTTCCATGTAGGCTTCCTTCACATATTTTTAACCTACTTATGCTGCTTGAGAGCTAATTTTCCCTATCTCTAGCCAATCTCTTTTTTTCCTCTATCCAACTATAACGTTCCTTTTCATCACTTCCTCCTCACTTGGCTTATTAATCTTCAGTTACTTTCCCTCCCCCTTGCTTCTCTGTGGGATCTTCTCTTATTCTCTTATTGTGGCTCTTCATCAGTATCTACCACCCTCTTCCATTTTTTTCTTCCTGCTACTATTCTTTCTCCTAGTTGTGATGCTGATATTGAGATCTGAAAATGTCATAGTTTTCTAGGGAATAATTCTTTTGAATTGTTTTATTTCTGCCCCAGCTGTTTTCCATTTCTCTAATAAAAGGTGACATTTGCTTTTTTCTCCCCTTCACTATTTCAGATTGTGAGAGCAGGACTAAGATCAAGAAGTTGTCACCAGAACAAGAAATTCCAAAGGGAATGGAATTCCAGCGTATGATATTAAAAAGACTTATAGGGAATGGTCTCCAGAAACCTAAGCTGAGAAAACCCTGGGAATCTGAGGGAAAACTAAAGACGCATTGGGTAAGACATTCAGAGGGGAAATTGAAGAAACATCTTTACTGTGAAAGAGATGTTAGCCCAGTGAAAATGATGCACAAGAAAATACTCACAGGACAGAGTAGGGAGGAATGTAATAGACTTGGTAGAAGTTTCAGTCTGAACTCAAATCCTATCACACATAAGAGAATTCATATAAGAGAAAAGCCCTGCAAATCTAATGTACGTGAGAAAGCAAAGTTTAAGCAGAATTCAGTCCTTATTGAAAATCAGGAAATTTGTTTTGGAGAGAAGCCCTATGAGTGCAATGAATGTGGGAGAAGCTTTGGTGCACATTCATCTTTTCTTCAACATTATAAAATCCATACTGGTGAGAAACTCTATAAATGTAATGAATGTGGGAAAAGCTTCAGTCAGAGTTCTCACATTATTGATCACCAGAGAATTCACACTGGAGAGAGACCCTATGAATGTAATGAATGTGGGAAAACCTTCAGCCAGAGCTCTAACCTTATTCATCATCAAATAATTCACACTGGAGAAAAACCTTACACTTGTAATGAATGTGGGAAAGCTTTCAGTTATCATTCAGTGCTTATTCAACATCATAAAATTCATACTGGAGAGAAACCATATGTATGTAATGACTGTGGAAAAGCTTTTATCCAGCGCTCTAATCTGATTCAACATCAGAGAAGTCATACTGGAGAGAGACCTTTTGAATGCAATCAATGTGGAAAAGCCTTCAGTGTGCGCTCCTCTTTCATTCAACATTGCAAAATTCACACTGGAGAAAAACCCTATAAGTGTAATGAATGTGGGAAAGCCTTCAGTGCACGTTCATCTTTTATTCAACATAGAAAAATTCACACTGGAGAAAAACCATATGAATGTAATGAATGTGGGAAAGCTTTTGGTGCCCATTCATCCTTTATTCAACATTGTAAAATTCACACTGGAGAGAAGCCCTATGAATGTAATGAATGTGGGAAAGCCTTTGGTGCCCGTTCATCCTTTATTCAACATTGTAAAATTCATACTGGTGAGAAATCATATGAATGTAGTAAATGTGGGAAAATGTTTAGTGCTCGATCATCCTTCAATAGACATAAGAGAACACATATTGAAGAGAAGTCCTATGAACAAAATGAACATGAGAAACCCTATGAATGTAGTGAATGTAGGAAAACCTTTAGCTCACGATCATCTTTTATTCAGCATTCTAAAATCCATACTGGAGAGAAACCCTTTGAGTGCAATGAATGTGGGAAGACTTTCAGTCAGAGTTCTAACCTTATTGATCATCAGAGAATTCACACTGGAGAGAAGCCTTATGAATGTAATGAATGTGGCAAAGCCTTTAGTCAGCGATCTAGCCTTATTCGACATCATAAAATACACACTGGAGAGAAACATTATGAGTGCAGTGAATGTGGGAAAGCCTTCATTCAGAGCTCCAATCTTATTAAACACCAGAGAATTCATACTGGAGAGAAACCCTATGAGTGTGATGACTGTGGCAAAGCTTTTAGTGATCGTTCATCTTTTATTCAGCACCGAAAAATTCATACAGGGGAAAAACCCTTTGAATGTAGCGTATGTAGTAAATCCTTTATCCTGAGCTCTAATCTTATTAAACATCAGAGAATTCACACAGGAGAGAAACCTTATGAGTGTAATGAATGTGGGAAAACCTTCCGTGCACGCTCAACTCTTATTCAACATCAGAGAATTCATACTGGAGAGAAACCCTATGGGTGTAATGACTGTGGGAAAGCTTTCAGTCAACACTCGAATCTTATTCAGCATCAGCGGTGTCATCCTAAAGATAAGCCATGTAACAAAGCCATCACTTAATGACTCTTGTTCGGAAAATTCAATTCTTAAAGAGGTTTGTTCACTCAAACTTTCTACAAATTTGGTATACCAGCATTCTCTGACTGTAGTGGGGCCCTATCTGTGGACTGAATTCCAAAGTCTGTGTGCCTTTCCTGATATTAAAAGGTGGCTTTCTGCTAGAACCCTCATAGGTTTAACCATTGATTTTCTCTTTTATCTAAAAAGTATTAAATATATAAAAGTAATATTAAAACTGTCAAACTTAAGCAAACACTATAAAGGTGCTATTTTAAAGCAAACTTTAAGATGACATGTATCTATTTATTTTTGAAGTGTTAGTCCTAGTCCTTTTTCTCTTTTATCCCTGAGTGGCCAAACAAGGGCCCAAAATATCTGCTGCTTTTTGCTTAGGAATATTCTTATCCTTATATCCTAGGCTCCTCCTATACGCTCCTACTCTCTGACAGCTATATTTCTTCACAAATATCCTTAGACACACATTCTATATCTTATATTATCTCATTACAGCTTGTAGTCCAACACATAGATGTAAGCACATGACCGGGTACTTCCTTTTCCTCTGATTTGAGAAGATCCAGGATTTGGTTTGCAATAGTATGTGTGAGTCAAGTTTTCAAACACATCTTATAAAAGCTTGAAATCAGTTTATACAAGGCACTATCTTTATGATATTTAATCTCCTTACTGCTTCTAGCTCAGGTTGGGCAAAATTTTATAAATTTCTATATGACTTCTGGGCAAGGAAGGTTCACCAGGATATCTTCAATTTAAAACTATGCAGATGTTATCCTAATAATTCAAATTTTGTCCCCGAAGGACTTTTTTTTTCTACTCTTAGTCTCAAGTACCTGCATGACTGCCTCTAGTTTCAGGTTGCAACTGCACTACTACCTGAGTTATGTCCATCACTGTGAATTGGGGTTTCTCTGCCAGTGGCCTCTAAGAAAACCTACCTTCCCATCTATCTCCTTTCTCTCTGACTTGGAACCTAAATCTTATTGTCTGTTGTTGTTCAGTCATTTTGGTCGTGTCAGATTCTTCAAGATCCCACATGGGATTTTCTTGGCAAAGATACTACAGTGATTTGCCATTTTCTTTTCCAGCTCATTTTACAGATGATGAAACTAAGGTAAACAGGGTTACATGACTTGCCCAAGGTCACATAGCTAGTGTCTAAGGCCAGATTTGTACCCAAGTCTTTCAGACTTTAGGCCCAGCACTCTATCCACTGAGCCACCAGGCTGTCCAGCCTAACCCCTACCTTTTACTTTAATGTATTCTGTTCTGCCCTCTCATAAGTGAACTATCCCAATAAGGACCTGATCCATAATGACCTGGTCTGTCATATGAATTCATTCCCTCTCTCTTGAGTAGCCTGCTATCTCTTCACTATTTTACTTCACTATTTCAATGCTCCTACAAAATCTTGTGACTGTTAGATGAATATGGGCTCAGAAAGGAGGTGGAGAGGACTGGAAAGGGCAAGTGAAAATGATTCCACTGTATTAACTTATTTAACTTGGAAAATCCTGAAGTTCTGAGGTCTAAATGTTTCTCTGTCTCCAAAACAAGTAGTGGGAAGCTTTTAATCAATATGGGGGAAGGTTAAAGTCATCATCCTTAGCTTAACAGTCTTCAGTCTGAATCTGAGCCTGATGTAGGTGGTTTAGAGGTAGTTAAGTTGGCCCTTGTTTCCAGTGCTGAGGAGTCTTAACAGTTGTAGAGATATTGGAATGAAGGTGGCACAATGAGGTGGGATGCTATGAATGAGGAAGGATTGAGGATGCTCCATCTGTTTTCACAGCTGTCACAAAGTGACCATAAGCAATGAGGGAAAGAGTATTTCTTTCCCAAGACATTCTTCAACTCTTTATCTAACATTCTGGATGGGATGTTCATGGGATGGAGGGCCAAAAGGTGTTGTAGATAGAGCTAGAAAAAAAATTAACTCCTGAGTAATTGATTAATAAGGGGCCTCTACCTCCACAAATTGGAAATAAAATCAAACTTGGAAAACTCCTAGAGGTTGCTGGGTTTGGAGAAGTTAGCTTCATTTTCATGGACATTTTCTTTGATTTTATTTGTTTTTACTATTAGATATTGCTTGAGTGATAACCCCAGTACACATATAGGATCACTCTAAATATAGTAAAGAGGGTAAAATTTAGGAAATCTCTAACATTGACATGTATTTACTAATGGCAAAGGTTCTGCTAGCATAGAAAATCTATGGGCACCTGTTTTATACCTTGAAATTGCTATATCGAATGTACTTACTGAATTTTAAAATTCTTTGCATAAAACTAGTATATTGAATGAATTTAAATGGTGTGGATTTTAAAAATTTCTCTTTCACATTTTCAAGCCCAGTGTCTCTTTCTAAATGCCTTCGTTTTCCTCAATTTCCTTAATTATTGTTATCCTTAGTTTTATTAATGCCTTTTGTTTTTAGATCACTCATTTCTGAATATATCCTTCTCTCCCTTTACTACCCAGCAAGCCTTTCACTTGTGACTGAGATTTAAAAAGAAAGAACAATGAATTGACTCTGTCTGATAGTATATGTGACATTCCTTACCCATAATTCCCCACCTTTCCAGTGAATTGAAGGAAGTACATTTTCTTATTCCTTATATGGGGCAAAACCTGGTCATCATTTCTAGCATTGTTTTCTTTCGTTATTCTTTCTCTATATTGTTGTAGTCATTGTGTATATTGTTTTGCTGTTTTTGCTTTCTTTAGTCTTCCTATGTTCATGTATCTTACCAGGTTTCTCTGAGTTCTTCATGTTCATTATTTATTATGTTGTGGCAAAGTTCTACCTCATTCATGAACCATACTTTAAAAAAAACTATTTACCAATCAATGAGCCTCTATTTTGTTTCCAGTTCTTTGCTACACAGTCTCCTTTTAGTTTGCTATTGTGTTTTACAGATTTGTGTGGTAAAGCCTCTTTAAAATATTGGGTTTCAGGGGTGGCTAGGTGGCACAGTGAATAGAGCACCGGCCCTGGAGTCAGGAGTACCTGAGTTCAAATCCGGCCTCAGACACTTAACACAAAAAAACTAGCCATGTGACCTTGGGCAAGTCACTTAACCCCAACTGCCCTCCAAAAAAAAAAAGCAAAAAAAAAATATTGGGTTTCTCCCAAATAGATTGGTGCATTTCAAATATGGTAATTTTGTACATATATGGGGAAGCTAGGCGGCTCAGTGTATAGAGAACAGGGCCTGAGGTCCAGAAGACCAGAGTTCAAATTTGGCCTGACATTTATTAGCTTTGTGACCCTAGTCAAGTCACTGCCTGAGTTTCAACATCTGTAAAATGAGCTGGAGAAGGAAATGGCAAACCATTCCAGTAATTTTTCCCAGAAAACCCCAAATGGGTCATGAAGAGTTCAACACAACTGAGATAACTGCATAACAAAAATTTTGTAGAATTCTTTTTCATTAGATTTCAATTTTTTTATTTCAAAGATATATTTGTGGGGTACAGCCTATACTTAGATCAATATGCTAAGGAGATGTGCTAATGATTTACTTTGCAACCAAAGGATTTTAAGTCTTCCTTGTCCTGAGAGGTGGAACTGCACATGTTGTATTTCTAGGAAATCAGCTCTGCCTAGAACTGATTCTGAGTGTCTCACTGTTTTTACCCAGGGGACCCCTCAAAGATGAACTAATCTAGAGTAAGCAGATTTCAGACACTTGAATATACTAATAATGACTGTGCTATGTAAAGATACATGTAGAGTTTGGTAAAATTCCTTTAGTATTCAGTAGTTCAATTGTAGATTTTTTTTTCTATCACTATATGCCATTACTTCTCCCTCTGGGACAAAGAGCCAAGTTTGACTAGATTGAATTTTTTTTTAATGTTTCAACTTTTAATTAACATAGAGGTTCCTTTCAGGTATAGTACAGCTACTCTTAAACAATCATGAAACCATAATTTCAGCATAGAAAATGTTATGGAAGAACTTAGTAATCATTATCTTTGGTACACCTTAACTAGAGTTCTTATCAGGAGTAAGATTCAAAGCTATTGTCCAGAACAAACACCTTTCTTTAGCCTAGCTAGTTACAACCTTTTTCTTTCCACTGGCTGGAGGAAGTATACAATGTCATCTATAGGCAGATAACAATGTCATGCAGGGAGAAGGGATATACCCAAGCAGTGAACTCAGAAAAAGGCCAATTGCTTTCTAGTTAGTCTTTTTTTTCTCCCCTCTATGTTACAAACACTAATACAAATCCCTCCCATTGTACCCCAACCCAAGAGCAGTAATTTGTCTAAAAAATATCTGGGAATTTTAGCTGACTACAAGTTCAATATGTCAGTAATGTAATATGGCAGCTAAAAGAGCTAAGGTAAGAGAGTTATAACTGCCAATAAGTGATAGTCTTCTGTTTCCTTCTCTAGTCAGACCTCATCTATAGTATTGTTTTCATTTCTGGACACCACTCTGTAAAAAGGATATTAGAGCAGGGCAGCCACGACTGTGAAGGTCTTTGAGTCCACACCATATAAAAATTGACTAAAGAAACTGGAGATGTTGAGCCTGGAGAAGAGAAGATGAGAGTAGAGGAGGGGAGAGAAATTCCTTTTCCTTCTTTTTTTTTAATATTTTTTTATTTGTTTTCTTGTTTACATCATTCATTTTCATTATATTTTTGAATTACAAATTTTCTCCCCGTCTTGCCCCTGCCCCAACCCTCTTTTCCTTCTTTTCTGGAAGTCCGAGGCAGAAAAAGTAGTCGAAGAGTGCCCAAAGAGGACACAAAGAAATGAAGCTGTTTCTGCTTAGTCTTCTTACCACAGAGTGAGTGGCTCCTTCTGACTTTCAGTCACCTGTCATCCAACAATTTCCCAGTTCCAGGGATTCACAGGAACCATTCAGTAGTTGAATCATTTCAGAAAAGCACATTCTTTCAGCAAGGAGCCAAAATACAGGTCTAGCTCAATGGTTGAAGCTCTTTTCTGACAAAGGTTTCTCCTTTACTCCCACAATTTCATCTAGTGGAGTAAGGGACTCAACTCATCAGAGATATTATTGGTCAGTCCCCCACTATGCTCTCTTCCCAGATAAATATTTTTTGTCTCAGGAAATCATGCCAGGATTTGGCTTCCATTTGCTCCAATCTAATTTTGAAGGAATTATTCTCTTCAGTGAGTTTTTGAAATTTCTTTTCCATCTGGCAAATTTGGCTTTTTAAGGCATTCTTCTTATTGGCTTTTTGGACCTCTTTTGCCATTTGAATTAGTCTATTTTTTAAGGTGTTATTTTCTTTAGTATTTTTTAGGGTCTCCTTTAGCAGGCTGTTGACTTGCTTTCTGTGATTTTCTTGCATCATTTTCATTTCTCTTCCCAATTTTTCTATCAGTTCTCTTACTTGATTTTCAAAATCCTTCTTGGGCTCCTCCATGGTCTGTAACCAATTCATATTTTTCTTGGAAGCTTTTGATGCAGGAGTTCTGACTTCTTTATCTCCCTCCCATTCCATGCTTAGATCCTTTTTGTCCCTCAAAAAGGAATCTATGGTCTAATTGTGTTTCCCCTGCTTGCTCATCTTGCCAATCAATTACTTGACTTTTGAGCTCTTTGCTATGGTAGAATTCTGCTTCCATAATGGAGAGAGCTTTTTACCAAATCTCTGGGGTTTTCACAGCTGCCGGAGCTATTAGGAGGGCACCCTCTCTACAGCCCCTACAAGCTCTGGCATACTATCCACATACCCCAGGACCACGACCTAAGACCGCAATCCAGATCCAAGCAGGTTAAAGCAAGAGTGATTAATCTCTGAATGGTCACTTGGTCTACAATCTGCAGGCCAGGAGTTCTGGAGGCAGCCACAGGGCAGCAGCTGCAGCCACGTCTGCCACTTCTCACTTGGGGGAAGGGGCTGGACCATGCTCTTCTGTCTCCCTGTTCCAACAGAGTTCCTCACTGACCTTTTACTTTCTCTTTGGTGTTTATGGGTTGAGAAGTCTGGAAACTGCTACAGCTGGTGGTGATTCACTCTCCTGAAGTCTGCTCTGGCTGGTCTGTGCTTCTGGTTGGGGCTGCCCTGGAGCCAGAACTGAGCCGCTCACATGGAACTATGCTCAGCTCCCAGCTCAGTGCTATAGACCCTTCCTGTCGGCCGGCCAGGCTGCCTTCAGCGGGAGATTTGTTTCTCTCTGTCACTTTGTGGGTTCTGTAGCTCTGAAATTTGTTTAGAGTCATTTTTTTACGTGTACTGGAAGTGATTGGAGCGTGAGCTCATGCCGAGTTCATGCTTTTACTCTGCCATCTTGGCTTCCCATGCTCAAATTGGGTTTTTGTTTTGTTTTGTTTTGTTTTTGGTTATGTATTATACTTTTAAGTGTCTTTCAAATCTAAATGCCAACATTATTATTCTAAAATTTAACTTAGCTTTTTCAATAAACAATCTTTTTCCCTTCTCAAACTGAGAAAAAATCCATATGACAAATATGCACAATTGAGCAAAACAAAGTCCTGCCTTGGCCATGACCAAAAATACATATATTTTAATGTGCATCCTGATTCTTTCACCTCTTCATTAAGAAGTGTCTCTTTCATCATGAGTCCTCTGGAATCATGCCACTGCATTGATCAGAATTCTTAATTGTTTCAAAGTTATTTGTCTTTATGATATTATTACATATATTGTTCTGGTTCTGTTCACTTAGCTCTTTATCAGTTCATACAAATCTCCCTAGGTTTCACTGAAAACATCTCCTTCATCATGTATTACAGCACAATATTCTATAACACTCATATACCAAAACTTGCTCAACCACTCAGTGATAATAATAAAAAATAATAATGATAATCAACTAAATGCCTCACATGCTACATTGATTGTCCAATTAAATTTTTTCTATTGAGACTTCTATCTCGCTCACTAAAGCTTCAACTTGGGTTTTTGGAGAAATTGTATCTCAAATCTTTTACGTTGTGGAAGTTCTTTACTAATTTGTAGCTTTAAAAAAAACCCTTTTTTTACCACTAATTTTTCTGTTCTGGGACAGAGGTCCTAGAAGTGAGCTGGAGCTGGTGTGCCAGGTAAGATCTCACTCAGGAGAAGGGGATACACACTCTTTGTAATCTGGTTGGTTGGTTGTTATACTTCATCTTTGAAGAGGACCAAAATGACACCACTGTGTTGGAGCCAAGGTACAGTGTGTCTCATTGTGGATAGTCATTCCAATTCAAACTCAGAAAGCTCTACCACAGGTTGGGCACAAATACTCTACAGGAATATTTGGAGTGGAAGTGTCTTTAAATTTGTGCATCTCACATTTGTTTTGAGATACTGCAATTCTGCTTCAGTCATAGAGTACAATGCTTTTTTTGGTGTGGGCATGCCATACTGGGTGATCCTTTGCCAGGATCTCCTATGTCAAAAGTCCAAAAGTTCTTTGGAGAGACCTTGAGAGTGCCCTTGTATTGCTTCTCATTACCTCCATGTGAGTGCTTGCTTTGTATGAGTCTTCCATAAAAGAAAATAGTCTTTTAGACAAATGTACATTTGGCATACAAACAATGTGGTCAGCCCATCAAAACTTGATGTTTTGTTTTCTGCAGTAGAGTTTGAATGCTTGGCAGTTTGGCTTGAGAAAGGACCTCAGTGTTTGTTACCTTATCTTGCCAGGTGATCTTCATAATTTTCCTAAGACAATTCACATGGAAGTCATTCAGTTTCCTGGCATGTTGCTGGTAGACTTTCCAGGTTTCATAGACATGCAATAATGAGGTTAGCATAGCAGTTCTGTAGACCTTCAGTTTGGTAGGCAGTTTAATATTTTTCTCTCCAATACTTCCTTTTGGAGCCTCCCAAACATTGAGCTAGCTCTGGCAATGAGTGTGTCAATCTCACCATCTATGTGTACATATCTGGAAAGTATACTGCCAAGGTAAGTGAACTTGTCCACCATATTCAAAATTTCTCCATTTGCTGTAACCAGTGGTTCTACATATGGATAGTGTGGTACTGGCTGATGGTGAACCTGTGTTTTCTTGGTGTTATTAGATCAAAATTAATATAAGTAGCAGAGAATTGATCCATAATTTGTTGTATTTCAGCAACAGAGGTCTCATCAAGTGTATAATCATCTTCAAACAAAAAAATACATCAAAACTCCCTTCACTTTAGTCTGGACTTGTAGCCTTTTCAAGTTAAATAATTTACCATCAGTACAATAGTTGAGCTTTCATCCTTTTTGAGTCTGACAGCATTACTGAAAACATGCTAAAAATCAGGGAAGCAAACACATAGCCTTACTTCACTCAGTTGGTGACTGGGAAAGGGCCTAGCAGCCCTCACACCACAAGTACTTTTCTTCCCTGAAATCATCCTACACCCCAGTTTGGTTGGTAGGGGGATAGGGGAAAAGGCAAGGAGTCCCCTCATTTTAGGGGTGGGAGCAGAGAATTTCTAGAAGTTTCAGGAGAGGGGACAGGGACTTGATTGGACTACCAACAGGGGATCTCAGCCCTATTATTGTTGAGCTCTGCAGTAGAAGGTTGGGTCACAGGTTAGGTGCCTTCTTTAGAGTGAGACTGGCTAAGGTGTCACAGGGCTAAGCAACTGGAAAATCTGTCAACTTTTAGCCTAGGTTGATTATGGTGGTGATGACTAAGGAGTGAGATATATAGGCAAGATAGATGGAGGTATGCCTCTTCAGTCTTCCTGTTACCATCTTGTGGGCCAAAAATGTCCACTCTCAAGTTTCTGATCTCTGATCTATACTCAGAAAAGGCAAAAAAGAACAAAAAGCATCCAGGAATGTGACGTTCAGGAACTCTTCTCTAAATTCATGTGGTTTTCAAGTACAAGAGAGATTAGACTTGTTCAGTTTGGTCCCAGAAGTTTGAATGAGGAGCTCTTAGTGGAAATTACAAGGAAGCAAATTTTGTTTTGATGTAAGGAAAACATTCTAGTGGCTAGAGCTATGCCAAATTAGTGAGGAGTATGTGCTTTGGCTCATCCTTGCATAGACAGGATTGCTACATCACTCCATTATTGTTCTGAATACCCTGATGGGTTTGGGGGATTTTTCTCTCTAATGTTACTGACTGGAGTCCCCATTGGCTGTATTCCTTCACTACCCCATCTTTAGGTGTCAGTGACTAGCATCCCACTTCCACTTAACCATTTAAAACCTATTGGCTTTCACAAAGAGATTTTAACTTCAAACAGTTTCTTCAAGACACTGTCATTCTATTTTATCACCACTCTCCTCAAGTGGACTCCTCCCCACACTGACAAAGTTGCAAGCTAATAGAATCTGTGTATGCACCCCTATCTCATATGAAGAGGGGACCTTTCTTTCCTTACTAAGGCAAACCCTGCTACCCATATAAAGGATCAGATTCTAACCTTTCTCCTCCAATATATTTTTTGTTCTGTCATACTTATCTTCAAGGAGAGCCCTGTTTACAGGTTCCTTCCCCATTATCTATGAACATACCCATGTTTTTCCCATCCACAAAAAGCCCTCATTTGATCCTTCCATCCCTATTATCATCTCTCTCTTCTTTCTGTGGCCAAACTCCTTGAGAAAGCCATCTATGATGGGTATTTTCACTTTCTTTCCTCTCACTCTTTAGCCCCCTATAATTTATCTTTTAGCTTCATCATTCTACTGAAACTTTTCTCTCCAAAGTTACCAGCTATCTCTTAATTGCTAAATCGAATGGCCCTTTCTCTATTCTTATTCTTCTTGACTTCTCAGCACCCTTAGACACTGGTATCCTCTTCTCTGATATGATCTTTTCTCTAAATGTTTTGGGATGGCATTATTTCCTGTTTTATTTATTTATTTATTTATTATCAGGCTGCTTCTTCTCAGTATGCTTTGTGAGGTCCTTCTCCAGGCCATACCCTCTAATTACAGATGTCCAATAAGGCTCTGTCCTGGGCCCTTTTCTCTTCTCCCCTGTACTACTTCTCTTGGTGATTTCATCAGCTCCCATGGATTTAATTATTGAGTCCATGTCTCAGATTCTCAAATCTACCTATGTGGTCCTAACTTCTCTACCAACCTCCAGTCTTGCATCTCCAACTACCTTTATAACATCTCAAATTGGATGTCCAGTAGCTATCTTAAACTCAACATATCTAAAAATTACCTTTAACCCTAAGCCATCTCTACCTCTTATCTTCCCTGTTATTGTTGAGGGCAACACCATCTTCACAGTCTCCCGGGTTCACAACTTAGGTACCATCCTCCACTCCTCACGGTTTCTCTGATTCAGTCGGTTGTCAGGACCCATTGATTTCACTCTGCAACATCTCTAATATGCCCTCTTATCTGCTAATTTCACTACCTCATTGCAGGCCATCACAATCTCGTGCTTGGACTATTGCAATGACCTACTAGTGATTCTGACTGCTTCAAATGTCCCTTTTCCAATCCATCTTCCATTTAGCCACCAAAATTATTTCACTGAAATGAAAGTCTGACCATGCTACACACATTCCCACTCATTAACTCCAGCAGCTCCCTATCACCACCAGGATAGAGTATAAAACCTCTTTGTCATTCAAATCCCATCATAACCTACCCTCCTCCTACCTTTCCTACCTCTTACACCTCAGTCCCTGCCATGTACTCTGGTTCAATGACTTTAGCCTCCTGGCTGTTCTTCAAATGAGACACTATCAACTCTGGGCATTATCTCTGGTTATACCCCTATATTCCCTTACTACCCCAGTTTGGTGTCAGTGACTAGCATGTTGGGGTATAGGGTGTGTTCAAGGAAGACTAGTACTTCTGTTTTCACCTAACTAGTATCTATCTAACTCTCACCTGAGACTCAAAGAAGTTGTAGCATGCACAGTGGCCACAGCTTGGTAAGCCATTTTGGCAGATGGTCCAAACCAGGTTGACAGTAACCAAGGGGTCTCAAACCCTTTGGTGAGTTAGAGAGGTATCTACCCAAGCTTGTAAAGACTTCACTTGGCATAATGGGCAGATGAGAACAATTTGTTCCAATGGACATGAAGTGACTGAAGCAGGCACTGTGGAGCTTGGTCAGAAAACAAAGATTCCAAGGTTATCCCAAGTAATCACCAGTCCTGCCGCTGGACTTTGACTCTGTCCTGCCACTGGACTCTGGAAGAGAGACTGAGGCCAATGACTTTGTGCAACTCTGCCTCATTTCAGTTCAATTTATGCATGAATCAAAAGACATCACCCATACCATTTTTTACCATTTTTACCTATCTGAAAGTCCTGTGGTGACAGTCAAGTGATGAAGCAATAGGTGTGGATACACTGGGAACTATAGTTACAATCTTGAACAAAAGTGGTCCAAGTCATAAGGTTGCCTTCTCACTGGAAGCAGCAGTAGGATTCAGTAGACCCCTGGGCATCTGAGCAACCTTTTAAAGACTGCACTGTTCACTTCCTGGTGTGAGGAAGGGATTAGAGAAGGTGCTAAAAATTGTCTGCTTACCCAACATGCTTTACCTACTTACCATGGTAGGCAGGAATCCAACTTGTGGTCAGAACACCCCACCATTCCCTCTTTCCCACCACACACACACACACACACACACACACACATGCACACACACACACAATTCCACACACCATCACTAGTATGTGCTCACACTTACAGACAAGATAAAATCCAGTAGACCTGAAAAATGAACAGTTCTTGTTCTGAGAGAACTCAATAGGTATCACATCTAAACAGCATCCCTGAGTGAAACAAGGCTGGCAAGTGAAAGCCAGCTTACTGAAATGGGAGCTGGATACGGATACACATTTTTCTGGAGTGGCTGCAGTGAAGGGGAGCACTGTGAAGTTGGTGTAGATTTTGCATTTAGGGTTGGTGTAGGTTTTGCAATCAAAATTCAGCTTGTATGCCTCCCAAAAGGAGTGAATGACAGGCTCATGACAATGTGATTGCCACTTGCAGGAAAGTGCCATGCCACCATCATCAGTGCATATGCTCTCACCATGATGAACCCTGTGAGGACAAAGAAAAAATTTATGAAGATGTGGAGACCCTCATCATCAACGTGTCAAAGAGGACAAACTTGTAATTCTGGGTAACTTTAATGCAAGAGTAGGCATTGACTACCAGACGTAGCAGGGAGTCCTTGGGAGGAATGGAGTTGGAAACTGCAGCAGCAATGATCGCTTACTACTAAAGACTCGTTCGTGTCATGACCTCATCACCAATACTGTCTTCCACTTACCTGAACACAATAAAAGTCTGTAGATGTACCATTGCAGTAAACATCAGATAAACTGAGATTGAAACCAATCCCTCTCTAGCCATATTTCCAATTGAAGAAGAGGTTTGAATGCTATTAGGCTCCTCTCATGTGGCAAAGTGCCTGGTGCTGATTATATTCCAGCTGAGATTTACAAGGTGGGGGTCCCTTGTTCATAAAAAAGTTGACAGACATTTTCTGGCATTTTATATGGCAAATAGAGGTCTACATGCAATGTTTATCAATATGGGCAAAGTCTTTGATATTTTCAGTTGTGAGGGCTTATAGAAAATTATGTCAATATGTGGTTGCCTGGAGACATCCATCAGTATTGTACATCAGTTTCATGGTGGCGTGTTTGCCTGGGTTCTGGATAATGAACAATGCTCTCACCCTTTCCCAGTCACCAGTGCAGTGAAGCAAAGCCATGTGTTTTTTCCCATGCTTTTTATTTAGCATGATGTATTCAACCATGTTGTCAAATCCTTCAAAAAGGATGAATACAACATCAAAACCAGCTACCACATTGATGGTAAATTACTCAACTTGAAAAGGCAACAAACCAAAACTAAAGAAGGGAGTGTTGGTGCATGATTTTTTTTTTGTTTGCAGATGATTGTGTACTTTGATGGAGCCTCTGAAGCTGAGATGTGACAAAGTATGGATCAATTCTCTGCTGCTTGTATTCATTTTGTCCTAACAACACCAAGAAAACACAGATTCACCATCAACCAGTACCACACCATCCATATATGAAACCAGTGGTTACAGCAAATGGAGAAATTTTTGAATATGGTGGACAAGTTCACTTACCATGGCAGTATGCTTTCCAGACATGTACACATAGATGGTGAGGTTGACACACCCATTGCCAGAGCTAGCTCAATGTTTGGGAAGCTCCAAAGAGAAGTATGGGAGAAAAAAAGTATTAGACTGCCTATCAAAGTGACGGTCTACAGCAGTGGTTCTCAACCTCCTTCCTAATGCTGAGACCCTTTAATACTTGTATGTTGGCATATCTGCATGTGGGTGAACCCGCCTGGAGACAGTAGAGGAGCGGTGTCTCTGGGTTCCTAAGACCATCAGAAATATGTGTTTTCTGATGGTCATAGGTGACCCCTGTGACCTCTGTGAAAGGGTCCTTCGACCCCCAAAGGGGTCACGACCCACAGGTTGAGAACCACTGATTTACAGAGTTGTGCTGACCTCATTACTGTATGCCTGTGAAACCTGAAAAGTCTACCAGCAACATGCCAGGAAACAGAACCACTCCCATTTGAATTGTTTTAGGAAAATTGTGAGGATCACCCGGCAAGATAAGGTAACAAACACTGAGATCCTTTCTTGAACTAAATTGCCAAGCATTCACTCTACTGAAGAAAGCAAAACCTGATGGGCTGATCACATTGTTTGTATGCCAAATGTATGCTTCCCTAAAATGCTATTTCATGGAGAACTCACACAAGGCAAGCACTCTAGCCATGGGCAGAAGACACAATGATACTCCCAAGATCTCTCTGAAGAACTTTGGAATGGATCATGTGACATGGGAGACACTGGCACAGAACTGCCCAGCATGGTGACCCTACATGAAAGAAGGTGCTGTGCTCTGTGAGCAACACAGAATCGAATTATCTTAAAAGATGCACAAATTTAGAGAATTCATCCCAAATATTCACACAGACTATTTGTGCCCAACCTGTGGAAGAGCGCTCTGAGCTCATATTGATCTGATTAGCCTTAGCTAGACACACTATACTTTAACTGTAACATAGTGAGATAATTTTGGTCCTTTTTGAGGAGGAAGGGCAAAACCAACCAACCCAAGCAACCAAACTAACCCCATGTGTGGAATACTCTTTTTCCTCATCTCTGCCTCCTGGGCACCCTGACTTCCTTTAAGTCCAAATTAAAATCCCATCCTCAATAGGAAACCTTTCCCAACTCCTCTCAATTCTAGTTCCTTTCTTCTGATACTTATTTCTTATTTACCCAGCAGCTTGTTTGTATGTAATCATTTTCTGGTTGTTTCCTCCATAAGACTGTGAGTTCCTTGAGGGTAAGGACTGTCTTTTGTTTCTTTTTGAATCCCCAGCAATTAGCAAAGTAGCTGTTCCATAATAGGCATTAAGTAAGTGCTTATTGACTGAATGACTAACAGTTGTATTGAAATGGACTACCTCTGGAGGTAATAGGCTTCCGTTAATTGATGGCCTTCAAGAAAAACCTGGCTGACTCTCTGGCATGTTGTAGTGGGAGTTCTTTTCTTAAGTAAAGGGTGGGCTCCTGAGGTCCCTTCCAACTATGAAATTCTGAGATTCCAGTATACCTCCCAGCTCTACTGTTCTGTGACTGTGATTTTTATGAAGCACTCCTAGATTTTTGATCCCTTCTCCAACTACTTCACCTCCTTACATGCACTGAAATCTGGTTTTCCCCTCAGGATAATTCACGCATCAAATTTATCTTCAATAGATGTTCTACTCTATTCTCTATGTTTTCCATTAACACAGGGATCATAGGTTATAGTGCCATTCTATAGATAATTCTACACTATCACTTGTCTCTATTATAGATTACCCAATAGGAAAAGACAGTCATCATTGCACTTTCTTTTTGTGGTTTAACACATTTATGACACTACATTTTAGTAAAGACATATCCAGAAGAATTCAACTATTGGGAATACCAGAGTCAGTTGAAGGAACAAGGTATAGATAGCTTGGAAAAAAGAAGACTTAATAGATCCACAATTGTTTGGTTTTTCTTTCTCCCTAACTACCTGAAGGGCTGTCACAGGAAAGAGGAATGAAAATTATTCTTCTTGGCAATAGGTCAAAACATTGTGCATTGGATGAAAACTGCAGACAGGCTTAATAGCCCAAATTTACTAACAATTACAAATCTTCAAAACAAAATGGTGTCCACTTCTAGGGTTGTTTCCCAAGGAGATCACAGAAGTAGGAGGAGGATCCATATGTACAAAAATATTTATAGCAGCTCTTTTTCTGGTGGCAAAGAGTTGGAAATCAAGGGGATGCCCATCAGTTGGGGAATAGCTGAACAAGTTGTGGTATATGAATGTAATGGAATACTACTGTGCTATAAGAAATGAGGAGGCAGAGCCAAGATGGCAGCATAGAAGCAGCAAGGTCCCGCAGCTCCCATACTGCCACCCTAAACACCCAGAAAATATGAACCCAGACAAAGTCTAGGAAAGTCTAGGACTCTCAGACTCACAAAAATACATAAAACACATCTCTCGCTGAAGGCAGCTTGGCAGCAGGGTCTCATCGGGGCTGCCTGAGTGGAGACTGGAACAGCCTGAAGCCGAACCCACGGCCAGGCCTCTGACGGTGGGAAGGAGCCGGGCTGAGCTGAGCTGAGCCGAGCCCCGCAGCCAGCCTGCAGTGGTTCTACAGCCTCCAGCACCTCCACATCTGCCAAGGTGTGAGGAATGGGACGGGAGAGGGGCTGCTCACAGAGACCCGGCAGCCCAAAACCGCAGCCGAAGCCAGGCAAGGCCCCAGGGCGGCCTTGCGGAGCAGAGTCTCCCAAGCCACAGCTTGAGCCTACTTCAAAGAAAATCTAAAGCACCTACCTGAGGGGAGCTTTGGTCAGAGACGGTTAGTGAAATTTGAAACTTTGAAAATTAATTTGGGGATGATAAAGCAGTTTGGCCAATCTGCCCCCGGGGCAAGGAAGCAGTAGGGGAAAGGAACTGCTGGATCTGCCAGTGGCCCCCACCAGGCTGCTTCAGAGCCCCTGGCCTGCGGACTCCACAGAGGGGCTGAATCAATAGATCAGGGCCAAGTGCTCTTGCGTTGAGCGGCCTGGATCCGGATTGTGTTCTTGGGTGGCGGTCCTGGGTGTACTTTTAGCAAGCCAAAGCTGGGGGGACTTGCAACACCCCCCTAATATCTCTGGCAGTTGGGGAAACCCCAGTGATTTGGAACAGAGCTTCCCCCCTTGGAAGCAGAGTTTCACAGACCTAAAAAAACCAACCAATTAATTGACTGGCCAACATGAGAAAAAAGAAGCAAAATAAAAACACCAATAAAACTCTAGAATCCTTTTTTATGGATAAAAAGGGTCAAAGCATGGAACAGGAGGAAGAGAGCCCAGAAATCAGAACTCCCACACCAAATGCTTGCAAGACAATTGAAGAATGCCTAGAAGCTATACATCAACTGAAAAAGGACTTTGAAAACCAAATGAGAGAAGT
>CM053594.1:63903193-63938224 GCA_028646575.1 Pseudocheirus occidentalis
GAGGCTTATACGAATTGATGCTGAGTGAGAAGAGCAGAACCAGGAAAAATTTGTACACAGTCACAGATACATCATATGTGTGATGACCAATTTTGAAAAACTGGACGCTTCTTAGCATTGCACAGTTAAAAGACAACTCTACAAGTCTCAGGATGGAAGAAGATGTCTACATTCAGAGAAAGATCCAGAAAGATCAGAGTTTAAAAGGAGACTGAAGCAATGCATGCTATCATTCTTTTCTATGTTTGGCTTTTGTTTCTCTTTTCTCATTGTTCACTCCATTGGCTATAACACCTATACAACCAGACTATTGTACAATATGAAAGAGTTTGCAGATCCTATACATGATTGTATGCCACCATGGTGGGGTCGGGGGTGGGGAGGAAGGGGAGAAAAATCTGAAACTCAAGTGACTCTTGAGCTGAATTTTGTAACCTAAAAGTAAACAAACAAGTCAATAAAATAAAAAAAGAAAAACTTTATCTTGGCTGTATTGTCACCTTAAGCTACCAACTCTATCAATTTACTATTTTTAAATTTTTATTTTTATTTTTGCTTTTTGGAAGGCAATTGGGGTTAAGTAACCTGCCCAAGGTCACACAACTAGTTCTGTGTGTTAAGTGTCTGAGGCTGGATTTGAACTCAGGTTCTCCTGACTCCAGGGCTGGTGCTCTATTCACTGCGCCACCTAGCTGCCCCTATTATCACTTTACTATTAATTGTATAGAAGCTGACTGTACCCAATTCCTCTTCTTCCTTACTAATAACCATGTTCCTCAGCCAACCAGCAGTCTGTACTCTGTTCCTATAATTTTACTTGAAACTACTCTCTTACAGGTCAGTTGTTTCCTGTGTGCTATCTAATCATCTTTTTCAGTTCTCTCAACCTTCACTCCTCTTGTTTTTGATAGTTACGCATTTTTCTTCTGGATACTTTTTTTTTAATCTCTCTTTCTTAAAAATAAGATACATGCTCCTAATTCTCTTGCTTCTGTCTAGCCATTCCTCTGCCTCCTTCACTGGTACATCACTTCTTAATTCCTTAATGTAGACATTAAGAAACTATCTGTGGTATTATATTCTTCTCTTTCTAGACTATCTCCCTTGGTAATCTTGCTCACTCCTGCTCTTCAAGAAAAAAAAAATATCAAGAAAGTATAGAAACATTTAAGGATCTCTCATCTTTAAGGAGTAAATATCCAGGAGACTGAAATAGCAATGTCAGTAGTTTAGAGAAAAAAAAAAGTCTGAATAGGGATATGATTTTTAAGTTTGATGTGCCCATTAACATCTGGGTAGATACCATGTGGGTAGTTGGAAATGTGGGTTAGGAAGTCAGAAGCAAGGTGAGGCCTAGAAAAAGAAATCTGGGAGTCATCTGTACAGAGATGACTCTAAAATCCTTTCTACCATTCTCATAACTTAAGGATTATCTCTAAATTTTCTCTTTCCCTTGACTATCAATTACTAGGTCCCACTGATTCCATTTCTGCAACAACACCCCAAATCTGCTTTTTCCTTTCTACTCCCACTGCTACTTACCCCAGTTTGGGTCTTCATTATCACTTCCCTAGACTGTTGTAATAGCATCCCTAACGGTCTTCATAACACTAGCTTTGTGGTGGTAGGTCACTTAAAAAGGATTAGAGGATATAAACAGGCAATCTTCAAAATGAGAAACAAATTATCAATAAAGACATGAGAGAAAGTATTCAAACTCTTTATTAAACGAATCCAAATTAGATCTGTAAAATATCTTATACTGAGTAAATGGATAAAAATGTTGGCAGATCTGTGGAAAAACAGGTAACATACTATACTTTTGATGGAGTATTGAACTGGTACAATTGGAAAGCAATATGAAGTCACAGAATAAGTTTTTTAAAAACTATTCATACCCTTTGACCCAGTGATCCTATTATTAAGACTATATCCTGAGGATATATAGTATTCCATCAGGCTACCCTAGTTTGCAATTGTAGGTTGATCTCCTAGGGTACAAATTCTCCAGGTTCATTTTCCATGAGTCCATACTCCTAAAATTATAACTCACAATCCCACTCTCACCCACACTGAAATGTTTACCTTGCCTTTATTCATTTAGAGGACACAACGATTTCAAAGCACAAATATTTATTGAATTGTCAAAATAACGGTGGCAACAAAACACAACCATTATAAATGAGCATCACACATGCCTACAAATACAGAGTCTAAGGGGAAAGAGTAGATGTACACAGAATTCAGTGGAAAAACATACACATTTAGCTAAGACAATGTACAGCCCTGGTAGGACCTCCTATGAAATCTTTCAACTGTTTCTACTGGGCAAGCTGGTTCACTGGACTTTCTGAGCCTGCTCCTGGCCTAGGTGCTTGACCACAGTCTTCACTGGATCCAGTTTTAGGTTTAGCTGACATCCTGGCGTAGGAATCTGCTATGCTCTCTCAAAAAGCATTGGTATCCATAAAAGCCTAGGTTAAAGCCTCACATCTTCTAAGCGGATCCCCACTCCAGGCACTGGATTCTCAGGTCCTTGTTACCACAACTCAAACCTGCTGCTGTGCCCAAAGTCTCCTCTGGCCATATACTCCTGCTGTAATCCTTACCCCCTGCTCCATGATGCACTATGGAAAAAGCCCAAGGGAATAGATCAAGAGCATCAAGAATTGAGTTTTTCCTCCACTGCTTGTTCTCTTCTTGAGTCCTTTTCCTAAAAGCTGTCACATCTACCTTAAAGGATATGAGAGTTATGGCTGATTCTCAGCCAACCAACTTTTGTGCCCCTTCAGCCATCTTCAGGGAGTGGCCAACATTCTATAATTCCATTAAATTGACTAAGGAGTTTCTTCACAGTTTTAAGTAAAATTTCTTATTTTGATCAAATACTGATTCACTCCCTTTATAGATGGGGAGTGGGGGATGGAGGAATGGAAAGAGTCCTGTTTGTATAAAAAAATTCAGCAGCATTTTAAACATCAAACAACTAAAAACAAACCAGGTAGCCAATGACGGGGAATGCATAAGAAATGAAAAACATAAATACAAGGAAATAATAAAAGACACTAGGAAGTCATGTAGAATAATCAAGTAGAATCAAAATATTTATTTAAATAGTGCTTTCAGATTTGCAAATAATTTTATATGAAGGCAACCTATTATAATAGAAAGAATGCTGGAATTTTGAGTTGGGAGAAATCTGGCTTCAGATTCTGTCTCAGACACTTACCAGCTGGGTGACTAGACAAGACTTTTCACCTCTCTCAAGCATTTTTTCTCATCTATGAAATGGGGATTATACTTGTATTACCTACCTGGACTCTAAAAGAATAACAATTCACATTTATATAGCACTCTAACCTTGAATCTCTTGCCCCATTATCCTACTACCGTCCTTACCCTGGATTACCTTGGTTTTTCCTGCTCAGACTTTGTTCACCTCTGAGGAAGAAGTCGTACAGCCTGCTGACTAGGTGAGCAAGGTAGTCATATTATCCAGTCTTATCCAGATCCTCCCAGCTGCATAGTAATTCTTTTATTTTTTCCCATCATCACACTCCTCACAGTTACTGTTCTAAACTTTCTTTCTTATTTCTAACACTTATTTCTCCCTCCTTCTCAGCAGATGTTTTTTCTAACTTTACTAAGAAAACAGAAATCCCAACATGAGGAAGGACTTTTTTCTCTTAATTCAGGACCTTAAATCCCTTAACATTATTTCCCAGTCTTTTCTTTGCTGGTTTCCTTCTGCTTGCCAAAGGCAAGCTCTTCAGTTGTGCCCAGATCCTACTGCCTCCAGGACTGTGCTTTTTCAATTATTACCTCCATTCCCTCAGTCTTCATTCTCTTCATATTTACTACTGCTACTTTTCTTGTTGTTGACAAATATGCCCAGATCTTCCCTATTTTTTAAAACAATTGATTAAAAACAATTAAAAAACATTTACTGATGTCTATTATCTTTAAATCATAAGCCTCTTCAATTCTCCCCTCTCCAGATTGAACCTTCCCTTATAAGACAAAACAATTAAGCAAAAACATCCATTACAATGAGCGCATCTGACAACATACAATATTCTAAGCTAGCAGTTCCCTTTCTCTCTGCACAAGGCAGGAAGATATATTTCATTCCCCATTCTCCCACGCATTCATTCCTTTTTAAAATTATATTTTTACATTCTTTTAATGTTTTTTTCCCCATTTACATTGTTCCAGTCTCTTTTTCTTGGCTCTGCTTAGTTTGTTCTGGATCAGTTCATATAAACATTTCCATGTTTCTTTGTATTGTTTATTGTTTCCCCCATTCTTAAAAAAACACCATTTAATCCAATTTGTGTCAGTCAGTTTCCCCTAAATGTTTTTCTCTATTATAAGGAAATAGTGTGGGGAAAAATTATCAGGAAAAGACTGCAACTTTTTTTTAAAAAGGGATAAAATTTTTTAAAAAGTCATTTGAAGCTGCAAACCCTTGAAACTATTATCTTCTTTTCTCCCTTTTAGAGTGTATAAAAGCTGTATATTCATTGCCTCCATTTCCTCATCTCTCACTCCTCAACCCCTTGCAATCTGGCTTTCAGTTCCACCTAGAGATACAATTTTTTCCTTAAAATTATTAATGCTCTTTTAAAAAATTGTATTGATGTCTATTGTTTTTATATCACTTTTGTTTCCCAATATATCCCTATCCTCATCCCTTTCTGGAGAACTATTCCAAATAAGAAAAAAAGATCAACAAAACAGACACATCAATCAAAGTCTAACATCTTATGTGGTGTTTCACATCCATAGTCCCATGTCTCTGCAAAGAAAGGAGGAAGGCACATTTTTACATGCCTTTTGGAAGGCCAACCTTGTTCCTTCAATTAATTTCATAGCAATCCGATTCAATTCCTTTGTTGTTGTCTTCCTATTTACAATGTTGCAGTCATCACATATTTTCCAGTCTCTTCTCCACTTTGCATCACCTTATGTCTTCCCATGTTTTTCTGCATTCTTCCTTTTTTTATTCTGCACAGTATTTTCCATTACGTTTACATAACACAAATTGTTAGCCACTCTCCAAGTGCTGGGAATCTACTTTTAGTTTTCTGTTATCACAAAAAAGTGTTCCTGTAAATATTATGGTGTATATGGGACCTTTTTATCACTATACTCCTCGGGTTTTATGTCTAGCAGTGACATTTTAGTCACTTTCTTGGCATCATTCTGAATTGCTTTCCAAAATGTTTGGACCAATTCACAGCTCCAATAGCAGTTTATGAGTTTTCCAGTTTTTCAACAGCCCTCTCCAACAAAGCAAAGACCTCTTAATTGCAAAATCTGGATGGCCTTTTCTCAGTCTTCATCCTTCTTGACCTAAAGGTAGTTTTAAAAATATTATTCATCACACTCCTTCTTTTATACTTCCTCAGTTTTTGTGACACTGTTTTCTCCTGGTTTTCTTCCTATCTGTGTGATAGGTGTTTGTGGCTTTATGTATGCCTATAAAAATGCAAACTCCTCACTGTGGTACTAAAAGTCCTTCATATTTGGCTCTAGCCTCCCTCTCCTGACTTACTTCACATGGTTCCCCTTAATACACTCTTATGTTCAGTCAAAAGGGCTTACCTGCTATTTTCCTATATTTAACATTTCCTCTCCCTGCCTCAAGTCATCAAGTCTTTACCCAGTTCATTCTAGTCACACAGTTACCAAAGGGATTTTACTTAAGTGCAGATCTGACCATTTTACTCCCCAACTCAATAAATTCCTGGGCTTCTTAGTCCCTAGGTGAGTATAAAAATAAATTCCTCTTTTTGGCATTTAAATCCCTTAAAAATCTGGCCCCAAATCTCTCCAGACTTACCATATACAGCTCTCTAACTCATACTATTTAAGCCTGGCCAAACTGGCCTTCTTACTGTTTTTCACACATGGCTTTCCATTTCCTGCCTTCATGTCTGTGAACTGTGTTCCTATGACTGAAACGCTTTCCCTTCCCACTTCTACCTCTTTTCCACCCCACTTTTGTCTCCTATCCCCAGTACCTAGCACAGTGGCTAACATAGTAAGTGTTTAATGTGTTCTCTGTCTTCAGCTCCACTTCTCAGAAGCCCCAGCTTCCTTCAAGGCACAAGTGCTACCTGAAAAGGGAAGCCCTTCCTGATCCCCCAGCTGTTGATGCTCTCTACCTCCACAAATGACCTTTTATTTTCTTATCTGTGACACGTTCTAGGATGTCCTTAAAATAAGTGGCTGTTTATTATTTTTATCACAACATCTCTGATACTTAGCTTAGTAATTTACAAATAATAGACTATGTTTGTTTAATTTAAGGCTTAGAACGTTCCTCTCACGAAATAACTTGTAGGAAAGGTATTTTTCTCTATTTCCTTTTTTGTTCCGATCTGTAATTTGATGTATGGGAAACTTCCAGTGTGGAAACTTCCTCCATTGATGAAAATAGACAGCAACGTGGTAAGAAAGTAACGCAAAACGTGGAACAGATATATTAGGATTACACACAAACCCACACCTCTCGAAAGCTACTGAATGACAGAAAGCAAAGCCAGAAGTCGTACCAGCCCTCAAAGGGCTTACATTCTACGGGAGGAATTAGAGGTCTTCCTGAACTCGAGGTCAGAGCTCTAGTCACTCTGCCAAGCTCTTAGTGAAATGGATAAGGAGGCTCAAGGGGGGAGCTCAATGACCTGCCCTCGCTGCCACAGGCTCTAAATGTCTGAGGCAGAATTCGAACACAGGGCTCCTGGCTAGGTGTTCTGGACTCCATTCTCTAGGTCACGCAGCCCCAAGTCCGCCCCCTTCCCTCAATCCATGAACTTCTTTCTTTCTTCTTCTTCCCTCCCTCCCTCCCTCGGGGCCCGCACTCACCCTCTGCTCCGGGGACAGCAGACCCCGAAACGCCCCCCCACGAAGGGAGACCCCGGCAGGCCGGAAATGCCGCCCTCAGGCTTCCGCCCCTCGGTAGGACCAGTCCAATCCCAGTCCGGGACGCCAGCGGGGCGGCTCCCACGCGCTGCGAAAGTTCTTCGGGTTGGTGGAAATTTCGCTTGGACGGTCTTGTCCCTGGACAGCCGGACCCGAGGGAGAGGCGGCGGGGGCATGCCGATCTGACTGCTCCAGATTGCCCAGCCGAGTGACAGGCCCCCAGAACTTCTCCCCAAATATGGTCTCGGCTTTTACTTCGCTCTCTCCGCTACCTGCACGCCCTCGCTGGGTAACTGGTCAGGAGAAGAGCGCGGCTAGTCGCGGCCCGGCGGGAGTGGAAGAGAATAAACCACCGAGGTGGCAAGGCCTCCGAGCAGCCTAGAGTGGTCCTTCCTAGGCGCTCCCGGGGCCTGCCTGGATTGGGCAGATGCCGGAAGGGGCAGCCCTTCCTGTCCGCTTCTTTGGCTTGTAGGGGCTGCTCCGAAGCTGAGGGTGAGTGAGTCGGGCTCGGCCCGCGGGGGGCTGCCGTATCTCAAGCCCCAGGATTCACCGACACCAGAGCAGATCATTTCCCCACCCAAGCCTCCAGGAGTAGTTGGGGGTGACCCGGGCTCGGCTCTAAGCGCAGCCGCAGTTTAGCGCCGACAGTTTCTCCTCCCAGCCTCCATCTTTATTCTGCCTTCACCTCTTAAGATCCCTTCTTTTGAAAAAGCGGGCACTAGCGTCCTGCCTCCCTTTTCTCGCTCTTTTCCCCGCCCCTGGGGACCTGGCAGGTATTGGGGTGCGGTTATGTAATGTCTCCTGCCTTTGCTTTCTCAACCTCCCACACTCTTAAATGATGTTCACAAATAGAGGAGGGGATGTGGAAAGAGCCTTGGTAGAGCTGTAAGACCCTGAACAAGCCGCTTACACTCTGAGTCTCTGAGAGGTCTCTGGTAGAACCCAGAACCAATGAATGGAAGGTGCCAAGAGGCCAGTTTGTAAAATGGGTTGAGAGGAAAGTCACGATCCAAAGTCCTCAAAGTCTTATTGTAGTTTTAAGTTAGTAAAGCCTGTCTGTATGTTTAGCCTAAAGGCACAAGGGAGAGGAGGCCCTGTGGCTGTCTTCTAATTTTGGAAGGGCTGTCATGTGGACGATGTTTGCTCCCACCGAAGGAGAGCAAAAAGCTATGAATGAAAGTTACCAAGAGGTCAGTTAGGTCTTGATGTCATGAAAAACTTCTTAACAATTAAAACTGTTCAAACTTTGAAAGTTACATGTTGAATTTATTGTTTAATGTAAACAAACGTAATATATGTTTATATTGTATTATAATGTATTGCATTATATGTTATAATTGTATATCATGTTACAAGATAGGCCAGATTGTTGGTGGGGAGGGGGATAGTTATGTGAATGTGAAAAATATTTATATTGTATTACAAGGTGTTCCAAAAGTCTTAGTTCAGTTTTAAGCTTTGGGACAACCTGTATACAATACTGTACTATTAATTATATTTATTATACATACTGTAATTTTATTTTGTCCTTAAAAATATAAGCAAGCTCTGCATAATACATATTCTTGGTGTTTAAGATAATTACTTTAAAAAGAGAAAAAGAATTAGAACTGCCCAGAAGTGGAATGGGCTGCCTCCTGAGGGCTGGGTTCCCATTCCTTGGAGGTCTTCAAGCAGAATAGATAACCACTTGTCAAAAATGTTAATATTGAGCATTCTTTTCTTATGTGGGTTGAACTCACTGGATCTCTTCTGACTCAAGTTCTACGATTTTTTATTCCATAGTAAATGCTTAATAAATAGTCAGTGACCGGGGCGGCTAGGTGGCGCAGTGAATAGAGCACCAGCCCTGGAGTCAGGAGTACTTGAGTTCAAATCCAGCCTCAGACACTTAACACAAAAAACTAGCTGTGTGACCTTGGGCAAGTCACTTAACCCCAACTGCCCTCCAAAAAGCAAAAATAAATAGTCAGTGATCGACTCTGATTACCAAAGATTCCTTTGCTTCCGTATGTTTAAGTGATTTTTTATTGTCTTTGGAATAAAGTTCGAATTCCTCAACTTGGCACAAAGGTTTAAAAAACCCATAGTTTGCCTCCAACATACCTTGCCCTCTATGTTTCATATTATTCTACAGCTCAGTCAAACTGGTTCTCTCTCATCACTGCATTCAATTAGACTGTGAGCTCCTTGAGAGCAGGGACTGTTTTTTGCTTTAGATTGTAAGTCCCTTGAGGGTAAGGACTATCTTTTTTTTAACTTGTATTTGTATCCCCAGGATGTAACATAGTGCCTGGTATGTAGTAAGTGCTTAATAAATACTTGTTAACTTGACTTGCATTCCATCTCCTGATTTTATGAGCACAGATTATCTCTTATACCTGTAATGTACTCCCTCTCCCCAGTCCTGAATCTTTATCTTCCTTCCATGCTCTATTTTCTCTTCCCCTCCAGCCTCCCATTTTTGTGCTTTCTTCTTCCTAAAATTACCTTCTCTTTATCTTTGTGGTTGTTTTATACCCCAGTAAAATTTTAGAACCTTGAGGTCAGGAATAGGTTTATTTTTGTTTTTGTATCTTGAGAATTTTGTCCACATACACATTCCTCCCATTTCCAGTTGTCTGTGGCTTCTCAAACTAATGTATCATAGACATTTTAAACCAAACATGTCCAAAACTGAACTAATCTTTTCTTCCAAACCCTCCCTTCTTCCAAACTCTCCTATTACATTGGAGAGTACCACCAACCTCAGTCAACTAGGCTCACAACTTAGGTCTCATCCTTAACTCCTCACTTTCTCTCACCTCCCATTATCCAGTCAGTTACTGTTGATTTTAAATTTGTAACATCTTTTGAATATACTCTCTTCTCTACTCTGATACTTCCACCATCCACCTGCCACAAGTCTCTCCCTATCTCAGTCCTTCCTCTCCTCAGCTTTGAAAATGATCTTCTTAAAGCAAAAGTCTGAACATGTCATACCCCCTGCTCAGACTCCAGTAGCTCCCTATCACCTCCAGGATCAAATGTAAAATCCTCTGTTTGGAATTCAACACCTTTCATAACCTAGCCCCCTTCTACCTTCCAATCTTCCTACACCTTACTCCTGACTATACATGACACTGGCCTCATTGCTGTTCCTTGAACAAGACATTCCATATCTTGGCTCCATTTCCCATGCCTGGAATGTTCTCCTTCCTCATCTCTGACTCCTGGCTTCTTTCAAGTTCCAACTAAAATCCCACCTTCAAAGGAAACTTTTCCCAACTCCTCTTAAATGTAATGCTTTCTCTCTGTTAATTATATCTTATTTATTCTGTGTATAGCTTGTTTGGACATAGTTATTTGCTTGTTGTCTCCCCATTAGACTATGAGCTTCTTGAGAGCAGAGACTGTCTTTTACCTCTTTTTGTATCCCTAGCACTTAGCGCAATACCTGGTACATGATAGGCAATACAGAGGGAAAAGTGAAATGGCTCCTGCCCTCAAGGAGTTTAAAGTGAATAAAGTACTTTATTATGAGTAGTGGAGTGGGGAGGTACCTACTGCTGAGATCAGGAAAGGTTTCGTAATAGGAAATGGCTCTTGAGCCAATCTCTGAAGGAAGACAGGCATTCTAATAGGTGGAAGTAAAAAGGAAGAGTTCAGGCATGAGATACAGCTTATGGGAAGGCAAAGAGAGTAGAAATGGAATGTCTTTAAGGTACAACAGAAATCCAGTTTGTCTGAAACTGGAGAGATGGGGAGTGCTGTGTACTAAGCTTGGAAAGGCTTCACAAAGCCTTCTCAATCATTAACAACTTGCCCCCTTAGACTTTATGTGGCATTTTATTTTGGTTAGTTGGTTGTTCTTCATGTTTGAAGAAAACCAGAATGACATCACTATGCTGGAACCAAGGTACAGTGTGTGTCTGACTAGTTGATCAGACCACTATGAGTTTGGAAAGCTCTACCACAGGCCTGGCACTAATAGTCCACATACACATTTGGAATGGAGATATCTAAATTTGCATATCTCACATTTCTTTTGAGCTACTGCAATTCTGCTTTGCTTATAGAACATAGCGCCTTCTTTGATTTGGGCATTTAGGGTGCTGGGCAGTCCTTTACCAGAATTTTCCATGTCACACAACTGATTACATAGTTCTTCAGAGAGACCTTGAGAATGTCCTTGTATCATTTCTGACCTCCATGTGCTTGCTTGCTTTGAGTTCTTTTGAGTTCTCCATAAAATAGTCTTTTAGGCAAATGCACATTTGGCATTCAGATATGATCAGCTCATTGGAGTTTTATCTGTAATAGAGTTTGAATGCTTGGCAGTTTTGCTCAAGAAAGGACTTCAGTGTCTGTTACCTTATCTTACCAGGTGGTCTTCATAATCTTCCTAAGACAATTCAAAGGGAATTGATTGTGTTTCCTGACATGATGCTCGGAGACTGTCCAGGTTTCACAGGCATCCAACAAAGGTCAGTACAACAGCTCTGTAGACCATTAGTTTGGTCTAATACCTCTTCTCTCCCTCAGTATTCTAGTTATAACTTATTACAAATTAGGATATGATGTATGCCTTGGAAAGAAACAGGCAAAGTGCTATGAAAGAGACAGTTGTCTTTGGGATGGTGGGAAGGTTAGGTAGAGAGAAGGGAAGGCTTCATGAGGAAATTAGCATCTGAACAGGTTCTTAAAAGGTCATGAGATCATGGATTTAGATCTGGAAGTGCCCCTAAAGGTTATTTTTACAGAGGAAAAAAAAAGGATTTCATTAGGCTGAAAGTATGGAGTGTGATGTATTCAAGGTACTAGTCTCACATCTCTTCTCCCAGTGGTATTTATTCCCCATATTCCTTACAGTATCTAATATCACATCTTCATTCTTTTCCTCTAGAGATTTCTTTTCCCTAAGTTCCTAACCATCCTTTTGAAGAGAACACAGGAGAACTAGTGATGACAGCTAAACTCTTGTCATCAAGGCCTCAGGTGAGCTGTCCTTTCTGAGAGTATATCACTTCTTTGTCCTAATGTGGCCTTGAGTCTTCCCTCTGACCAAGGGGCTTCAGTAACTCTTTATTGACCAGGGGCCTAAACCCCAATTCCTTGCCCTTCCCCACTTCCAAATCCCACCACTGGCTGGGGCTGAACTAGGATAAGGGTTTCCATATTGCTTGAAACCCAATTGTGGCTCTTCTCTATGTCTATTCCTCTCATTTCCCAAGACAAATAGGGTTTCAGGTGACAAGCCCAATCTGTATCTTTGAGAGACTTTTAGAAATTACTTTTCCATACATAGGGGCTTCTAGCTGTGTGTTGTTAGCTCTAATCAGGAGTGCGAGAAGATAGTCTTAAACTTAAACTTAAATTCTTCTAAAATGATAAAATCTCCTGAGAAAAAGACCATATATAACCTTAGTCATCACATATGTACTTACCCATTACCCAACCCCTGTGCACATGCCTACACATATTTTGATTCATACCTATGTTAATTGACATGCTTATACTCACAAGCACACACAGTGGCAAACATTAAGGCAGATCATCAGATCTTGTTGCCTCACCCTACTAGTGGAGCTGTTCTTGGAACTACATTAGGAACTTCTTGTTTCAGGTAGACATGATATTTGAGGATGTGGCTGTGTACCTTACCCAGGAGGAGTGGAACTGTCTGGGTCCTGCTCAAAGGGGTCTCTACAGGGATGTGATGCTGGAGAATTATGGGAATATAGTCTCACTAGGTAAGACCCTGCTCCCAGTACTCGTATCTGAGCTTCTTGGCTTTGTGAATAGTCATGGGGGTTTAAAGAATGTAGCCAGGTTCAGGGGATCAGATTCCCAATCATGTCTGAGCTCAGAAAAGGTAAGTTTCCTACTGGTTCTTAAGCCCCAGGCCTAGTATAGACCTGGAAATTGTGAATATCCCTGAGGCTATACTTTTTCTATCTTCAGAACTGATATTAGAGCCCTGAACTTGTTGCCCCAGGCATAGAATCACAAAATCTTAAGAGTTGGAAAGGAATTCAGAGACCATCTGTAATTCTACCTAAATAGGAAGCCCTTCTAATCTACTCCCTATAAGCATTCACTCAGCCTTCTCTTGAAGACCTCAAATGATGGGGAACTCACTACCTCATGAAGCTAAGGCAACCAAGTGGCCATTTCTAGCTGTTATACTTTCCCTTATATAGAGGAAAAATATGCTTTGCTTCTTCTACACATTGGCGCTAGTTCTAATCCCAAGGTTTAATATCAAGGGAACATCCCTTGATATTTGAGTTCCCAACCATTCTAATGGGAAATAAACTAATTGTTCCCTCTGCTTAGGTCACCAACTGTCTGACCCTTCACTGGTGCTCAGACTTTTCCAGGACCTTCCTATCATGGCTTCTCTGGATATTGCATTTTTCTCACCAATCTTCACAGAATGAGGGGGAACTGAGCTTAGCATAATTCTTTGTTCCCAAGATATTTACTAGGTCTCATTCCTTTCCTCATAAGCAGGATTTCCAGTGCCCAAACCTGATGTGATCTCCTTGCTGGAACGAGGGGAAGAGCCCTGGATCTTGGATAGGCAAGGATCTAAGGGAAGAGAGATTTTTAGAGACAACTGCTCAGGTGAGTGACTGAAAATTTTTCCTTCAGTAAGTATACATATATTTACAGATCATTTCCTTTTTTCTCAGTGTGTTACTAAGTAGGAATCATGCTTTCACTGAGCTGTTAAGCTGAAAAACACCTTAAAAGTCATATAATCTAAGGTACTGAGGCTGAGAAAGGATATATGATTTGCCAAGGATCTAGTTAGTTTCTAGCCTTGAACTTAAGAATTTTGGCTCCAAATCCAAGATTCTTTCTACTTACACCACAGCTACTTCCAGGTATCATAAACCAATCTAGGCTAGGAATGACGTTGTTATTAATAGGTGATCTGTTGAGAATCCTGAATCAGCTGGTGACCTGCAAACCTAATTTTAATTCCTAGTGTGAAGATAAGATTATCAGTCACAGAGACCTTCTTTGGTTTTAAAAACAATTTTTTTTTTTGCCCTTTTTATCTCTTTCTTTAGCTCTTCTAGGAATTCTTTTTGGGCTTATGTCCAATCTGTATTTTTCTTTTGAGGTTTCACTTATAGATATTTTCAAGTCATTGCCTTCTGTGTTTTTGTCTTTAGCTTCCCTGTCACTGTACTAGCTCTTTATAGTCAGGTTCTTTTTTTTTTTTACTGCCAATTTTTCCAGCCTCTCACTTTGGACTTTATGTTAGTGTTGAGTTCTGCTCACTTCTGAGGGGGAGAGTGAATGTATGGTCTTGAGTTTCTGGTACTTTCACAGCTCATTCTGGGGGCTTGCAAGTTTTCAGTGCCTCCAAAGTACTGTGGTCCAGAGAGAAGTCTCTTGTCTGTATTCCTAGTCTGAACCCTGCAACTTTGTGACCCAAGTTTTTGTCTGTTGACTTGTGTGTATAGTTTTGCCACTGTTCTCCATCTTGGTTCCCTTTCCATCTAAGGGCAATAGAATGCTCCCAATCCAAATGCTACCATGCTGCACTTAAGGCCAGCCCTTTATTACCCCAGTGTGTACAATCCTCGCTGTCTATCATCTTAAGCTAGCCTGAGCTGGAAAAATGACTCACTGTGGCTTCTTGACTTCCTCAATCAGAATTTGGTCTGGCATGTTTTCTAGGTTGTTGTGGAGAGATGTATTGTCAGAGCTAAGCTAAAATGTTTCCTCTCGCTCTGCCATCTTGACTTCACCTCTGCATAGAGACCTTCTTTATTAACATTGCAAACCATGGTAAACATGGAAAATGCACAAATTCTCACTTTAGATCATGGGTTATGTTAAGCTGAAAAGACAGGGAAAAGGATCATTTACTCATGATATCCACAACTCTTTGTTCTGTGAATATAGGACTTAAAAAACAAAAAGTGTTCATTCATTGTCTGTTTAAGCCCAAGGGACTGGGTTTAAAGGAAGCAGAAGATAATTTCTGCCTTTATTGAATCACTACATGTAAGGAACTACCATAAGTCAGCTGAATCCCAGAGGTGGCCTCTGCTGGTTGTTAAATTTATCTCTGATAAGCTAGAATCCCCCAACACTTGCGGACCTATTATAATAATATTAGTTGCCACTTTATAGCTCTTGACTACTTATGGAGCGCTTAATATCTCTTTATCTCATTTGGTCCTCAAAACAAACCTGTTAGGTAGGTTGTATACCTCAGATTGTACACTTCCTTCACAGGACCCTAATAATGCTTTGTAAACTTTAAAATGCCACAAAATTTTGCGATGTTGTTCTTAGCCTTACTTTACTAATGAGGAAATGGGTTCAAGGAGCTTGATACTTCTCTGTAATTACATAAGTATTAAATATCAAAACTAGACCCCATGGCTACAGATCCAGTGCTATTTCCACTTGTAGCAGAGTTCCTATCACTAATGCTTTCCTTGCTTTTTTTGGGTCCTCAAATATCTCCTTTCCTTCTAGTCTTGGGAGGAACAGTCCCCATTGGGTTAAAAGATAACTTAAGTAATGAAGGAGAACTAAAAAAAAGCAAACCAGTATAAAAATTTGGATAATGGTTATAGAAAGGATTGAGAAGTTTGCCAGTAACCCTGAGCTTGGGCTGCCAGAGCTTTTTCTTGACGTCAGTTGATCATCTTCCATTCCCTCCTCCCCTGTCCCACTACCCTTGTGTATTAGCCATTCTTAAATCCACTGGAATCAGGTATGAATGATGATATGCAGGCATTTAACTGATGTCTTTAATTTCCTGCCCTTCCACGAGGCAGCAAGGTAGCTCAGTGGATCGAGTACTAGACTTAGAGTCAGGGAGACCTGAGTTCAAATCCAGCCTCAGACAGTTACTAGCTGTGTGACCCTGCTCAAGTCACTTAACCTCTGTTTGCCTCACTTCCCTCATCTGTAAAATGAGGATAGTAGCACCTACGTTCCAGGGTTTTTATGAATATTAAATGAGATCATTTTTAAGTGCTTCACATAGTACCTGGCACATAGTAAATGCCATGTTAGTCATTATTATTGTTGTTGTTGTTGTTATCGTTAGTGAATAATACTTTGTGCTGTTATTTAGCTAGGTCATAGACTTAGAACTTCAAGGGAATTCAGGCCATCTAGACCTTCAGTACCCTTATTTTATAAATAAGGAACAGAAGCTCAGAGAGGTCTTTGCAATTCTCAAAGTACTTTCATTCATTCATATACACACACACATACACATCATCTCATTTGATCTTGAGAGCAGCTCTGTGAGATAAGTGGTCCCTATATTATTATGTCCATTTGACAGAAAAGTCTTTTGGAATACACAGAAGCAAAGGTAGCATACACAGATATGATTCTGAATTGGCTATCAGGAGACTTGGAGTCTAGTCACTGATCTGCCACTGATCCAGCAGTGTGACCTTGGGCAAATTTCTTAATCCTTTAGAACACAGTTTTCCCCTCTGTAAATGAGGGGGTTGGACTAGATTTTATATCTTAAACAATCAACTAGCATTTATTACATACATGCTGTGTATGAGACGCTATGTTAAACCTTCCAAATACAAAGTCAGAGGCACTTCCTGTCCTTGAGGAGGTCACATTCAAATGGAGGAGATCACATATAAATGAGGTGAGGGTTGATTGTTGATTGATAAGGTCAATAAATCTCCCCGTCCCACTTAGCCCTACTACCTTTATCTGGTGAAAATACATTTCAGATGAATCAGTCTTAGATGTAAATAATGTCAGGAAACTTCTCTGGGTTTGATAGGAAGTCTTTTGGATTATTGAGGAACTTGGCCACAGTGGGGTGTGTATAAAACCACAGAACTAATTTGGAATCAGCATATAGTAGTGGAGAAAAAAATTCAGGACCTCAGGAGCTAAGGTAGTGGCCTAGGAGCGAGTGAGGGGAGAAAGAATCCACAGAGCCACAGTGAAAGATTGAGGAGGGTCATCAGTTCTTCAAGCATCTCTGAGCAAAAGACTCAGGCTAAAAACACCCAAGCTCTATTTTTTAACCTAACTTCCTCTCCTGGTGCCTGTCTATTCATAGACACTGTAATATACTCTAATAGCTTTTTTTACCTAAATATTTTTAGAAACCTGAATTTTGCTTCTACTACAAAGAAGTCAAGGATTAGCTAGAGATAAATGGGAATTTAAGGCAGAGTTCCAAGCTTTTGCCTAAATGTTAGGAATTTTCCTAACTGGGCACTGTGTGATTGTGATTTTACTCCTTTTTGTTTAAATATAAAGTCCTTAAAGCAGAAGGTTGTAAACTCTGGCCTGAGGGGCTAAATCTTGCCCTGTGCCAGCGAGGTAAGTATGGTTTTTACATTTTAAAATAAAATCTTATTTTAAAATGTAAAAACCATGTTTAGCTCACATTTGGCTGGCATGGCATAAAACATCAGAAGAGGAAACCACATGGACCTAAGGAACCATTATATTGCTGTTATACTTAAAATAAATTATTAGATCAAGATGAGGGTGACTGCATCTATAGTAGTAGTTCTCAACCTTCCTAATGCCACAATCCTTTAATACTCCTATGTGGGCGTATCTGCATGTGGGTGGACCCTCCTGGAGACGGATAGAGGAGCAGTGTCTTGGTTCCTAAGACCATCAGAAATGTGTTTTTTTTATAGTCTTAGGTGACCCCGTTTGACCCCCAAAGGGGTCACAACCCATAGGTTGAGAACCGCTGATCTGTAGACAGAGGAAAAGAAAGAAAGAGAAATGATACTCTTTCTCATTTACTGTTGTTACATAAAGAGGTATATATAAGATGAACAGAGTAGGTGGAAGGAAGCTTTAGAAGGGAATGTAGTGATGGTGGGGAGTGGACTGGAAAGCACCTCTAGCAGAAGGTGACATCTGAGCTGAATCTTGAAGGAAGCCAGGGATTCGAGGAGGGAGAGCACTCTAGGCATGGCAGACCTCAAGAGAAAGGCAAAGACTGGAAGGGTAGGATTGGGTCAGATTGTAAAGAGCATTAAATGCCAACCAACTTTCTATTTGATCTTGGAGGTAAATAGGAAACCACTGGGATTTTATTGAGTAGACAGTAAAATTATGCTTTAGGAAAATCAGTTTGACAGCTTATTAAAGATGGATTGGAATGGGAGAGACTTGACCAATTAGATGATTTTTGCAATAGTCTAGGTGGTAATGAGGGGATGAACTAGGGTGGTGGCAGTGTGAGTAGAGAAAATTGCAAATAAACAAGAGATGTCAAGATAGAAATGATAAGACTTGACAAAAGTTGTTTATGTAGGATGATTGAGAGTGAGGAGTCAAGGATCACACCAAGAAGCTAAACCTAGATGATTGGGAAGATGATGGAGCTCTCTGCAGTAATAGGGAATTTCAGGAAAGGGGAGGATTGTGGAGGATAATTTTCTGTTGAGTTTAATATCTATAGGATATCCAGTTCAAGATGTCTAAGTGTATATAACATTTCTTGCATTGAAATTCTTAAATATCTAGGATGTCCCAAAAGTCTGAGTATAATTTTAAGCTATTTAAAGTCATGAAAATTTAAGGCTGGATTCAGATTTTTAGGACACTGTATATCAAGAGGAGTAGTGGTATAGTGGAAAGAGCCTAAGAATTGAAGTCAGGAGAAATTTAAATTTGGATACAGCGTTTCACACTTAATAGTTAGTTATGTGATCATAAGAAAGTCAACTTCTACAAACATCAGTTTTCTCATCTGTAAAATGGAAATAATAATAGCAGTGCCCACCTCACAAGATTTTTTCCTCAGATGAGGTATCCATATAAAAATACTTTATAAACCCTCTTACTTTTTGTTAGAAATTCTCGGGTGTCACGTGGGCCCTGTGTTTCCAGTTTCATTCCTAATACATTCAAAGCAACATTTCCTGATAGAAAAAAATATTTTATAGCCAAAAGACTAATTTCTTTCAAATAAACTCAGATTTAAGTTCAGATATCAATGTATTGACTTAAAACCTTTTCCTCTTTTGACTTTAAAGAAGTCACAATTTTATACAGTATTTTTCATCCTTGTATAACATGATACATCAAGAATCTGCATAAAGCAACTCACATATGATGAGACTTTGGTAGCAACAAAGATTTGCTCTTGTCATTATTATGAAGTACTTAATTTGCCTACTGTCTCCATTATCCAATTCACCTCTATGAATTTTTCCATATAATTGAAATTTACTTCTTTAAACTTCTAAAACTACCTTTGCTGTAAACATTTTTATAGAAATACTTCTATAACCTTTTTTCCTCTCAATCCTTCCCCCAGTCAGACCACATCTGGAATATTATTTTTAGTTCTGGATTTCCACATTTTAGGAAATACTTGAACAAGATGGAGCACAGAGGGATGATCAGAGTGGTTAGAGAACCAGAGACCATGTCATTCTAGGATCAAATGAAAAACCTAGAAAGGTTTAGCCTAGAGAAGAGAAGATTTAGGGGGAACACAGCAGCTTGACTTCAGTTATTTAAAGGGCTGGTTATGTGGAAGCAATAGACTTATGATGCTTGGTTTCAAAGGACAGAACTAGGAGCAGTGGCTGGATGGTTGCAAAGAGAGAGATTTTTGACTCACTTTAAGAAACTTCTTATTAATTAAAGCTGTCCTAAAGTGGAATAGGCTGTTTCTCAAGGTAGTAAATTCTTTTCATTGAAGGTTTTCAGACAGGAGTCTGGATAATTCCTAGTTAGGAGGGAATTCCTATTTAGGTGAAAATTGGATTAGATGGCTTCTGAGCTCTCTTCTGACTCTGAGATTGTATGATTCTGAACAAAATATACTGAATGTAATTTAACCTTTTCTTGATTACTGATGGTGGTTATCGTAAACATTAGTTCATTGGTCTTACCATCAAGAAACTTAGATTATAATCAAAGCCATGTCACTAACTCACTTAAGTGAGTCATAAACTCTTTGGGCCTAATTTTCCTTATCTGTGTTATGAAATATTAGACTAGAAGACAGGTTCTTAACTTTTCTGTTGCATTTTGTGTCCCTTTTGGCAATCCAGTGAAACCTGTGGACCCCTTCTCATAGTAATGTTTTTAGGTACATAAAACAAAATACATAGGATTATAAAAGAAACCAATTATATTTAAAGTATAGTTATTAAAATATTTTTAAAAACAAGTCCCCAGGTTAACAATTGGACTAAAGAATTTTTTAAGGTTCTTTGCTTATTGACTGACTGACAGCTCTGACATTCTATAATTTTATGATTTTTTTTGTTTTCCCAAAAGATATTTGCTTCATTAATTTTGTCTTGTCCTTGCCCCAATGCACCCCATTTTGATACAAAAAAAAGCAAACTGTAATATCTGGATTTTATATTTCATTTCAGTTCATGAAATTAGCACTGAGAAGTTACCTCAAAAGCTGGAACCTTCTACAGAAAAGAAATTGCATGGAATGATGTCCAACAGAATTGCAGGGGATGTCTTCCAGGGATTTGACTTTGGAGAAGCCTGGAACTATGAAAGAGAGTTAGAGAAACATCAGGAAAATCTTGCAGTTGGGATACTGAAGAAATCTTTTTACCAAGATAGGGGTTTTAGACCAAACAAGATGTGCAAAAAAACTTCTGTGGGTCAGAGAAGCCAAAAGTATAATGAATTTCAGGGAAGCTTCAGCCTGAGCTCAAACTCTGTTAGAAACCAGAACATTCCTATGGGAGAAAGACTCCATCAAGAATTTACATGTCACTTGACTTTCAAACAGAATTCAAACCTGATTAAATATCAGAGAATCAATATGAGTGAGGAATCATATAAATCTAATATATGTGAGAAAGCATTCAGAGAGACTTCAACCTTTACTGAACGCCAGAAAATTCACAGTGGAGAGAAACCTTATGAGTGTGATAAATGTGGGAAAACTTTCAGTCAGAGCTCTAACCTTATTGATCATCAGAGAATTCACACAGGAGAAAAACCCTATGTCTGTAAAGAATGTGGAAAAGCCTTCAGGCAGAGCTCTAACCTCATTAAACATCAAAGAATTCACACAGGAGAAAAACCCTATAAATGTAATGAATGTGGGAAAGCCTTTAATCAAAGTTCTAATCTCATTAAACACCAGAGGATTCACACAGTAGAAAAGCCATATGAATGTAATGAGTGTGGGAAAACCTTCAGTCAGAGCTCACATCTAATTAGCCATCAGAGGATTCATACTGGAGAGAAACCATATGAATGCAGTGAATGTGTTAGAGCCTTTAGTACCCGATCATCTTTTATACAACATTGTACAATTCATACTGGAGAGAAACCCTATAAGTGTAATGAATGTGGAAAAACCTTCAACCAGAACTCTAACCTTACCAAGCACCAGAGAATTCACACTGGAGAGAAACCTTATGAATGTAATAAATGTGGAAAAACCTTTAACCAGAACTCTAACCTTACTAAACATCAAAGAATTCATACTGGGGAGAAACCCTACAAATGTGATAAATGTGGAAAAGCTTTCAGTGCTCGTTCATCTTTTATGCAGCATCATAAAATTCACTTTAGTGAGAAACCCTACAATGAATGCTGAAAAACCTTCAGCCAGCACTTTTTAACCTTAATAAACATCAAAGAATACATAATGGAAAGAAATCTTACAATGTAATGAATGTGAGAAAACTTTCAGGATAACTTATTCAATTGATCCTATAGTTTAGAAAGCATAGTGAAAAAAATGCCCAGTGAAAGTAACAAATGTAAGAAGACCTATAAGTGTAATGATTGTGGGAAAGCTTTTAGCCAGAATGGAAACTTATTTGGCATCAAAGATGTTATACTGGTGACAATCCCTGTATATGTGATGATTTTTTTTCAAACACTCAGAACTCAATTCAAAATGGAAAGAAAACCTGTCACTGTAATGAATGGTGCAAAAGACATCAGGAAGAGCTCTGATCTTAGTAAATATCAAAAAGTTTACACTGGGACAAAATTGGTGGAGAAACCATTAGTAACCTTCATTTAAAATAGAGTCATGCTGGAGAAAAAGCAAGTTCTTTGAATATAGGAAAATATTCAGTAAGAGTTCTAGAGGATTTATTTGAGAGAAATCTGATAATGAAGATCTTTGAATACACAGGGAAGAACTGATTTCATCAGAGTGAAATCCATCATCTATATATGACCTAATTTCTGTGAGATAGCATTTGAACCTAAGTTTTCTTAACTCTACCCCTGGCACTCTGTCCACTATACCACACTGCCTCTAACTTGAAATGAAAATAATCATTTGTTGATATAGCACTTAAAAATTTGTAAAGTGATTTTTTATATTTCATTTGAGCCTCACAATAACCTTGTGATGTACTATAATTATTACTGTTCTCATTTTACAAATGAGGAAATAAGCTCAAAGAAGTAAACAACTTGCCTATGGTAACAGCCGTAAGAATTAGGATTTGAACTAGTGTGTACTTGACATCAAATCCAGCACTTTATCCACTGTACTATTGCCTTTCCTAATAAACACAAACCATGCATGCACCATATGGCATAGCATCTAGCCTTTAGATTCTAAAAGCTAAAGGAAAAGCTTACTCAAAGTTAGACCACCTCAATAGTAAGAAAATACAAGTCCCCGATATTCCTCTTTCAGAACTTTAAAGAAAGATAAAGAAGAACATTATAGATTTAGCAATGCTGACAAAACTAGATTTGATAAATCCATACTTATTTTAGAAGTAATATGGGATATAGTCTAAGTTATTTTTTCCAATTAATGTAAAAATTTTTTTTGCTTTATGGAGGTGGGGAGGCAGGGCAGTTGGGTTTAAGTGACTTGCCCAAGGTCACATGGCTCATAAGTGTTAAGCGTCTAAGTGTGTGGGGTAAGAGAATCCACTTACCCAATTAAAAAGCTTAGAGGAAGTCTTTTGGTGAACAGGAATATCTTTTATTTGGCAGTTCCCGGGAGCTGGAGCCCCTCCCGCTAAACAGTGCAGGAGAGAGCCGGTGCCCCCAGGCTAGGCTCAGACTATTATACCCTGGGTTTCGTCAGATTACATTCTCTTGGCATTTTCGATTTCTGTTGGTCGTCTCTCTTAACCCGGGAGAGAGACAAAGGACCAAGCAAGCCTCATCTCCGCCCCATCCATTCCTATTGGGGGGGGGGCACATTTTGGGCACGAACTCTAACAAAGAAACCCTCCTCGTGGCTCACATTCATTCTTCCGGATTATGACATCTTTTCTCCACCCTCCCCCCAACTCCAGGATTGGGCACCTCACATAAACTAGGGAGGGAATGAGGAGTGTAAGCAGCCATCCCCGCCCCCATTTCTTTGTTCAGCCAGGGGCCCAACTCCTCGTTGGGATGTTTCCTCTCCACCCCTTGCTCCAGGGATTGTGTGCTTAATCAAGGGAGTGAGGAAAGGAAGGGGCCATCTCTGCCCAACTGAGTGGGAACTTTTTCCCTTCCCCCTCCACTCCTGTTTTGGTTTCTTTGTTAGCTCTGCTCAAGGATGGAGTTTCTCTACTCTGCCCTTCTCTGCTCCTGTTTTGGGACCCGGTATTTTACAGAAGCTGTCCTTACCACCGGGTTTGGCTTATAGTCTTGGGGAAAAACAAAAGGGCAACAATAGATTCAGAGATTACATAAGGCAAGTATGAAATAGTGTGAAACAAAATGTGCAATTCAGGAATTATATATAAAACACATGTGAGGTAGGGATTATAGAAGGCACAAGTGAGGTAGGTGCAATCAAGGATTATATGAAGCATAAGTGAGGTAGCGCGCAGATTACACAAATGAGGTATATAAAAGAGAGAATTCCATATGTTCAGTGCTTATGTTTAGACCCTCTCCTATCCATTCTAACTATGTTATAGTTCCCTATTTCTGGAGAGTTTTTACTTGATTTCTCCACATTCATAAGGATGGATTTGAACTAAAGTCCTCCTGACTCCAAGGCCAGTGCTCTAGTCACTGCACCACCTAGCCACCCCTGTAAAAACTTTTAAAAAATTTTGAGTTTCGGGCGACTAGGTGGCACAGTGAGTAGAGCACCGGCCCTGGAGTCAGGAGTACCTGAGTTCAAATCTGGGCTCAGACACTTAACACAAAAACTAGCCGTGTGACCTTGGGCAAGTCACTTAACCCCAACTGCCCTCCAAAAAGCAAAAAAAAAAAAAATTTTTTTGAGTTCCAAAATTTTGCCCTCCCTCCTTACTCTCCCCTCTCCTTGAGAAGGCATTTTGATATAGATTTATGTTGTACAAAGAAATGAGGGAGTGAGACAATCTTTTTAAGAGGAGTTGAATTCAAGTTGGCAGCTGCAAAGGGTGACTACCACCCAAATCAAACAGCTCTGAGATGCATTTCCTCAGGGCTTATGTAGACAGAAGTCACAACATAACTGTTACCAGGAGGAAACCACAACTTACTTGCTACGCAAGCGAGGAAAACACAGAAGCCAAAAGTAACAGTCAGTTCAACACCTAACAATTGTTGCTCAGTGATCAGTTTGTTGCCCAACTGGGAAGTTCCCAAGTTTATTCCAAGAGCTAACCAAAAAGGGGAGGGGGGGACTATGGGTTCTAGGTGGCAGGTTTGGGCAGGTTTATTGCCTAGGTGGGCTTTGTTGGGTTTGGGCAAGTCTCCTATGATGGGGAGAGATAGGGGATGTCCACAAAATGGGGGGGGGGGGGTTACAATTATACATGTGTAGTCATGCGAAATATTTCCAGATTAGCTATGTTGCTAAAGAAAACAGACAAAAAAAAACCCAAGAAAAATAAAAAAGTATACTTTGATCCGCATTCAGACTCCATTAGTTCTTTCTCGAGGTAGATAGCATTGTTCATCATTAAGCCCTTTGGAATTTTCTTAGAGCATTGTATTCTGAGAATAGCTAAATTATTCACAGCTGATCATGGCACAATACTGCCATTACTGTGTACATTGTTCTCCTGGTTCTGCTTACTTCACTCTACCAGTTCATGCAATTCTTCCCAAGTTTTTGTGAAACCATCTTGGTTGTAATTTCTTGTGGCACAATAGTATTCTATTACAATCATATACTGTAACTCATTTAGCCACTTCTCAATTGATGGGCCTCCCTTCGCTTTCCAATTCTTTGCCACCACAAAACGAGCTATTATAAAAATTTTTTTTAACATATCAGTCCTTTTCTTTCTTTTAAAACTTAAATCTCTTTGGGATACAGACCTAATAGTGGTATTGCTGGTCAAAGGGTATGCACAGTGTTAAGGCCCTTTGGGCATAGTTCCAAAGTGCTCTCCATAATGGTTGGATCAATTCCACCAACACTGCATTAATGACCCAGTGAACTCTGTTTTGGATAGGTTGTGTTTGAAGTGGCCATGGGACATCCAATTCAAAATATTCAGTAGACAGTGATATAAACCTCAGGAAAGTAAATAATGTATAGATTTTGGAGTTGTCTGTGTAGGAATGACAGTTGAACTTGATGGGGTCACCAAGAGAATAAGAAGAGGGGAGTCCAGCAGAGACTTGAGGTACACTCTGTTAGGGGTGTGTGTGTGTAGAATGATGACCTAGTAAAGGAAATAGGAATGGTCAGTATCAGGAGGAGAACCAAGGAAGCAAAGTTGTAAAAACCTAGAAAAGAGAAAACCAGGAAGAAAGTATGGTCTGCTGTGTCAAGTATTATATATTATTTATTATGCCATTAAAAAGGAGGAGGACTGAGAAATGGCTATTAGACTTAGCAGTTGAGTTCATTGGTAATTGTGGAGAGAGAACAGTTTCACTTTAGCTATGAGGCTGGTAGATCAAAAGGTTTGACTGAAAGCAGGGGAAGTGAATGCAAAACTTCCCTAGGAGAAAGTTTTTCTCCTACAAACTTACAGCTACAAAAATAACAAAATATCTAAGTTAACAAAAGAGGAAATAAATCCTAACTGCTCCAATCTTAGAACAATTGAGCAAGCCATAAATTCTATAAAGCATTTGAAGAGCAATTAATTTATATGCTACATATGTTATTTCCCTCAAATAGAGGTGGCATTCCACCACTCATTTTATCAGAAAAATATGGTCATAATACCCAAACCAGTGAATTATAAGCAAGGCAAGGAAAACTATAGATCGGTATGTCAATATCAATGCAAATAATTTAAAGAATTTATTTTCAATATGACCAAAGTTGATTTATACAAGGAAAACAGCATAATTAGTCATTAATAAAGTTGTAGACTCAGTAAAAGCCTTTGACAAACTGTAAGACATTAAATAGGCTCCAAAAGCATAGTATTAAAATACTATTTCCTTCATAAAACAAAACACATGTGAAACCATGAACTGTCATTATTTGTAATGGTAAAACATTAGGAGCTTTCCTAATTATTAAGAGTAAAACAAGAATGCCCTCTGATTGTTGTTTGATAGCACAAGAAAGTCCAGCTCTAACAAGGCAATAAGCACTGATAAGGAGGCAAAAATCCCAATTAGCAAATTATATGTTGATTTATGTAGTAAACCTTAGACTATTTTAAAAAAGATATTCAGCAGGAAGAGACAATAGCATGATACACATCCACAATTTTTTTTTTTGTATATTACTGCCAGAATTTTGGAGGAAAAGAGACAAATTCCACTAGAGATAGCTACCAATATCTGGACATATCTGGAAGTTAACATATCTGGAAGTTAACCTGCCAATGTGTATACAAGTTAAAAACAACAGCAAAATAATGTTTATATTAAAAAACAGAAACCTAAATAGCTGGGAGGTTGTACTATGTAACTGAATAACACCAGTATAGTAAAAGTAATAGTTTTAGCATTCTACCAATCAAATTGCCAAGTGATATTGAACTGAATTTGATAAAATTAATAGTGGACAGGCAAAACGTCAAGAATTCTAAACTCATATATATGTATTAGTGTGAAGGATGGGTGGATATATTTGGAAATAAAGGTAATAACAGCTGCTATTAAGTACTTACCATGTAAAAGGCACTTCATTAGGCAGTAAGGATACAAAGAACAAAAACATCCCAGAGTATTTGCCCTTTAGGAGGACTATATTTTCTACTGGAAAATACAAGATAATTTAAGGTAGAAGAGAGCACTGAGTATCAGAAAAGATACAATGGAGGACATGGCACCCGAACATGAGCCATGAAGGAAAGTAAGAATTCTAAGAGAAGGAGGTGAAGAGGGAAGGTATTCTAAGCATGGGAAATAGCTTGGAGTCCAGGGCTATCCTGGACAAAGGTATGGGCATGGGAAATGCAGTATCATTTATACTGGTCAAGTAGGTCAGTTAGGCAGACAGGCAGAAGAATTTATATTTGATCCTGGTGGCAATGATAAACTACCAGCATTCTGAGGAGGGAAGTGACATGGTCCAACCAAACCAGCCTACTTGTTCTTAATACATCATACTATGCTGCCTATTCCCTTGAAAATTAAAGAATAATGGGAAAGGGGAATCCAACTTTAGCAGATCTCAAATTATAATGCAGTAACTATCAAAACTATTTGGAGAAGTAGACTAGTGGCATCACTGGTTGTTCATTCTGCAAGAGGACCAAAATAGCCAGTAGCTAGAGTCAAGTTACAATGTGTCCAACTGTGGCTGATCAAGCCAAGATAAGCTCAGAATGCTCTACCACAAATAGTCACAAATATTCCATGTGAACATTTGGGGTGGATTCTCTAAATTTGTACATCTCACATTTCTTTTGAGCTCTATCAGTTCTGCATTGCTATAGAACACAGTACCTTCTCTGATGAAGGCACCCCATGCTGTGCCAGTGTCTTCCATATCTCACAATCGATTCTAAAGTTATTCAGAGAGACCTTGAAAGTGTCTTTGTATTGCTTTTTCTGACCACCATGTGAGTGCTTGCCTTGTGTGAATTCTTCATAAAACAGTCATTTTGGCAAGTGTATGTTTGGCATTCAAATAACATGGCATCAATTAGCTAAATTATATCCAGAAGCAAAGGTATATAACATTGCCTTGATAAAACCAAGAACACAAACTTGAGGAAGGGATTCTATTCAAAAAAGAATTGCTGGGAAACCTAGAAAACAGATTGGTATGTGAGATCAGAATTTTACACTATATATCACAATTCCCAATGGATAATTTTAAAATTAAGTCACATGATAAAATAATAGAGAATGTAATTCTCTTTCACAACTGCTTTAAGGAAGAATTAACAACTCAATTTGAGATAGAGATTACTGTAAGTCAAAATAGACCGTTTTTGATTGCAAAAAATTTAAAATGTGCAAAAAAGTAGCCAATGAAAGAAAGAAAGAAATTAGGAGGAAAAAGTCTGACATTCAAATCCACAAGGAATTGACATCTATAAATCTACAAGCCATTCTCAAGTGGAAAAGTCACAGGATATGAACAGTCTTCAAACAGAGAAAAGTGATCATCCAACCATTTGAAGCAGTGTTCAAAAATCAAGATAAAAAAAAATGGAGGGGCAGCTAACTGGAACAGTGAAGAGAGCACCAGCGCTAGAGTCAGAAGGATCTGAATTCAAATTTGGGTGCAGATACTTAACACTTACTAGTTGTGTGACCTCGGGCAAGTCACTTAACCCCAATTACCCTGCCTTTCCCCCTCCAAAAAGTAAAAAAAAAACCAACCAAACAGAAAAAAAAGGAAAATTTAAAACTCTTTTGAGATATCACCTCAGGGTCTTCAAATTGACTAAGATGGAAATAGTGTTAAGAAGACTGTGGAAAGAAAGCCACACTAATTCATTGTTGGTGGAGCTGAGAATCAATCTGTTCATTGAACACATTTTGAAATCATTTGAAAAGAACTGCTAAGTGTTGTATACTTTTAAAATTAATTATCTTACTATTGGGTTAATGTCCCAAATATGTCACTGACAGAAAGGTCCCAGGTATACCAAAATATTATTAATGGATGTTTTTGTAATGGCCAAAAGCTAGAAAAAAAAAGTTAAGTGCTTAACAATTGAGGAATTACTGAAAAAAGTGCTGTATAATGGAATAATGGAATACCACTGCACTATAAGCAGCAAATATGAAGTATTAAGAGAAACAGTAAGACCTGGATAAGCTAAGGTGAAGAAAACAGAACTAAAAGAGCAATGTACTTGCTTAATTTTTTGTGGATTAGTAATATGAGACCGTGGGATGCTATTGAGGAAATAAAGCATTAAATAAAGTATAAAGGCATAAAATAAAGTATTAAAAATAAAGCATAAAATAAAGTATTTAAGAGCAATTGTGGATTGCCATTTCCTCCAGGAGTATAAAAACAGCCCCAGCAAAGATTCCAAAATAGTCAAGAATAGGCAAAGTTGGAGGAGTTGTGGAAAGTATAGCACACTAATACATTATTCTTCCCTGCCACTGTAGTAGCCTTTTATTGTCAAGTTCTTTGTTTGCTCATTTTTTTTAGCCTATTTCTTGACTTTGAACTTTATTATTATTATTATTTTTTTTTTTGCTTTTTGGAGGGCAGTTGGGGTTAAGTGACTTGCCCAAGGTCACATGGCTAGTTTTTTGTGTTAAGTGTCTGAGGCCAGATTTGAACTCAGGTACTCCTGACTCCAGGGCCGGTGCTCTATTCACTGCACCACCTAGCCGCCCCAGACTTTGAACTTTATGTTAAAGTTTAGCTCTGATCACCTCGGGGTGGGGAAGCACTGTCCCAAGATTAACGCTTTTTTGTGCTGCTGTTTTCAGAGCTGCTTCTGGTGGTCTGCAAGTTTTTGGTTCTTTTAAGGTGGTGTAATCTGGGGAGAAGTGTGGTCACTGCTCCTGATCTTCCCTCTAGTCTTTTACCCAGGAAGGGCCCCTGCTTCTCTATAGTCACAAGGGTTAGTGCTTCTCTTGACCCTGGAAATGTGACAAAAGTCCTTTGTTCTGTAGCCGCAAGCTCTATTGACTCTTTGCCTTGGGACTTCAACCATGATCCTGCTTCCTTGTGACCAACCCACAAATGCCCTCTTTGTCCTGGAACTGAGACTCAGAACTGCATATGAGGCTGCTGCCATCACAGCCCACAACTGATGCTGCTGCTCAGCTTTGGGCCATCTCCCACCCTACTGTCACAGACCTCTCCTGCAATCTTCTAAGTTGTCTTAGACTGCAAGAATTTCACTCTGGTCTTTTATTAGCTCTGCCACTCCAAAATTTGATGTGAGGAGTTATTTTTAAAGTTGTTTAGAGGGGAATGTTGGAAGATTTTAGCTGGGTCCTTCCCTATACTCTGCTAACTTGGTTCTGCCTGCCCAATCTTATTTTTCAATTGAAGTAACAAGTGATTTCTTCATTGCCAGATCTCATGGCCTTTTCTCATTCCTCATCCTTCTTGACCTCTCTGCAACCTTTGACATTTGATCTTCTCCTAGATAGTCTCTCTTCTCTAGTTTTTCATAACATTCCTGTTTCCTAGCATCCTTCCTATCTTTCTGATTACTCCTTCTAAATTTCTGGATCTTAATCTATTAACCATGAGCATCCCTCAGGCATCTGTCCTGGACTCTCTTTGCTTCTCCCTCTATATTATCTTAACTAGTGATATCATCAGTTTCTGTGAATTCAGTTATCCTCATATGATTCCCAGATCTGTGTATCCAACTCTTAACATTTCTCCTGAGCTCCATTTTGATCACCTATTGCCTCCTGGCCATCTTGAACTGGATATACCATAAAAACCATCAACTCTACACATCTAAAACAGAACTTATTATATATTACACCTCCTCACCCTAATCCTCTCCCATTCCCAACTTCCTTTATTAGGATAAAAGCACTATCATTTTACCAATCACCCAACCTCCCAATCTAAATGTCAATCTTAACTCACTCATCCTATGACTAATTTGTTGCCAAGTACTGTCTATTCTACCTTTGTGACATCTCTTGAATATGCCTCTCCTTTGATATACAATTGCTACTCTAGTTCTGGCCCTTATTACTTTATTGCAGGGACTACTGTAATAGCCTTCTAGTTGATCTTCCTGCCTAAAGTCTCATGCTACTTTAGCCTGTCCTCCACTCAGCTTCCAAAGTGATTTTCCTAAAGCACTGATCGGATCATATCACTCCCTACTTAGTAACTCCAGTGGATACATATTAGTCGGAGGTCCAGTCAACCTCCATATTTTCCAGATGAGAAAACTGAAGCCAAGAAGTTAGATAACTTCCCCAGGATCACACAGCTGAGTTCTGAACCCCAGATTTCTTTATTACCAGCCCATTGCTTCATCTGCTACACCAAATGCTGAAATCTGTGAATGTAGTAACTAAGCAGCAGTGCCTCAGATGGAAAGAGAATTTGGTCATCTAAATTTTCCAGAAGGGGTAGATCTTCCTTCTGATTGTGGCACATACAAATTGGTTTCCAGCATCAGACCCTTAAAGGCCATAAACCCCAGCTAATACATGATCACTTAGGGAGGGGAGATATATCCCACTCAGACCCAAGGGGACAGTCTAGCCAATGATAAATAAATGCATATTTAGTGAAATAGAGAACTTTCAAGTATTCCTGATGAAAAGACCAGAGCCAAATAAAAATTTTTGGCTTCTCCTGCCCCCTCCTTCCATCCTCGTGATTTTATTAGTGTGAAATTCCCTCAACCAATGTGACAAACTTTTCTGTAATTTATAGTCTTAAGAGCTTCAGGCAGAGAGGTTATATGATATATTTGTCTAGGATCACACAACTATTATGTTTTATAGGCAGAATTTGAATACTGGTCTTCCTCTGAGGCCAAATTTATATCCACTACACCAAAACTTATTAAATACAATGTGTAGTATTGTTACAGTGATAGAGGATTTAAACTGACTGGAGAGTTGATATGACTGAAGTAGGCCTGGGAAAAAACTGGCTTAGTTCTAAAGATATAAAAACTGATAATATACTTGGCAAATCATGGGAAACAGTAAAGACTTATTAGACTTAAAGACTTATTATTTATTAACACTGGAGTAAGAGATCTTATATGCAGTATGGACATACAAGATATATATACATAGTACATGGAAGGTAGTCTGAAAAGGAAGGCACAAAGAGCTGAGGGAATAGGGAATGAGATAAATGGGACAAATGACACAAACTCAAAGAGATTTGAGTTTAATCTTGAAAGAAGTTGAAGAAATTAAGTGGCAGAAATGAAGAAAATTCCAGGTAAGGTGACAGCCAGTGCAAAGGCATGGGGATGAGAAATGAAGTATCTATGTCCCAGTCCTTCCTTGGTAGGGAATATAGTAACATTCTACAAATTATTTGTGATTAAGATGGACTGGATAAGGGAAAGGGAAAGAAAGACAATGACAGTTGGAGTATAAGAGAAGTTGAGAGTCTATTTTTTAAAAACCTGATATATGTAAGGAAGTACTTGGAATATTATTGGATAAGATTATACTGACACATCCTGTGTGATGAATAAAGGGTGAGATGTGGTCCGGGGGATCTCGGATTCCACTGAGTACACTGGAATTTTTCAATGGGAAATAAAACATATTAGGTAGTCAATTAAAGCAATTAAAGCAGCATGCTTTAATTGCTTTCTTGTCAGATTATAAGAAAGCCCAATCATACCTTTGCAAAGAAATCTGATCCAAGATTTCTGTGAAATAAGTTGATCTTGGGGGTGGCTAGATGGTGCAGTGAATAGAGCACCAGCCCTGGAGTCAGGAGGACCTGAGTTCAAATCTAGCCTCAGACACTTTACACAAAAACTAGCTCTATCTCTTAACCCCAATTGCCCTCCAAAAAGCAAAAAAAAGAAAAAGAAAAGAAATAAGTTGATCTGGTCTGGAGCTGTGATAAAAGATCAACAGAGGCATGGAGGTGAAGGGAGAGAAGGGAGAAAGGAAGAATATGTCTGCTACTTGGGTGTGGTATTTAATGGCACAAAGATCCTTGCAATGGGGATTTTAACTTGGATGTAGAATGACTCTTTACCTTCATGGTCACAAACCAGTTGATGACAGGTCATACAGGAAAGTCCTTGGACTTCCAGGAAGCTATGATTCTGGAAATGTTTCTTTAACCCTAAAGAATCTGGCCTGTTTCCAGCGTTCCCATAAAAATAATGTTATAATGGGAAGTGATTTGCACTTATAGTTAAAGGATCTACAACATCATCCATATGTGTACTAGATTTCCTCCATGCATTTCACTGCAATGTTCTGAGCACAACATCTTTCCATGTCAGGCTATATGATATCATTATAGTTTTTCCCATGACAGAAAAAAAAAAAAACTTTTCCATGTTGCTTGCACCAGTTTAGGTGTGGATTTGTTGTGCATAAAAGTGGTGAAGAAATTGCCATTTTACTTCAGAAGACTCCTTATTAATGTGGCTACTGAACCAGATATTGACTTTGAACTTATTTCTACACTCTGCCATCAAAGAGTTCATCGTGAGGCGAGACATTTCCAATGTACTCTCTGATGAAGGTCTGCAAGGGAAGAATGTAATTATATCTAGTATTGCAAAAAGGCATTTAGAAATGAAGGCCAGGGATGGCTAGGTGGTGAAGTGAATAAAGTACAAGCCCTGGAGTGAGGAGGACCTGAGTTCAAATCTGGCTTCAGACACTCAACACTTATTAGCTGTGTGACCTTGGGCAAGCCACTTAACCCCCAACTGCCCTGCCTTCCCCCACTCCAAAAAAGAAAAAAAAAGAAATGAAGGCCATATGATTTAAGAAAGTTAGGTTTGTGGCAGCAAAATTCACAAATTATAGAGCAATACTTCTTCATTAAGAAACTAGAAAGACTTTGTTTGGGCATTATTTATGCAATAAAGAAGCATAGAACTAAGGAGAGTATTCTGAGAGTAAGTACTTAAAGCAGTGTCTTTACTTTCATCAATCCATCTTTCATTTCTTTTTCATAGACTATCAGCAAGAGTCATAAAGAAAACTTTTTATATGGCTCCCTGCTTGAATTTTATGTTGGAATCAATATTATAACCAGTTAATTAAAAAGGAATAGATATAATGAACTACTAGTAAAAATCTGAACATTACTTTAGATAAGCTTTGTTTAAATGAAAAATGTTCTTTTGTCCCTAGTGCAAGTACAAGAATATGGTTAAGAAAAGGTTTTAATGCATTTAATGTATCTTGCCCTTTAAATATGTGTGTATGCCTTTTTAGTCAGTGGTATGTCTAAACTTTGAAACTGAGAAATGGTGCAGTGCACAGAGCACTGGGTCTCAAGTCAGGAAGACTCATCTTCCTGAGTTCAAATCTGACTTCAGACATTTGCTAGCTGTGCAACTTTGCGCAAGTCATTTCATCCTGTTTGCCTCAGTTTCCTCATCTGTAAAATGAGCTGGAGAAGAAAATGGCAAACCAGTCCAGTATCTTTGCCAAGAAAATCCCAAATACAGTCACAAAGATTCAGACACGACGGACACAACTCAACAACACAATCTTAGTACTTAAGATAGTTATGTTAAAGAGAATATTAAAATTTGCCTTCTGAGCTAAGCTTATAGTAGCCTTACTAACTCATAACTAATTTACTTACTAGCCTATAACTAACCCTATCTCTCCCCCTGAAAAAAACCCCTTAAATATTGAACTGAAACAACCAAATTTTTACTGTTCAAGTTTGTTTTAAAAGATCAGACACCCTATTTGATCACTGTTTAATACTCTATATCAATACAATATATAATATGAAATATTTTATTGAATATGTAGACACATATTTTCTAAACAGTGTAACACGATAACTAATCACAAAGATCTGAGTGAAAATCAGTGTGCTTATACAAAGTTCTTTATCATTCCTACCTTACAATTTTTGCAAGCTGTGGAAAGTGATGTAACTACCACGAGGATCATATAATTAAGAATAGCATCTTTGGAACAATTTTGGCATACCTGGGCAGGGCTGGGGGTGGGAGTGTGTCATTTCCTCTTAGTGGCTTTCTGCAAAATTGACCTAAGGAGACTGGTTTGCTTTCCTTTTTTTGAACAGAAAAGATCCCTGATAACTATTACAATTTTACTTTCAATTATTCTAATTGAATTTGGCTCAGGGAAGAAATGGCATAAACTCTAAACTGGGCATCATGCCACACAGGAGAGTAGGGGGCATGGGGATGAGAG
>CM053594.1:63938724-63953275 GCA_028646575.1 Pseudocheirus occidentalis
TCTTCATCTGTAAGTAATCTCATTTTCTGCAGTTAGATTGCCTCCTCTCTCACTAATCTTCAATCTTTTCCTGTCTACCAATTGCTTCTCTGATGCTTACCAACATGACCACATCTCCACTATCACCCTTTAAAAAAAAACCTCACTTGATCTGACAGCCCCACTATCATCCTACACCTCTCCCCGCTTTTGTAGCTAAACTCTTCAAGAAATCCATCTAAAATTGGTGTTCACACTTCCACTTCTTTTCATTCTCTTTTTTTTTTTTGCTTTTTGGAGGGCAGTTGGGGTTAAGTGACTGGTCCAAGGTCACACAGCTAGTTTTTTGTGTTAAGTGTCTGAGGCCGGATTTGAACTCAGGTACTCCTGACTCCAGGGTTGGTGCTCTATTCACTGCGCCACCTAGCTGCCCCTTTTCATTCTCTTTCAACACTTTACTATCTGGCTTCCAATCTCATCTTACAATGGAAACTCCTCCCTACAAAGTTACCAGTTATCTCCACTGTCAAATCTAATAGCCTTTTCTCAATCTTCATCCTTCTAGGCCACTCTTTTCACTCTAGGTTGTCATGACATTGTGCTCTCTGGTATTCTTCTTACCTGTCTGACCACTCCTCATTCTACTTTACTGGACCTTCTTCTATGTCATGCCTGCTAATCATGAGTGTGCCCCAAGGTTTTGCCCAGGGCTCTACTTTCTCCTCTATACTGTTTCACTGGATTTCATCAGCTCTTATGGATTTCATTATCATTTATATCTAGATGATTCTGATTGATTTATACAACCCTAACCTTTCTGCTAACCACCAGTCTACTGGCTATTTTTTGTCCCTGCAAAGCATCTTACACTAATGGTGTCTAAAACATTATCTCCTAAACTGCCCCCCCTCAAGTTCCTATGCATTTTGAAGGCACTATTAGGCTCCCTGCCCTAGGAGTCATCTTTGACTCTACATTCTCAACACTCCCTCCCCACATTGTATTCCCCCCTTTCCCCTGGCCATTTGCAATCTGTTGATAAGGTCTATCAATTTTACCTTTGTAAGACTTCTTACCACCTTCTCTCCTCTGACACTGAGCCAAGCTGGAGCATGCACTTATCACCTCCTATCAGGACTACTGCAGGAGTCTGCTGGTTGCTTTCCTTGCCTCAAGTCTCTCTTCCACTCAACTATCAAAGTGATCTTTCTAAAATGCAAGTCTGACCACTGCACTTTGCCCCTCCCGGACCTGAAACCCCCAATTAATTCTATCTGGTGCTTCCATATTACTTCCAGGATCAAATTTGAATCATGTTTGGCTTTTAAAGATCTTTATAATCTGGTTCCTTCCTAATGACGGGGTACAGGCTCCAGGGAAACCTCTTGAACTCTGAATCTTCTCACTTGATGAAGCATTTGCCTGGGGCCATAAGCCTTTCATTATAGCTAGGCCCAAATCTCTTACTCTTAACCTAACCTAGCCCTCTATTGTCTACTTCCCACATTAGATACCCAAATCTATTGTCCAGCTACTTCCCACATTAGATACCCAAATCTATTGTCCAGCTACTTCCCACATTAGATACCCAAATCTGTTACCCTTAAACTAGAATAGCCCTCCACAGTCTATCATCTCCAGTTAGCCTTCAGCTATTTCCCACCCTTAATCTCATTACTGGAGTCTGACCTCAGTTCCCTCAAGATTCTCCTTAGACTCCTCAAGACCCTCTCCAAACTCCTTCTCTAGACCACCCTTAAATCCTCCCACAATCTGTATATAAGATCCATCTTGCCTCCATAATGGGGTTGAGAATTCAATATAGTGCAGACTCATTCTGTGTCATATTATTCTGGTCCGCTTGTCAACAAGCATCACAGATACTTAGGCTCCTTAAGAGTTTACCCATTATGGTGAATCTTTAATAAACTTTGCTTTCCTTTGGCTGAGAGAAGACTTGAGTGGAATTCATTTGACAGGACCTGGCATGTTGATATTTTGGGGTCTTGAGCAATCTTAAACTTCAACACTACCTTTATAGTGTTCTTATACCTTATTCCTCCCTGTTACTGCAATCCAATGAACATCAGTCCCCTTTCTGTTCCTTGAAACAGAATCTCTGTCTCTAGATTCTCAGCATTTTTACTGGCTGTCCCCTATGTGTCTGGAATGCTCTCTCCTTTTGTCTCTGCTTGCTGACTTTCCTGGCTTCCTTCAAATCTCAGCTAAAATCCTATTTTTTGGAAGATGCTTTTCCTAACCCCCTTGTAATGATAGTGCCTTCTTTGCAAGATCACCTCCAGTTTGTTCTGTTTATATCTTGTTTGTATATACATCCCAATTCTGCTAAAATACAAGATATGTTTCCAAAAGGTACCTTGCTGTACAAAATCCAGCAATTAAAACTAGAATGCTTATTTAGGAAAATGGAGTTAGGGGGCACAAAGCTCAAAAATTTTATCAGTGACACACACAAAAGACAGGAACCTAATATAAAACAGTAGCTTAGTTTTATACATGTAAAATAGTTAAGAAATACATAAATACTACAATAAATACTGGCTATTTTCATGGACTCACTTGGCCTGCACTTGGGGTTGCACAAGCAATTTGGGCAAGCTACCAACTCTCAGTTTCAGTGATGGAAGCGATTCCAGAGCTCATCTAGTCAAACCTATATCTGAAATAGGTTTCACCTTTACGACATTCTCTAAAATTGGTCTTCTCTCTGTGAAGGAGAACTGTTTAACACTAGACAGCTCATTCAAAATCACTCATTTTGGAGTGATTTGTTAGGAAATATTACCCCTTAATTGAAAACAAAATTTCTCTCTGAAATTTCTTAACTGCTCCTTATTTTGCTCTCTAGGACCAAGCAGAATAAATCTATTCCTTCTCCTAATGAACAGTCACTCAAATGTATTCACACAGCTATTATGTCTCCTCCAAGTCTCTTCTCCAGGATAAATACCCCTGTTCTACCAATTCTCATATGTCCTGTTCTCCTGAGCCCGGATACTCTTCCTCTAAATGCATTTGTTTGTCAGCATGATTTGTGAAACATGACTCCCCAAACTAAACATAATATTCAATATGTGGTCTGATTAGTGTAAGCTCAGAACTAATATCATCCTTATTCTTTTTTTTGGAGGGAGGAAGGTAGGGCAATTGGTGTTGTGACTTGCCCAAGGTCACACATCTAGTAAATGTTAAGTGTCTCAGGCCGGATTTGAACTCAGGTCCTCCTGACTCCAGGGCTGGGTGCTCTGTTCACTGTGCCACCTAGCTACCCCTGTCCTTATTCTTTGTACTATTCTTCTATTACTATTACTATTTGTACTATTCTTCTATTAACGCAGCTTAAGAATACATGGGTATTTTTGGATTCTCAGCATACTGACTCACATTGAGTCCCTTAAAATTCCCAGATTTCTTTTATGCCGAGCATCAAAATAAATGTGTTTAATGACTAAAAGTTTCTTATTCACTCACCTGAGCAGTCTCCTCTCATGATCTCTCTCTCCTCAGCTTCTTGCATGTCCAAGATCCATGCTTCTTCCCTTTGCTCCAAACAGGAGATTACATCAGGTTCACACACTGGAAACCCTGTTTGTGAGGAAGGAAACAGGGCCTGGTGGTTTGTCTGGTACAAAGAGCTGTCCCAAGATCAGCCTCAGCCCCTGAAAGGGACAGAAGGGATGAGAAAGATAACATCCAGGGAGGCCATATCAGGACGGACCAGTCTAGGCAAATATCCAGAACAGACCTTAGGGTCTTGAGCCTGGAGTTTCTAAAGAGAATTTAGAGGAAGAGGTAAAATTAAGGGAGATGCCCATTCTCTACCCAACAAGATCAGGCCTAGGGTAAAGACAAATTTCTTGTCTGAATTCAGATGTAATTGGGAACTTCTGATGCTAGAAACTGAACTCCAAATCAAATAGGCCTTCCTTAGTCTATGTTCATCCATAAAGGTAGAACGTAAGAACCTTGGATCTGACTGGGGAGACATCTTACCCAGTGAGACTACATTTTCATAATTCTCCAGCATCACGTCCCTGTAAAGGCCTCTTTGTGTAGGGTTTAGAAGACTCCATTCCTCATGGGTGAAGTTTACAGTCACATCCGTGAAAGTCACCAACACCTAAAACAATGCATTCATGTTTCAGTCCCACTTCTCAGCCTTAAGGTTAGGGGAGGAGGTTATATATATATATTTTTTAAATTATAGAAAAATTTTAATGTACTACTGGAATTTTAGAGCTTAAATTATCTACCAAAACACTAACATCTTTACTTACAAATTCTAGAGGCATGTAATATATTATGAAAATTCTAAACACTAAAATACAAATATAATCTGGTAGACTTTTATATAAAATTAAACCCTATACAAATTGCAAAATTCCAGTTGAACAAATTCTACTTGCTGCTAGGCTAACAATTCACTTAATGTAATAATCTTAATTTCCAGGCAATAAAGTAATCAAAATTGCTTATTATACAATAAAACTGTATTCAGGTGATATATTTAATGGAATTGCAGAAATGAGTTAGAGCTCTAAGTGTACCTTATGGTATAAGGTATATGCCATTCATAAACATACAGTCAGATGCATGTATTCAGTATGTGTATGTATGTCACCTGTATTTATGTACAAGAAGTGCAAAATGTAATGTATAATGGTAAAAATGCATATGTATTGAATATAGGAGTATATGTCTTTCAAACAGGGTTGGAAGATAGGGGGCAGGGAAATTAGAGTGGACATGGATTTTAAAAAGTGCAAAGAAATGAAGAACTACATTCTGATGACAAATTCCATTGTGAAAAACAGTCCAATGTAGATAATCAGGGAATATGCTGACCAACTCTAATTTTTGTGAAGATATATCCAAACATTGGACATAAAAGTAGTTAACTGGATATGAAAACAAAATGGTGGCACAGACCCATAAGAACGGACTTACGTGTATCAGAATGCGCTGAGGCTAGGGATAGATATTAAGCAGAACAAAAAGGGCATTTAAAGCTGTATGGGTTCCATAGGAATATCAAAGATGGAACAGGATTAGTGTTCAGGATGGCACGGTGATAATAATGGACAACTGCAAGAAGAGAGAACTACTTATCTCTGCTTTTGCCACTTCTCTACAAAGGAGAATGACCTGTACACTGGAAAATGGTCAGTGAAGAGCTGAAACCTATCTGAAAGGTGAGGAGGAACTAAGAGAATTCCTACCTGTCTTCTATAAGTTCAAGTTATCTATCCCAAGTAATGAAAGTAATGAAATTCAAGTAATGAAAGAACATGTCTCAGTTACTGGTAAACCGCTATGTGTAGGCTCTGAGCAACTATGAAGAACTCAAATTTACAGGACACTTCAAATTGAAGCTAAGGTTGTCACTTTGCCCATAGTCATATAATCAGTTGGAATGAGAACTGAGATTAGAGCCTAGATTTCCTAATTCTAAATACATTTTATTTTTAAATTAAATTTTTTTTCAATCAGTAAAAAATCTATACTTCCCAACCCCTGAAATGAGAATGAAAACAAACCTTGACACAAACACGTACAGTCAGGCAAAACAAATTTCTGCATCAGCCGTGTCTAAAAGAAAAGTGTGTGTATTCCTATATTTCTATGCCATTCTGCACTCCAAATCCTTCACCTCTCTATCAGAAGATGGATAGCATGTTCCATTATTAGTCCTCTGGAATTGTGGTTGGTCATTACACTGATAAGAGTTCCTAATTCTTTCAAAGTTGTTTGTCTTTATCATACTGATGTTATTTTATAAATTGTTCTCTTGGTCTTGTTCACTTTGCTCTGCATCAAGACATAAAAGTTAGCCCAAATTTTTGTGAAACCATTTCCTTTTTTACTTCTTACAGCATAAGTGTTTCCCAAATGATGGCACTCTAGTCAAATTTCCATTCTTTGCCACTTCACAAAGAGCTATGTTTTTGTTTAGTTTTTGCTTAGGACTAATCCCTCTTAATTTTACTTTGTCCCCTTTCTCTATTTCTTTGTTGAGTGGAATATGAGATGTATTTCTATTCCCAACTGTGTATTCTTTCCTCCTTTAACAAGTTTAGATGAAAGTAATGTTCAAATGTCAGGTACTCCTCTCCATCATTTGTAGAAACTATCTCAATTATGTGAGATAATTTCCCCTAATCTTTCAACCCTTGCATTCCTGTCTCCCCTTCTTGAAAATAATCAAAATTAATTATCACCTCTAGTTTCTTCTGTATTGATTATACAATGTAACTGAGTTTATGCTGTACTGATTTTTTTTAACTGAGTCTGGATCTGCCTAAAATGTTATCCTTGCTATATCCTTGAGTTGAGCTCAGGAATTCAGTTTTTCCTCAGTTTGTTTAATAATATAATTAAGAGTGAAGTTATCTCTCATACTGGTAACCTCTGGGATATTTCCAAGCCCCACAAGTTACCATTTCCAAAAGATATCCTCAGTCCTTGTGAAATTAGGAGAGATTTTATCTCTTCTGAGGAGACAGCAAGTCTGGTGGTTTTGATTCCCTAGCAAAGATTACAAGATACAGATGGGTCTCATAAAACAATGAACATTCCTTAATTGTCAGAGAAGGGTATGGTTAGCCTCATCTGAATGCCAGCCCATTTTTCTTATTATAGTCAATTATAATGTTCTAGGACTACCAAAGCCCCCTTCTTTCTTGTATGTCAATAAAAAGGGTCTCCCTCTTCTCATCAGAGTTGCTGGCTTTACTGAGGTGGCCACCAGTCTGGCCTACTTTGTTAACAGTTATATGTATCACAAACTGATTTTGCTTGGAGTATGCACCTTTATTAAATTTACTAAAGACATTCTTTTAAAATCATCAAGACAGAATCATTTGTAGGTTTTCTGTCCAATAAAGACATCCTATGTGATGAAAGAGAAGACATGTACCATTTCCTGGCATCAATGCAGTTTACCCTTGGTTAGTTATTTATGTCAGTTTGTGTTTACTTTATATTTCTCTCAGCTCCTGTGTTTAAACTTTAAAGTTTCTGTGTAGCTCTGGTCTTTTACTTAGGGTTTTTGGAAAAATCTCTATTTCATTAATAACCCACTCTACCCTTGTAGGATTATACTCAGTTTTGCTGAGGTAGCTGATGGCACAGTGGATAGTGATGGTTCTAGACTCAGGAAGACCCGTGTTCAAATCTACTCTCAGATGTTTACTACCTCTGTGACACTGAGCAAGTCATCAAATCTGTTTGTCTTGGGGCGGCTAGGTGGCACAATGAATGGAGCACTGGCCCTAGAGTCAGGAGTACCTGAGTTCAAATCCGGCCTCAGACACTTAACACACACACACACACACACACACACACACACACACACAAAACTAGCCATGTGACCTTGGGCAAGTCACTTAACCCCAACTGCCCTCCAAAAACAAGCAAAACAAACAAACAAATCTGTTTGTCTCAATATCCTCAACTGTAAAATGGGGATAACAGCACCTTTCTTGTAGAGCTGTTGTGAGGATCAGAGCGATTTATAAAAACAGCACTAATTCCAATGCCTGGAACATAGTATAAATGTTCCCCCTAACCCTGCCCAAGGTATTCTTGGATATATGCTTATATCCTTTGCTTTCTGGATTAGCACATTCCAAGATGTTTCTTTATAGTTGGTGATTACTAAATTGTATGACTTTGATTGTGACTCCTTCCCCAGGGTCATAACACTAAATTCTTTCCTTCTAGCTGCTTGCAAGTTTTTTTTTCTTTAACCCGGAAGCTCTGGATTCTGGCTATGATGCTTCTGGGAGTGTTCTTTTTGGGTTTCTTTCAGGCAGTGATCAGTGGATTCTATTTCCACTTTGTCTTCTGGTTCTGTAAGATATGGGCAGTTTTCTTTTAAGATTGTTTAAAATATGATTTATACCTTCTTTTCTGGGTCATGAGTAAGTACCAAGATGCTTTTTTTTCTCCTCAATTTGTTTTCTAGGGCAGTTGTTTTTGCTATGAGATATCTTGCATTTTCTTTCTTTTTTTTTTTTTACTTTGAATATTTCTCATTGTCTCATGGAATCACTGGCTTCTACTTGAGTCATTCTAATTTTCAGGGAGTTTATTGCTTGGGTAAGGTTTTGTACTTCCAGTGCCAGACTTTTAATTCCCTTTCCAATTCTTCCATAGTTCTAATTTCTTTTCCAATTTTTTCCCCACCAGCACTCAATTTCATTTATAAAGGCATTTTAAAAACTTAAACTCTTCTTTCATCTCTTCCAAGAATTTTGACTGAATTTGTATCTCAACTGTGTTGTACTTTGAGGCTTTGCCTATGGATGTTTTGGAATAATTTTGCCTTCATTATCCCTATCAGCATAACAATTTTTTTATGGTGGGATTTTTTTCTGCTTATTCTTTCTGGATTCTTTTTGGACTTTCTGTCCAAAGGTTCTGCATGTTTCTGTAGGGAAGGTGTAGGCTGGTCCTCTGGATGCTTTCTTGGGGAGACTAAGTGTTTTGTTATTCCAGAACCGCAGGAATATCTCAAGCTGGGGATCTCCACGTACCCATTGAGAGGTCTGATCCAGGGCAAAGTCTGATTCTAAAAGTTCCTGCCCTGGGTTTAGGTTTGAGCAACAGCAGAATGCTGCTAGATTCAACTACTATCAGCTGAGTGGAAAGCTCTGCTGGTTTAGAATAACAGAAATGCAGGTTTCCTTTTGTTCTGGAATTTGTGCAGTGGCTCTTCCTTTGCAGGCTTCAGCTGGGTCTGGAAACTGCGAATGAGCTCATACTCTGTTCTTTCTTGTTGCTCCTTCTAAATTTCTTCTTCTTCCTCTCTTTTTTTTTTTAAACTTTTTCGAGGGCAATTGGGGTTAAGTGACTTGCCCAAGGTCACACAACTAGTTTTGTGTGTCTTTAGTGTCTGAGGCCGGATTTGAACTCAGGTCCTCTTGACTCCAGAGCCAGTGCTCTATTCACTGAGCCACCTAGCCGCCCCCTAAATTTCTTCTTGCTTGATACAAAGGATAGGGTCTCCAACCATTTCTCACCATGAGTCCCTTCTGTAATCTACTCTGGATTTCTGACCTGGAACTGGATAGTGGGTGACAAGCTGCTGGGGTTCACCTGCTCCTACATCCATCCTGTAAAATGCTGACCTGAATATGGATCTAGGACCTCATCTTGACCTTCAGCTCAGTACCTAGGTGCTAGAATGTTCTACAGCACACTCACAGTCAATTCCATTCCCTCATGTCCATAGATCTCTGGGTTTCTCCATGCCAATCTCTGATGGACAAATTACTATTTTTTTCCCCCTTGGATTTCCCAATCAAGAATCATTCTGGTGCAGTTACTCCATCTATTTGAAGGCCTTTGGGGGGAGGGGAGGAAGCTAGCTGTTATTTCTCCTGCTACTCTGCCATCTTGATGTACTCAAGTACAACAATTTTTCACCATACTAAATTACATGGTATTGGGGTGGAGATGGGCAAATAATTCCAACTGCAAAATTTAGAAGGATAACTTTTTAAGTCATGCTGGTAATGGTAAGTATGATGCCAATTTCTGGAGAAATATTATAAAGGATTATTTAAAAGGTGGTTTATAATTACTTAAAGAGAAGAACTGTTTTCCATGAGCTAGCATGGTTTAATCAAAAAACAAGTGTAATACACACATGGTAAACAAACTGATACAACAGGGGAATCCTATAGCCATAGTATATCTGGACTTCTATAAGATACAGGACAAAATCTTGTAGAAGAATATTAGCTTCCATTAAAAGCATAGTAGTGCTTTGAAATAGAGCGGTGATAGTCATGTAAACTGTTCAGTGCTACATATCACATTTTAGGAAGCACACTGAGACAATGGATTGTGTTTCTGGGAGGGTGACCAGGTTGGATAAATCTGACTCTTGTCTGCAAGTACTGGGAAGGCCATCACATGATGACTATTAGATTCAGAGTGCAGGATTAGAAGCAATGGATGGAAGCTATAGAGAGGCACATTTTAGCTCAACGAGAGGATGTTTTCTGTAACAGAACAGGTCCAAGAAGGGATAAAAATGCTTAAGGGGTTGTGGGCTCTTTTCACTAGATGTCTTTCACTGGAGATCCTGTTGAAGTGATTCCTGTTTAGGTTCAGATTATACTAGATGTCTTTTGAGATTTGTTCATGAGAAGAAGGACCTCTGAACAGTTTACCTTACCTAAAAATTCTTTTCCTAGAGAGGTAATTTGGGTCATATGAGGAAGAAAGAGCTTTGTATGCTCCACAGGATGAGGAAGAAACTTGGGTAGCACCAGAAAACAGTTTTTTTTCTTCTTCTGCATAATAATATTAATAACTGACTTTTGAATAAAGCCCTTAAAGTCTATAAAGAGTTTTATAAAGTCATTTCATCTGAGCTCCACAAAAACACTGTGAAGTATTACAGGTGTTATTATTCCCATTTTATACATGAGGAGACAGACTATATGAGGTTAAAGGATTTACCCAAGGTCACACAACTGGATGTCCTTTAAACCAGAGAGTCATCCTTATTCCATGTGTAGCACTCTACTTTCTGCCAGCAATTCTCAAATATTTTGGTCTCAGGACCCTTTTCACTCCTAAAAATTACTGAGGGCCCCTTTGCACTCTTACAAAATTACTGAGGATGCCAGAGAGCTTTTGCTTATGTGAGTCATATCAATTGCTATTTACTGCATTAGAAATGAAAATGGATTCTTAAAATATTTATTAATTCATTTTAAAGACAACAATAAGCCCATTACATGTTAGTATAAATAATAATTTTTATGATAAATAACTTTTCCAAAACAAAAATTTAGTGAGAAAAGTGGCATTGCTTTACATAGTTTTTAAAAGTCTGGCTTCACAGAAGACAGCTAGATTCTCTTATCTGATCCTGCATTCAATCTGTAGCAATATGTTGTTTTGGTTGAGGTATATGAAGAAAATCTGGCTTCACACAGGTATGTAGCTGGAAAAGGGAGTATTTTAATAGGCAAATAATGTCTCAGTGTTTTTACAAAAATGTTTTTGACATCATGGACCCCCCTAAAAGGGGTTCAGGGACTCCTAGGAGTCTGTGGATCACTTTGAATACCACTGCTCTAAGTCTTTCTTTCTTTTTTTTTATTTGCTTTTTTTTTGGAGGGCAGTTGGGGTTAAGTGACTTGCCCAAGGTCACACGGCTAGTTTTTTGTGTTAAATGTCTGAGGCCAGATTTGAACTCAGGTACTCCTGACTCCAGGGCCGGTGCTCTATTCACTGTGCCACCTAGCTGCCCCTCTAAGTCTTTCTTAAGTCATGGAGTAAAGAGACATTTGTAGTTGGTGACTCTCTACTGGTTAATAAAGAGGAAGAAGTGCCCACCTAAAGTGGTCAATGAGTAGGGATGCTGGCTTTCTTGAGGCATGTAACAGGGATATTCAAGAAAGCCTTCTGAGAGACTTCTCTGACCTGACAACTGCTACTGTCTTTTGATTCATGTGGGAATGAAGGACAGAGTCAAGAGGAACCTGGAAACTTAGGAGCCATTTCCTCAATGGCATTCCTCTGCAAACCTCACAGAGAACTCTATTTTCTAACTCTGATGCACTGATCATGTCACTGTGTAAACACCATGAAAGTAGAGCTTGTTGGCCCAGTAGTTTCTTTCCTTTCTTAGGACCCCACACAGGGCTCTGCTCTGGTTCTGCAAAAAGCCAGGATAAGTGCTGGTGGAGTGGAGCAATCTCTAGCACCTGGCACACTCACTGAACTTTTATTACTTGATACATGACTGACTGATGAAGGGATTCTAATTTAGAAAGAACAAACAAATGAATGGATAGATAGAGTGAAGGAATCACTAAGGATTAAGAAATTCTGGTTAGGACACCAAATGATCTGGAGGCAGAGGGCAGACATATTTTCACAATGTGGCCAAATCACAGAATTTCAGAGTCAGAAAGGTCCTCAGAAGTCATCTCTTTCAAAACCTACTTGTCAAGGATCTTCTCTAAAATAAAATGTAGCTTTTACCCAAAGACTTAACTGAGGGGAACACATTACCTTCCAAGGCAGGCCTTGGAATGACTCTTTAATTGTTAGGCAGTCTTCCCTTTATATCAAGCATAAATCTGCCTCTCTGCAAGTTTTGCCTGTCATTCTCAGCTCTGTCCTTGGGTCTGAGCAGAACAACTCTAGTTTATCTTCTACATGCCAACTCTTCAAACATCTGAAGACAAGAATCATTTTCCCTCCAACCCCATGACCCTCATATTTATTTTTATCCATGCTAAACACCCTCAGCTTCCACAGACAAATCTCGTATGGTGTGATCTCCAGTCCCTTCACCAGGGGCTTTAGAAAAGTAAGATCTGAAAGGTGAATGGCTAGATAAGACTGTGACCTCAAAATGGGACTGGACTTTCTGGGCTACACCAGAAGACATAGAAGAGAACTAAAAAGCAACTTAAATAAGTGAGAAATATTAAGAAAAGTGTTTATATGGTTTAGAAATACCATGGAACAGTTGGAGGGCCTGTGAGGAGAGAAATACTACTGCTGGTGGAGCTGTGAATTGGTTCAACTATTCTGGGAAGCAATTTTGAATTATGTTCAAAAAGTCACTAAACAGAACATAGCCTTTGATCAAATTATTACCAGTACTAGGAATATTCCCCAAAGAGGTCAGAGAAAGAAGGAAATAAACTAGAAGTACAAAAATATCGGTAGCAGTACTTTTTATAAGAAAAGAACTAATTTATTTATTCAGTGTCATATCAAACTACCAAAAAATATTTTATAGCACTAGAAAAAAATCATAACAGAATTCATCTGGAAGAACAAAACGTCAAGAAGATCAAGGGAATAATTTTTTTTTAAATGTGGATCACTGGAATAGATTAGGTATACAATACACAGCAGTAAATGACCACAGCAAAAGACCAAATGCTTGATAAACATAAAGAAAAACTGACAAAATCAACTTGTGAAATACAATCTTTCAGATAAAATATTGAAGAGAGACACATAATATTGTCAGGATGAAATAGAGAACTGTCCCTCAGATGAATGTACTGAGAAGTCCTGTTTGAAGGGAGAGAAATGAATGACTGCAAGGTAATGTGGTTCATCAGTTCACACACATGCAAAATTTTTTTAAAGAGTTCTCAAGTCTGGGGCTGCTAGGTGGCGCAGTGAACAGAGCATTGGCCCTGGGGTCAGGAAGACCTGAATTCAAATTTGATCTCAGACACTTAACACTTATTAGCCATGTGACCTTGGGAAAGTCACTTAACCCCAACTACCCTGCCTTCCCCCTCCAAAAAAAGCCCCCCTCCCCCAAAAAAAGAATTCACAAATATTTAACTCAGAAATATTAAATCAAGTAACTGTTTAGAGGCTTTGGAAAGATTACATATGGATACATTAGATTCATTTCTGAAAGAAAAGCACTTTTACCTCATAAGGTAAACTGACCACTAAGAGGTGAGATTTGAAGCACTTGAGAGCTCTAAGAAATCAAAGCAGCAGGAAAGCTGAGCACAGGACACATCACAAGGAGTGTCAATGGAAGGCACAGAACTAGCTTTTAGCTGACACAGCTGTTTCTTGGGCTGAGCTGCTGGGAATTGGCTTGGGCTTGTTGCTCTCTACCACTATGTACAGCAGTGGTTCTCAAACTTCCTAATGCCTCGACTCTTTAATACTCCTATGTGGGTGTATCTGCATGTCAGTGGACCCTCCTGGAGACCGATTGAGGAGTGGTGTCTCAGTTCCTAAGACCATCGGAAATATGTGTTTTCTGATGGTCTTAGGTGACCCCCTAAGGGGTCGCGACCCACTGGTTGAGAACCGCTGATCTAGAGCCTTAGAAATAGTACATTTCCTGGGGTACCTGGTGGCCTTTTAAAGACTCCCTTTTCTAGTCTGAGAGAGAGAAATGAGGAAAATATAGGCTCTGCATCTATTTTGCTTTGAACTTATGACTACTGCTTTTGTATTATCATCCGGCAAATATTTTAGGTTTAAGAATGACCACTTCTAAACACCATCCACAAACTAAATTGCTGGTCTGTGTCTATGCCTGTGCTACAACAAGGATAAAAGGAGTTTGTATAACAGACAGCAGTGCCTCTAAAATTAAAAGAAACAATTCAGAAAAATATTCAGAAGCTATAAAAAAAACCCCTCTATTTATAATACTATGACTTACATAACTCCCTATGAACCAGCGAATGGTCCAAGAATGTGAAGAGATGATTTACAAAGGAGGAAATACAAACTGTTAATGACCACATGAAAAAAAATCAATCAATTACCCTAATAATCAACCTTAAGATACTTTTTACTCACTAAAATGGCCAAAAAAGAAAAAAAAAAGAGGCAATATTGGCAGAAACTCCAATAGTTTCTTGGTGGGACTACAAACAATTACAAACATTTTATAAAAACAACCTGGCAACGTACAAAAGATTAACAAAATTAATCATATTTTCTGACCCAGCAATTCACTGCTAGGAAAAAAAAAAGACCTTGTTTCATAAAAAAAGTTCATATTTATGTGAAAATATTAGCT
>CM053594.1:63953375-63974095 GCA_028646575.1 Pseudocheirus occidentalis
ACTAGCTATGACTATGGGCAAAGTAAGTAACCTCTAGGTTTCTAAGGCAATCCTCTAGGACTTAAAAAAGTAAAAGATAAATTGCTGATTCTCGATGGAGAATTTCCCCCCCAGATGAAATGTTGGGCCCCAAGCCCCAAATCTTTCACAGCAATGCCATGGTGCCATAAACAAGGATGAATACAAATAAGAGAAAAATGAGGAAAGACCCATGTGATGTGATATAAGCAAGAACAGCAGAGTTCTTCTTTGTCACAAGAACATACTGATTACAGCTCTGGATTTAAAGAAAAAGAAAGAAAAAGGAAAAAATGCCTTCAGACAGTTTTAGAAAGGGGAACTGTACAAAAGAATGTCTAGTTGTTAATTTGATTTAAGTTTCCTAACAGTTCTAGGTAAGTGCTCTTATTCTATGTTTATCTTTCTAGATAGTTGTTTAAGTTTATAATAATTTTTAAAAAACGTATGCATCTGAATAAAATTATCCAGATACAACTAAGTCAGATACTAGAGGGTGCAGCAGGTATAATTAAGGAAAAGGATCTGCGGGAGAGGTGTCCAAAAACCCAGAGGAGTGAAAAAGAGGGAAGAGGTACAGAAATGGGACTAGTAGTTAATCACACACCAATGATCACAGGATGGGGAATGAATGAATTGAATTAGACTGTGATATAAACAGGTAAGTACGATCTCATAGGTGTCCCAGAGATTTGATGGAGTGTGACTCATGATCTGAATACAACAACAGATGGGAACAATATGTTCAGAAAGAATAAAGCAGATAAAAGGGTTGACTGAGTCAGAAAGATGTCCAGCTATATGAAAATCCCTCTAGGGAGGTGGTAAAGATCATGTGGATAAGGACAAAGGCAATACAGACATGGGAGGAGAACACAGGGAAAAGAAAAGGATGACACATTTCCAGCAGAGATCACAGAGCTGGCACAAAGCATGGAGAGGACTGCTGAGCCAGCCACCCTCTGGGGTCTCTGTCAGGGCTGGGGCCCTTCCATGACTGTACCTTATGGGGTACAGAACACATCAGTTTGAGTAGAAGCACAACGAAGGCTACAGAGATGGACATGATCTCCTATGGTTTAGGTTGTCCTCCTAGGTTCTGTGAGGTTGAAGGGAATGGAATGGGAAGGGAAAAATGTGTGAAATGGGGTCTGAAGGGAAACAGGGAGTAGATTATATGTTTCCTCTCATCCCTGGATGAGAATTAGGGATAAAGGTGCCTGGTAGGAACAGCTATTGGACAAACAAGGTCCTGGCACAGGTAGGAAATGAGGGGTCATGAGGCACCCAGTGATTTTGGAATCTCTGGTGGAAAGGCTCACCTGGGACCAGGGTGGCAGGAGTTCAGCTGCCATTACCTGGTCTCCTGGGGTCCCCTCAGAAGATGTGCAGGAACCTGGAGGGCAGGCAGAGCTGAGGGGGAAAAAAGTAGTTAAGATTGAGAAACACCTGCCCAGAGGTCCCCCGATACCTCATGCCAGGATTCCACCACCCTCCCAACTAGGGCTCCTGGGGAGTCACAGGGCCCTTTAGGTTAGTCTGTTGTCAGATCATCATGAATGCCAACTCTGTGTGTGACAGATTATGTATTTTACCAACTGAAGGTGTGACTGACTGAGAACATTACTTTTTTGTGTAGGAGGTACCCAGCTGCATGTAGAATTAATGATACACCAGGGGGACTGGAGTGAACATTTCAGGTTGGTAGTCAATCAGTCAGTCAACAGAATTTAGTAAGTGCTTCCTATTTGGAAACAACTACTGGAAACAAAGAAAAGGTAAAAGTACCTGTTCTCAAGGAGCTCCCAGTCTAATGGGGAAGACAACATGAAAACAACTATGTGCCAAAAGGATATATATAGTATAAATATAAGGCAACCTCAGAGAGAAGGCTCTAGCTTTGAGGGAGACTGGGAAAGGTCTCCTGCAGAAGGTGGGAATTAAGGGGAGTCTTAAAGGAAACCAGGTTGAAAAGGAGAGCATTTCAGGTACTGGGGACAGTCAGCAAAGAGGCTGATGGAATGTCACATTTGAAGAGTAGCAAGAAGGCCAGTATGGTTGGATCACAGGAGGTGTGGAGGGGAGTAAGTATAAAAAGACTGAAAAGAAAGGGAGATGCCAGGTTGTGAAAAGGCTTTAAATGCCAAGCAGAGAACTTCAAATCTGATCCTGAAGTTATTAGGGAGCCACTGGAGATGAGTAGGGAGGCAATGATTGGAGAGGTTAAGTGGGGTGGGGTGGAGGGGACTGAGCATAAAACAGGGGGTCTTGAATGTCCTGCTGAAGAGACTTTATTTTCTAGGTCAGTGGTTCTCAGACATTTTACAGCGGCAGAACTTTTTTTTTAAACGTTCAATGGCAGACTTGCAGTACAATCGTTTTATTTTCTTATGCATCATACTAATGGAATTAATTAAGAATGATCTGAGGCAGAACACAAGATTTTGGAGACTGGGTGGAGAAGCAGAGCAGTCATCCAGGTCAGAGGTGAAATCAGGCTGGATCTCAATGGAAGCTATACAGAGGATTTCCCCTAAAGCCCCTAAAGTGATATAAAGTCCTGAGAAAAAAATGTGGGCTGCTCAATGGGAGAGGAATACTGTACTATCACCCATCCTGATTATTTCACAGAGGCCCACAAGGAATGTACCAGGCTTCCACAGTTACTGTGCCTTCTTTATGCCTAGTTCAGTTGTGTCACTTTACCTACCATTCACAAAAAGCCAAGGTCTAGAGGGAAGCTAAGAGCACTCTATCCATTCAGGCTTGAGAACGGGGAATAAGCAGTTCCACAGAAACCAATGGAAGACAGCACTGCCCTCCCTCCATCTCTACCTCCTGAGCTCCTAACCCAATATTTTAGAACCCAACTGAAATGCTACCTCTTCCAGCCAGCTTTCCTTGATTTCTTGTTACACTGCTCATCAAACCTGACACTGTTTTACTGTTTATACCTCTAATGGATTACGTATATAATACTGTATATTATGGCTCTCCATTTTTTTTTTTTTTGCTTTTTTGGAGGGCAGTTGGGGTTAAGTGACTTGCCCAAAGTCACACGGCTACTTAGTGTGTCAAGTGTCTGAGGTCGGATTTGAACTCGGCTCCTCCTGACTCCAGGGCCGGTGTTCTACTCACTGCACCACCTAGCCACCCCATGGCTCTCCATTTTAATTTTAAAATAAATTAGCTTCTTGAGGACAATGACTAAACCTTATGCGAATTTCATCTCTCTCAGTGTCTAAGTGCGCTGAAGGTGCTGATACCTGTCATTGTGTCACCCTGGCATTCAAAGGCCCCCAATTTACTTTTATAGTTCTTGTCATGGTACTCCAAATTAGACTACTTGCTGCTTCCTGACCTTTCTGGCCTCTGTACATTTGCACATGTCATTACCCATGCTATGCCTGGAACAGTCTGCCCAATGAAACCTTCTGTCTCAGATGATTCCTCTTCCATGGAGTTTCCTTATTCTTCCACTTATAACTACTCCCTCCCTCCTCAGATTTCTCATGCCTCCCTATTGGATCTTTCCCCTATACTGAATAATACTGTGAGTCAGAGGTGTTAAACTCCCAGGCACTTTAAGGTAAGGTTCAAACCACATTAAAATGTAATTAGGAAATGTTTAAGGATGTATTTTAGTTAATTATATACAATTTTCTTCTTCCTACTAGACTAAACTTCTTTAGGGCAGGCAGTGAGACTTCTTTGTGTACCTTGGTCTAGCATAATACCCCATAACAAGGGTATTAATATTCATTAAATTGAACTTGTTCATGTGTAAGATGAAAAATCATGAGCCAATAATATACTAGACAGTCTCATGTATTAATAATCAAGAAAGCTTCAAGTTAAGGCTATGATAAACTAGAGCCACATGGGAATTTTTTTTTTACATAATAAAGCAAGAACAAATAAAAATTCTTCCAAGATCAGAATAGGTGAAAACATATAGAAAAAAGAATAATGTTATACATTTTTGTTACAAATTTATTATGCAATCACTGCATATCTTAGAGTTAGCAAAGTCACCGGAGCTTCTCATAGCTTTGCCCCAATAGATAGATATGCCCCAATTTAGCCTAAGGATAGAGAGAGCTTTGTTAACACGTAACTCTGATCCTAAGTCTTGGGACTGAATCTGTCCTTCCCTCTACATTCTAGGCAAAGAAGACAACATAAAAGCGAGGACAAAGCACTCTGGTGCCTAGCACATGGGAGAGACTTAGTAAATATTTACTGAATTATGTTCAAGATGCCCAAGCTTCATGTTTGGAGGGAAGGGGGAGATGGGAGGATGCTATATAAAGAAAGAATTCAGATCTGCACAAGTAACCAAATGCTACACCTGATGGAACAAGAACTGTGTAACCTCCAGGGAATCTATAACCCATCCAGCTTACAGGGTGAGTTTTTCATGTCTTATACTCAGAACTGCCCTTACTTGGAAGGAGGCAGCTAGAAAAGGAAAAAAGACAGCTGGAGACCTATGCCCAGGGTTCCTACCTTCAAAAGCCTACCAGACAGAAATTCATTTAGGAAGTTCCCATGGGTGAACAAAGAAATTAAATTCACATCCAAGTGAGACAAATAGCCTAAGAAAAAAGTTAAGAGATGAAACACTGAAATACCATACTTGGCAAGGGTAATATTTAGGGGTTGTTGTCAAAGGAACAGTTTGCTCAAAAGGGTGGGGATCAAGATGAAAGCCTAGTGGCTAACTCTAAGGAGAAGGAAAAGACTTCAAAAGGCTTTCCTTCTGTATATGAGGCAGAGAAGAGTCAGTGGAAGTGGAATAACAAGTCAGTACAGCAGGGATAAAAAACAACTTGCCAAACAGATCCAAACGGTCTGGCTCTTGTAATTTCTAGCTTCCTGATACTAAGGAACCTAGTACTGTGTAGCTCTAAGAAAGTATTTTCAAAGGGATGACTGGAGTTCTTAAGACAAGCCTAATCACTTTCTTAAATCTGAGAGGTAATAAATATGAAAAAAAATGAATTCCTAAATACACTGTAGGTAACTAAAACGAAAGAAGATGTATGGAAACAGAGTAAGAAAATGGGTATTCCAGAAAGGTTCAGGAAAGTGTGCTGGAATTAAGACACTTATTAACCTGGACATGTTATCAAGGCACTGTTTCACAATGAGAAACCATTCCAATTAGGAAAAAATTGAGGTGTTGTCTGAAGAAAATACTGTGGATACGTAGAAGGAACTCATTGACCAAATTAAATTTCTTAAAAAGACATATAGGGGGCAGCTAGGTGGCACAGTGAATAAAGCACTGGCCCTGGAGTCAGAAGGACCTGAGTTCAAATCTGGCCTCAGACACTTAACACTAAAACTAACCATGTGACCTTGGGCAAGTCACTTAACCCTAACTGCCCTCTAAAAAGCCAAAAAAAAAAAAGTAGAAAAAAAAGACATATAGAAAGTGGAAATAAGGACAGGTAACTGAAGATGAGTACAAGGGTGTAGTATGGTTCTGTAAGAATACTGTCAGGAACACTGAAGCTCAGAATGAACTGACGCTCTTGGTGAGTGCTAGGACCCCTAAAGAGGGCCTCTTGGAAAAAATGCTATATTGGAGAAAAGAGGTTCAAAGGCTTCTACCTCCTGAAGAGAATGACCTTTGGACTGAACAAAAACTGCTAAAAGGGAATTGAAAGCCAAGGTAAGTCAAGGAGCACCTGACAGCCCTTGATGAATCCAGGGAGCATTCACTGGGTAACTCCTTGTGCCAGGGAACAAAGAAGGCCAGAGAAGGGCAAAATACTAGCTCCATTAAAAAAAATGGAAACAGCAGGGACAATGGAAGAGGATGAAGCTTGCCACCTCCAGAACACTGAGCTTGGTTTCTATTCGTGGCTCAACTTGAGCATGTATTATTAGAAGGGAGTCTGCAAGCATTCAGTAACAAAGCAACGGCCCTGCACATTCTGCTGACCTTTCTTCTTTTTAGTCTGGAGCCGTTATGTCACTGGCATAGGAAACACCTAGGGAGGGTTAGATCTAGATGCTACTTGGCCAAAAAAGATCTGGAAGTTTTAGTGGAATTTCAAGTCTGAGAGGCATCAACAGTGTGATATTAAATTCAACTGGGCAGCTAGGTGACTATGGGAACTGGACTTGGAGTCAAACAGACCTGAGTTCAAATCTCTCTTTGCACTTCAGATACTAGATGTGTGACCCCAGGCAATTCACTTAACCTCTTGAGGCTCCATCTGTAAAATGGGGATAATATCCCTTCCTTCTCAGGTCTACTGTGGTGAGTATCAAATGAGATAACATTTGTAATGTCCTCTGCAAACTTTAAAATGTTATATAACTATTAGATTTTATTAGCTATTAATTCAAGAGGGATTTATATCCTATGCCTGACATATGTAGGGTACTACTGTAGGCATCAGAAGAGGACAGAAAGGATCTGTGATATCACTGGTGTCAGGTACACAAGGACAAAAATGAATAAACACAGCCTTCCCTCAGGAAGCTTCCATCCTACTGGGCAAGGGTAGGCTGAATATTAATGTGCTGTTGAATTCTACCATCATCACATTACACATCTGGAGTACTATGCTCTGTTTGGGGCACGACATTTATTAAAGGCACTGACTGATTCATTCATTTGACAAATGTTTATCATACTGGAGAATATCCCAAGAAGGATTACTAGGACTGTCAAGGGTCTTCCGGACATGACAAATACAAACTAGCTGAAGGAATGAGGAATATAAAAGAGCACTAGGACTTGTTCTATTTGACCCCAGAGGGTAGAACTAAGAGCAAAGAGGAAGAGTTATGGAAAGGCAGTTTTCAGCTTCATGTAAGGAAGAGTTCCTAATTAATAATGAGAATTCTCTGAAAGTGCAATGGGCTGCCGAGTAAAGGCTGGATTATCACTTGTTGTACGTGTTGTAGAAGAGATTCCTGGACAAGATGGCCTTGGAGCAGCTTTAAGTCTTACTCTGTGATTTTGGACTCAGCAACACCAACTGCTGGATGCTACTTAGTTCCAAATATCCTCAGGATGTCAGAGCAAATAAAGGATTAAATTCTGTGGGATCTCTTAGAGGGTTTAAATAAGCAAGAGCTTCCATTCTGTGGGGATTTAGAGACTAGATCCTTTCTCAAAAGCAACTGGACCTTCCTACCTCCTCTAACTAGAGAGCCACAGTAGTGGGCAGTGCACAGCCAAGCAAATAGTAGATGCTCAGAAAATGCATGTTCAACAACTGAAAGAAAAGTTCTCATTTACTTACCTGTCAGGATCTCTTTCCCCTCAGGTCCATATATGATTACATCAGATTTAGTTAAGACACTGGAAATCCTACTTGTGGAAAAGGAAATGGGGGCCTGATGCTTTGTCCTTAGGACATAATGAGTTGTCCTGAGATGAATCCTAATCCTTGGAGGGGGTGAGTGGGAAAAGAAGAACAATGTGCAGGGAGGCCCAAGGGAATCCTACATGGAGTCCAGACAGGGCCTCACCATCTTGTTCCCTAGAGGATCAGCATCAGATAATTGGTGATTATGGCACAAAGAAAAGAGAATGTCATCTCTCCAGACATCTGCTGGTGCTCACTGCCAAAAACAAAGCAGTAGATACATTTGTGACTTGCCTTAAATAATTCCACCCTTCAAAGGCAGAATGAGACAAGAGAAAATGTCACCCTAAGCATGATTCTGGCCAACAAAATATAGCTGGCTGTTGAGCTAGGATAAAAAGAAACCTTAGCCTGTCTTCCATAGTGCCACTCCCCCTTCAGAGTTAATGATAGCGATTTTGGAGAAAGCATTTCAAAGGGTTCAGAGTAAGGGAAGGCAGGCCTACCAGAGGCCTAGAATTTGTACACAGTTGTTTGCATATTGTTTCCCCTGTTACACTGTTAGTTCCCTGGAAAAAGGGACAGTCTTTTCCCTTTTTTCCGTATTCTCTGTGCCTGATGCATAATAGGCACTTAATAAGTGACTGGCTGACAGGAAGTCTGGTAAAACAACAACAAAATAACCTTCCTAACAATTCAAATTATGCCAAAGTGGGGTGTGTTCCTTGGGAGGCAGTGCGATACTCTCATTTGAAGTCTTTGAATAGAGGCTGGGCAATAACTTCTTAGGGAAACAGGAGAGGAGTTTCAGTTAAATATGGGTTGGACTATATGGCCTTTGAGAACCCTTTCAGCTTTTAAGTTCTATGATTTTGGGAATACTTAGGTATTCTCTGGTATTTACCTGGGGTCAAGAAGCAACAATGCCATGATTTAAGTTCTGATATGATTAACAATCTTTGATCCTTGATTTGGGTCCAAGCACAACAGCTCCCACTGGACACAAAGCAGGTAGATAAAAAGTTTAGCTCTGAGACTCACTGGAGCCCAGACCCAGGAAAATCACATTTTCAGAATCATGTCTCTCTATAAGTTCCCTCCAAGCAGAATCCAAAACATTCTATTTCTCCCAGTAGAATTTATTGTCACATCCTTTAACTTTAAGGAAGTTTAAAGGCTGTTTCTTGAGAGCGATGGGAGAGAGTGGAATTAAGAGATGTATTAGTTTAAGAGTATCCTCTGCCACTCAAATAGCTCTAAGAGGTAGCCCTAAGGCATATATTTTCAGATCTAATATATGTGCAAAGACGAGTACAGAGGGAACCAAGACTAATTCTATATGGAGGTCCTCATCCCCAGGATTAGCCCAGTCTTTTGAGGGAGAGAACTGGGATTCAAGTCTCTGCCTGAGGAGTTCCTGAACAAAGAAGCTTGATGCTGAGAGAAGAAGGAAGGTTACAAAGAAGCCAAAGCGACACAGGAATTTTAAGAACAGCTCACCTGGTAGCTACTCTGTAGAAGCTTGGCTGCCTGCTTGATCTCCTATACTTTCCTCTGGAGGTGGGTGGAGAGCCTTAGAATCACACTGAGCTGAAGGAAGAGAAAGAAGTAGAAAGGAGAACAGTTCAGGCTTAAGATTCAACCAGGCTTGGGAATACAACCCTGCCCATGTGGAATTCAAGGGAATACAGGACCCTTTAGGTTGTTGTCAAAGTTTTAGTGTTCTTAATTTGGTGTCCATGAATGGCTTAAAAAAACCAAACAAACCATATTTTAAAACCATTTCAATATAATTTCATTAAAAATCCTACATATTTTATGCATTTAAAAATGTATTTTGGAAAGATGTCCATAAGTTTCATCAGCCCTTCAAAGGAGTTCATGACACAAAAAAGACTAAGAATCTCTGGCTTTATATGGTTACTGCTGGTGAGACCATGTACCATATCAACTATAATTGTGACCAGGGATGAATGTTGATTATGACAATGCTCAACAGTGAGCCTTGCCTATTACATCTGAACCCACAGTCATGGGATCAGAGACTTAAAGCTGGCAAGGACCTTAGAAGTTCAAAATTCCAACCTTCTCATAAAGTTAGTTTAGTGATTCAAACTCAGACCCTCTTGACTCTTAAGTCCAGCACCCTATTCTACTATCCCACCTAAGTGCCCCTAACAGGTCTAGGGAATGATGAAGATATCAGTTTGGCAATAACAAAAGGCTCATGTAGGGAAACAGGAAGAGTTAAAATTCATAAGCTCAAAGACAGAGCTATATCGCACCATTCAGGTCATCTATTCTGCCTCCTTCATATTTTTACAGTTGTGGAAACCAAGGCCCCCATAAGGTAAGTGACTTGCCCAAGATTAAGTGGTGAGCAAGGATTTGAGATCAAGTTCTGTTGCAGAGCCAGAATTCTTTACTTCCACACCACAGGAGTGCTCTGTGTAGCCAAAAATAGAGGCCTTGGGAGGCCCATCTAAGGAGCTTGGGAGGAGCAGGTGGAGATTTCTGAACAGCAGAATGACAACTGGAATCTTTGGAAAAAAAAAAAAAAGAATTTAGCTACAATTTAAAGGGTAATGGTTTAAAAAAAAAATCAAACGCACAAGTATAAGGTGGGGAAATCCTTTCAAAAGGACAGCTCCTTTGAAAACAATGTGGAGCCTAAAGGGCTGCAGAACTATGCAGACCCTTTGCCCCAGAAATGCCACTACTATGTCTCTATCCCAAAAGGATTAAAGAGAAAGGAAAAGGACTTATATGTACAAAAATATTTATAGTAGCTCTTTTTATGCTGGCAAAGAACTGGAAAATGAGGGGATGCTCATCAATTGGGGAATGGACAAACAAGTTGTGGCCTATGATTGTGATGGAGTACTACTGCGCTCAAAGAAATGATGAAAAAGTAGTTTCAGAAAAAAACATGCAAGACCTAATGAACTGATGCACAGTGAAGTGAAAAGAACTGGGAGATCATGCACAGCAACAGCAATGTTGTAATGATGAGCAACTGTGAAAGACTTGGCTACTCTGATCAGTACAATGATCCAAGACAATTCCAAAGAGCTCGTAACAAAAAAAATACTACCTACCTTTGGAGGGAGAACTGATGAGCTCTTGAAAGCAAACTGAAGTTTCTCCCTTTCTTTTTCTTGTCTTTTTTAGAAGTATGGCTAATATGGAAACATGTTTTGCCGGTTTTACAGGTATAACAGGTATAACAGATTCAGACTGTGGATGGGGAGGGAGTAGAAGGAAGAAAACTCAGGACTCAAAATTTAAAAAGAATGCTAATAAATAATGAATAAAAAAACATTAGAAAAAAAGATTTTTTGGGGTTTTAATGGACAGCAGGCTAACATAAAGTAATAGTGTGGTATGATGCCAAAATAGTTACTGTTAAGCTATAATGGGCACCTAAGTGGCTCAGTGGAAGAATGTCAAGGCTGGAGTCAGGAAGATTCATCTTCTTGAATTCAAATGGGGGCCCAGACACTTACTAGCTGTGTGACCCTGGGCAAGTCACTTAACTCTGTTTTCTATAGTTTCCTCATCTGTAAAATGAATTGGAAAAGGAAATGGCAAACCACTACAATATCTTTGCGAGAAAACCCCAAATGGGGTAATGAAGGGTCAGACATGATTGAAAAATGACTGAGCAACATAAAAAGCTACAATAACTGAATCAAGGTGTCTAAAAGGTAACAGGCCCATCCTACTGTTCAATGCTTGAAACAAATATAGACTATGATGTTCATATCTCCTTGTCACATTTTAAAAGGGACATCAACTAATTAAGAGTGGCCAGAGGATGAAAGCCAGGCTTTCAGACAGGGAGAGTCTGGCAATATTAAAGGAACTGCCAAAATCAGTTTACAAAGGAAAACACAGTAAAGAAACACAAGAACTATTTTTATATAGATATATAAAAATCTAAATATATAGAGATCTAAAGGAATCTACCTTATTCTAAGTAGTTCCAGGGGAAAGATCACAAGCCACACTCTTGCCCAGCTGAAGAAGATGAAATGATTCAAGCTGTCCCATAAGGAAATGGGCTGCTCTATAAGGCAGTGATATCTGAATGACAATGGCTGGATAATCACCTGTCATGAAGGAACTCTGCTGCATGAAGTATGAAGACTGTCCTACCTAATCTATAAGTAACCTCCCAGTCCAAAGACTCTATAGCCCTCTGATTTCCATGCATTCATTCGGAATCAGAAACCCAGCTACTCAAAGGCAGAGATTAGAGATGAGACGTTCTATCTACTTCCTATACAGCAGACCCAGTATATATTTGGAGGAAAAGTTTCAATCCTAGGAAGATGATGTAGCAGGAGGTGGGAAAAGAGCCAGGCACCTTACTGCCCACCTCAGAAGTAGCAGGAAAAACAATACAAAGCAACAAAATTGCAGGGGAGAGGGCAAAGAAGAGGGGGGAGAGAGGGTGGGAGAGGGAGAGAAACATTTATGAGGAAATTAAACTGGCTAAAAAGACAAATAAATGAATAAAAAATCTCTGAGTTTCATCGGAGACAAGGTAAGAAAATTCCAAGAGATGTTCAAATACATTAATGGAACTCAAGGAATGTTCCAACTTCTAAAACAAAATTTGCAGCTAAAAAAATCAAAGAATGAGAAAAGTTAAAAAAACAAACAAACCATAAAGAGGGCCTAAAGATCTCATTAGATACACATACAAAAATGAATGAGGTAGCAAAACAACAGTAGATAACTCAGGTGAAGTGGAAAAATGAACTCAGAAAATAAGATAACTGGGAGAAGATTTGGAAATAACAGAGGAAAAAATTGCAGGTCTGGAAATAATCTCAATTACTGGTGCTGACAAACACACTGAAAAAGAAAGATTCTGCAAAATACAGCAAGAGAAATATATACAATAAGAAATTATTAAAGAACACTTCTCCAAACTATCGAAACCATGCACTGGGGGCGGCTAGGTGGCGCAGTGAATAGAGCGCCAGCCCTGGAGTCAGGAGGACCTGAATCCAAATCTGGCCTCCCCCCTACTCACATGCCGTGTGACCTTGGGCAAGTCATTTAACCCCAATTGCCCTACCCTCCTCCCTCCTCCCTCCAAAAAGCAAAAAACCAAACCAAACCATGGATTACTCAGTAAACAGAAAGAATCCCCAAAGCCTCCAACAAGGAAGTTAAATTTCAACTCATTCTGGTACATTCGCAAACTTCAAAATGTAAGTGATGAAAAACTTCTTTAAGTTAACAGAAAAATTATGTAGCAAAAGCCACCAGTCTCAACAGATTTTTCCACAAAACCCAGGACAAAAGAAATTTCAAGCATCAGTACTGATCCAAACAAACTTAATCATTTTGTTTGAAATAAAAATAAATAATAAAAATAAATAAAATAACATTCAAAATGAGCTCAAAGAATTCATGGAGTAAAGGCAGTCTTCCAAAGATGCTCTGGATGAGAGCTGGACAGTGACCAGCTCACCCCCACAGATAAGGTCTGGGGCCCACCTTTTTTCTACCTTTCCTGTTTCACTCAGTTGCTACCTGCTCTCCATTTATACTTCATATTTACTTCTCTCTATATCTTCCATGAAGTGGCATGAAAATTTTTTGGGGACAGAGTTGATTTCATTTTTATCTTTGTTTTTGTAGCACAAGGGAAGCACTTTTTTTGGTAACACATAGGAGGCACTTAACAATGTTTGTTGCATTGCACCTCAGAGAGATAAATACCTAAAAGAGATATATAAAACTGTCTAGTAATAACAAAGTTGAAGTTTGAAAGAGTAGATAAATGTAACGTATATAAACTTGACAGGTATGACCTAGTGGACAGAACCCTAGCCCTTGAGACAAAGAGACCTGCATTCAAATCTGGCTTCAGACCCATTTACTACTGTGACCCTGGGCAAAAATCACCTAACCTTTTACTGTGTCAGTTTACTCATTTGTAAAATGGGCTTAATCACTTACCTCCTGGGGTTGTCATGAGATATTGTAAAACCCTAAAACTACAAAAATGCTAGCTGCTATCTATCTTCCCACAGAAATGACTAAACCAACAGTGTTCCATTTATTAAATTACTGAGTGTAACAGTAGGTGTTGAAGGAGGGAAAAGGATGAGCAACAAAAGGGCATAAAGTGGCAAAAAAAAAAAAAGCCATGGAACTGTAAGGTTTAAGAGAGGGAAATAATTTTGAGACTAAGTGTCTAATTCCCTCATTTTTCAGGAAAAAACTGAGATATATAAAAAGTATATTTATATGTAATATATAAATACAAATTATATAAAATAAAACTACAATCTAACATGAATACATATATAATATAAAGACATACAATACAAAGTCCAAAATGTCAAATTCTATGTCTAAGTATATAATTACTGTAGGAGGATATTTCAGATGAACAAAGAAAAAAGCAGGAAAAATAGGGTGGAGAGGGGAGAAGGTATTAGTGATTCTGAGTCAAAACCATCTTTGGTAAAGATAGGGACATGTTAGCTGCAAACAAAAACAAGAGGACCTCACAATCTACAGGAAATACCTCTCAAAGTGAAACTGTTCATTCCAACATTACCAATAGTCTTTAAATTGCCAAATCCAACAGTTTTCTCAGTGTTCATCTTCTTGACCTTTGTAGCATCTGACACTGTTGAGCATCTTCTCCTAGACAGGGTTTCCTAACCTAAGGTTCATGAATGTTAAAAAAAAAATCTTGATAACTATTTAAATATAAATGATTCCTTTGTAATCCTGCAATCCATGTCACTATCCACTAACCACAGATGCACGCAAGGCTCTGTCCTGGGCTCTTGCTATACTCTCCTCATGATTTCATCAATTACCATAGATTTAAATATCATCTCTAAGCAGATGACTCCCAGATGAAGCAGGCCACTTTACTGACAAGGAGCTGTTGTCAGTGCCAGGTTAGGCCAAAGCAGGTTGCTCTGCCACTGGGCTCTATTCAGGGTGTAGCATCTCTGCTGAATGGGTCTGCTGGTGTCCTGGGATGGGCAGCTGTAATATTTAATATTTTAAACTTCAAACACTGAGCGGTTTGTGGTTTCTTCAGATGGAATGTTATAAAGTTTTTTTTAGCTAGGGAACTACCCATAACTATGAATAATAGAAGTTTCTTCTCCCTGACTCCCTCAGAGCTGGGGCTCTGAAATGTGATAAGGTCAGCCAGTCCTATAGTCATTCTTCCTTGTGCAGAGTCCTGAAGGCCTTTTCGTGCAATTAAGGTATTCTAGCTTCCCACCCATTTAGGACTGGAAAATGTCATTTTGTATTTGAAGGCTTTCTCCTTCACCTTTTGACGTATGTGTCTTTTAGTTCGTGCAGTTTTTGCCGAAGTTTTACTGGATACTTCTAATATTTGCTACTACAAAAAGAGACGCTATAAATATATTTTTAGTCCTTTTCTTCCTTCTTTGACCTTTTTGGGGGATATAATGTAACAGCAGTATCACTGGACAGCTTATCTTAAACACCCTCATAATTGTATACTTCCATCTTTGACACTTTAATATTCAATGTTCTATGTAAAATGAAAGAATTAGACACTTGGTCTCAAAGATTCTTTCATCCCTTTTAAATCTTATGATACTGTGGTCTTTCCCCCCTTTTTGCCTTTTAATTGATCATCTTTTTTCTCCCTTCTTCAAATTTTACTGATGTACTCAGTGATTTAATCATTGGAACACTGATGGCTTATAATTTCCCTGGGAAGATAATGCACAATTCAGTGACCTTGGAAGCATAATTCTGAGGTGATTTACAGAACAAACACTTGGATGAGTTTACAGTTCCACCAAGGGGGTAATCATTTTCCATTTTTGTGATCTTTGTCGATCTGATGGGTGTGACATGGTATGTCCAAGTTGCTGTAATATACATTCTCTAAAAATCAGTTATTTGGAGCATTTTTATGTGGTTGATAACTTGGATTTCTTCTTTTGAAAACTGCCTGTTTGTGTCCTTTAATCCTTTAGGTACTGGGGAATAGTTCTTGTCTTTATAAACTTCATAAATAAATAAATGAATGATATGAAAGTTATCAGAGAATTTTGCTGTAAATTTTTTTCCCCTAGTTAACCTCTTTCTCTTCTAATTTTAACTTCATTGGTTTTGTTTGTGCAAAAACTTTTAAAAATTTACATGATTAAAAATGGTCCATTTTACCTTCTATGATTTTTTTCTATTTTTAATTTCTCCTTTGGTCTTCTAATCTGCATATGTCACCATTTATGCCCAAGTTATGTATCCATTTGAGGTTTATCTTGCTATGTTCGGTTTCACATGTTGATCTATAACCAATTTCTGGCCAGACTGCTTTCCAATTTTCCCAGTAGCTTCTGTTGAATAGGGAGACCTTACTGAAATAACTGGGGATCTTTGCGTTTATTGAGCACACTACTGTGTATGTATGTTTATGTATACCAAAGTGGTTCCAATAATTGATTTATTTTTTTATTACCAAATTGTTTAGATCAGTGATGTCAAATTCAAATAGAAACAGGTGCCTAAGGACCCCATATTGACCTAGAAAACAACCACACATTAACATTATCTATGTCATGTTGTATTTTCTTTTTTTGTTAAACATTTCCCAATTATATTTCCCCCAAGTTCTGCGGTCTCTGAGTTGGACACTTATTGTTTAGATGTTTACTGCTTTGCAATATAGTTTGAGTTTTGTTATTGGTAGGCCCCTTTCTTTCCCACTTTTTGTTATTTCCTAGGAGTTGTTTCTGACTCTTCATTCTCTCTCACCCAAATAATCAATTAGTTGCCAAGCCATTTCCAAACCTACCACATTGCTTTAAATCCTCATTTGTGCTCTACTTACAAAGTATCTATCACTTCAGTTCATGGCCTCCTCACCTTTTACCTAGATGACTACAATACCATCCTATTTGGTGTACTGCCTGACATATTTCCCCTCTTGAATCCAACCTCCAGACAGCTGCCAAAGTATTTTTCCTAAATACCAAATCACTTTACTACTCAGTCATCTGCACTGGCTTGGTATGACTGCCAGGATCAAATACAAACTCCTCTGTTTGGCATTTAGAGTTCTTCGAAACTTGTCTCTCACTTACCTTTCTGGTCTAATTATATGTAATTACTCTCCTTTGTGCACTCTAGGGTCTAGCCAACCTGGCTTTGATGTTCTGTCTCCAGGACTTTGAACAGACTGTCCTCATGACTAAAATGCATTCCCTTTATCACCTTCATCTTTTTAATTATTTAGTTTCTTTCAAAATTCAGCTCAAGTGACACCTTCTACAGCTAGTCTTTTCTAATTCTCTCACCTGCTAGTACATCCTTTCCCCACCACTTATTTTGATTTTGTAAATATGTAGGATCACAGCTTGAGAGCTGGAAGAGAACTTACAGGTTACTATGTCAAATCATCTTATTGAGGAAACTGTGGTCCAGAGAGGCTAAGTGACCTGAATAGGATCATACAACTTGTAAGTGGCTGAGGCTAATTTTAATTCACATCTCAGATCTTCTTGACTCTGAGTCTAGAATCAGAGGAGTCAAACTACAATGCAGCAGGAACCAGACCAAAACATAACTGGGAAATGTTGAACAAAATAAGTAAAAATACAATAAAACGTAAGTAATGCTAATTGTGGTTTTCTAAGTCAATATATTGCAGGCAGATATTTGTTTCTATTTGAATTTAAGGTTACTGTATTACAGCATGCTATTCTATGCAGAGCTAACTAAGTGATGACTCCTTCTGAGCCTACACAGATGTGTCTACCATGAGGGAGGTAACTGAAGTCTTTCATGTTTGATATAACCTGTCAAAGCTTTTACTTCACTAGAACCCTGGCTATCCATGAAATGATGGGGTGTCAAATAGAGCTTTAATGGAAAAGTCAATAAATCCTGTTGAAAAAATTGGATGACAGAGTAAAAATGGAAAATCCAGTTTCCATCTTACACCAGATCATGGGTGGGTAGTGGAAAGTGTCAGAGAGACCAGAGTTCAAATACTGCCACAGACACTCATCTGTGTGTCATTTAGCCTATCTTCCTCAGTTTCCTTAACTGTAAAAGGATGGAATATGTAAACCACTTTGCAAACCTTAACATGCTATGTAAATGCATATTAAAATGCTATCAAAATGTGTAGTAACACAGCAAATCACTTAACCTCTATCTGCCTAAATTTCCTCAAATGTAAAAGGATGGAGATAAGATAAATAATTTTTTAAATCTTAAAGTGTCTTATAAAATTCTATAAAAATGCCTTATTATCTGTAAGTCACTTAACTATCTGCCTGTTTCCTTAGTCATAAAATATGGTGAAAACAAATAAAGCACTTTGCAAACCTTAAACTGATACATAAATGCTGATTATAAACACTGATATTACTAGCAACTAAATGGGAAAAAGTTAGAAATAAAAGAAAAATATATCTCAATTGTAAAGAAAAATAAACATCTATTTAACAAGTGGGAGAAACTCTTGGTGAAAACGCAGAGTACATTAATAAAGGGATGGTTAGTTAACTGCTAGAAAAGGAAATAGTGACAACAAAGAACCTGCATGGATGGTTTCACTAACAGGCTAACATTTCCTTTTCTGACAGGGATATTAAACTGGCAGATCAAAACAATGTCACAAATTTAAAAGATATTTCAGGGAAAGCATCATTAAATGTCTTTCAAGTTATCTCTGTGAACAAAATGAAGAGATATTCGCTAAATGAGATGATGGTACAACTGGGTGGATTCAAAATTAGAGGACATCAAGAATAGTTAGGAGTAGTCTGATCCCGACTTGGAAGGTCTCTAGCGAAGTGCCCCAGGGATCAGTGCTTGGCCTTGTGTGTCTAATCTGGAGAAAGAAATGGACAATGGCAGACTCATCACGTTTGCTGATCAATTACAAAGCTAACACGCTGGAACCAAACAAATCCCTCATCCCCAAAAGAACCTGAAATTTAAGGATAAATGGAAAGTCTTGCATTTGGGTCACAAGATGGGGAGGGGATGCTAAACAGTGCGAAGAAGATCTGGGGGGCTGGAGGACTGCAAGAGGAATGTAATGATGGATGAAGGGAGACGGCGGGCGGGAACGGTCGCGTCTCCACGGCCCGTGGGATTAGGCCACAGCCGGGGTAGCGGGAGCGCTCCTCCTTGGGGTTCCCTCCCCCGGACGTTCTCCCACCCCGCTCGGGTTCTCCGTCTGCTCCGGGGGCACATCTCACCCCAAGGTCTCGGGGCACGGGCTGGACTCACCCTCTGTTCCGGGCGACGCAGCAGGAGGAGGAGACGCTGAGGCAGTTCCGCGGCCAGACACCGTACGGCTAAGCTCCACGGGCATCCGACACCCCTCCTGAGGTCGCCCTCCCTGGCCGGAAGTGCTGCCCCGGTACCCCGCCCTCGGGAGCCGCCCAATCCGGGCCCTCGGCTGGCCTCGGGCCGCTCTAGGCCTCCAGGAGGAGTCACGGTCTCGGTGGCCCCTCTCGCTTACAGCTCTTTCCCCTGGCGCAGGGGTGGGGTGGGCCACAGACGCCTTCCTCCGCTCGCCTCCGTCCCGGGACAAAGCGAGGTCCCACCGGGAGGGCTATATCGTCACTTCCAGGCCGCACTGGGATGTTGTGATTCCGCGCGTGTAGGCTCTCAGGCAGTGGGTGAGTCTGGGCGGGCGGGGCAGGTCAAGGAGCGCCTCTGCCCACGGGGTCTCCGGGCCCTGCTGGCAGGGAGCTCCATGCTGATGGGGGGAGGGGCACGGAGCGCATCTTAGGCCGGGCGAACACTCCTCAGGGCAGAGTATTCCCGAGACCAGAATCCGGATCAGGGTGAGGGGGCAAGTGGGGCTTTATCGCCGGAGCATCTGGGAAGGCTTCGTGGAGGAGGCCTCTTTCATTCACAGTCAGCTTTCGCCCTGACTCAGTGAGCCTCCTCCACGTACGGCATTTCCCATCCACCCACCTTTGCTCCGGCGTCTCCCCGTGGCTGAAATGTACTCACTGCCCTCCCAGCTCCTTCTGGAATTCCCCATCCCTTTCTAGGCTTGACTCAAGCACCACCTTTCTGTAAAAGGCCTTTCCTATCCCATCTCCCAGCATATGCACCTCTATTTGTACTTGTTGCCTCCCCCATTGAATGTAAGCTCTCCCTGGGCAGGGTCTGTTTCACTTCTTTCTATTCTCAGTTCCTAGCACCTTGCCTGATATGTAAATTGGTGCTCGATAAATGCTCGTTGATTATCTGGACCATTATTAGCCTCCTAATTAAAGACCTCCCCTTCTCAGATCTCTCCTCATCAATTCATTCTGCCATGAATACTGCCAAAATGCTACGAGTTGCCAGTAGTCACCCCAAGGCCACAGATCTGACCTTGCCTTTCTGCATCCTGCATTCAGAAGCCTTCAGGGGCTTCCCATTGCCTATAGGTTACAAACTCCTCAGCCTGGCTTTTAAAGACACACCACTATCTAAATTCCAGCCTGCCTTTTCAGGCATGTTTCATATTATTCTCCCATTATGCACTTTACTTAGCCAAAATGCACTAGTTATTCCCAGAATTGGACATTCAAAATGTCTGCACTCCTGGAATGCACCCACTTCTCCGTCCAGGCTCTGAGAATCCATATTTTCCTTCAAGATCCTTTTCAGATACCATCTTTTCCTTGTTACTTTACTCCTTCTGTCAGTCAGTCAATTATTAAATGATGCCTACTTTGGGCCAGGCTTTGTGCTTTAAGCCCTGGGGATACACCAGCCAGGTTGTTAATGTTCTTTTCTTTCTCATATTGCCTTCTGTCTTCTATTTATTTCTCTCAGCGTCTCCATTGAGAGTAAGCTCCCTGAGAGCTGAGACTTATTTTTTGTCATTGTAATCTGGGGGCCTTGCACATACTCTGCGCTAAATAAATGCTTGTTAAATTAAACTGGACTTTAAAGGGTGGTAAGGGAGCAAGAGTCAGGGTAGATGTTTCAGACGTAGAGGACCAACTCACTAGAGAAAGGAGAGTCAGGGTAAGTAGATGGCAGAGTAGTTCAGGGGAGTGGGAACATACACTAGACATAACAACATAAAGGCTAGGTGCCCTAGTCGAAAGAATGCTAGAGGTGGAGTCTTTGTGTCCTGCCTGGGACACTTCCTACCTCTGTGATCCCTCTGTCTAGCTCAGTTTCCTTCTCTCTAAAATGGAGAGAATTATAGCAATTGCCTCCCAGGTTTATGGAATTCTCCTTAAGGTCAAATGACATAATATTTGTAAAACATTTTGCAAACCTTTAAGTGCTATATAAATGCTAGAGTGCCCTCTCTCTGTCTCTCTTTCTCTCTCTGTCTCTCTCTCTGTCTCTCTTTCTCTCTCT
>CM053594.1:63980069-63997174 GCA_028646575.1 Pseudocheirus occidentalis
TAGAAAACAGCAAGTTAGAAGACAACGGACCTGCCTATGGGCCAGGCTGGGGTGTAGGAACCAATTTAGGTGTTTGTGGTATAAAAAATACCCATTATTCTTAATTTAATTAGAAAAGTAAACACAGATGCCTTAGATAAGAAGAGGAATTTATTCCCTTTCTCCCAGGAAGAAAGGGGTGCTCCATGAGATGATGTCTTACACATGTTGATGCATGAGGCCGGGCTGGAAGAGAGAGAGCATAGCCCTGTCCCAAGGTTTAAAAACCTAATTAGGATGTCCCCTCTCCTGGCCAACTGCCCTCTTTCATTGGTGAAAAATTCACCTCCCAACCTCCTCACCAATGAGACTACAAGGGGGTTGGCCTTCACCAGGCAGGAAGAAATGAACAAAGGAAGATAAAAGTAATTGACAGGAGAAGGGGGAGGGTAGACACTCAGGAGGAGGGGCTACATTCCAGACTGAGTTTTCACTAATTTCATGTCCCACACATAGGTATTCATTTTTTTCTTCTCCTATGTGCTCAGGTCATCATGCCCCATACACCCCTCTGCTTACCCTACAATCCCCTATCTAAAGATGCTCCTATTGTTCATTCTTCTTCATGTTCTGTCATTATGCCCTGTAATCACAAACTTTCTTGCCTCAGCAACTTACTTACACCTCCAAACAATGGGACTATATGGTATAAAAGGGTCTGTACTTATGGATCAGGCTGCTGCTCTCTTCTTTCTAATTGGCTATGAGAGACAGCCCAGCTGCTAATTCAATTAAAGTTCCTTAAAACCTCTAATTAGACTCTGTGGTCACTCTGTTGATACTCGCTATTTCATTTGCCCATTACCATACATAAATTCATATAGTCTGTTCCTTTAAGGCTAGCAGATACATGCTGCAAGGTGCCAAAACATAAGTTCAGACTGTCTGATAAAAGTATGACTATGCTCTGGGAGGTGCAGGCTCTGGGAGCCCTCTTGAGCTCTCCTTGAATCTTTGAGGTACAGGCTCTGGGACTTCCCCTTGAGCTCTCCTTGAATCTTTGAGGTACTGTAATAGCCAGGTGAAATATCAGCATTAACAGAGTGACCACAGAGTCCAATCAAAAGTTTTAAGGAGCTTTAATAGAAATTAATTTAGCCAGCTGGCGCATGTCCCGTGCCAATCTGAAGGGAGCAGCAGGGAAACATAAGAGTACAGGGTCTTTTATACCATTTTGGGTTGCTAACAACATAATCAATAACTAAGTTGGTATCCAAGTATAATCTGTAACTACAGACCTACTCTGTGACAGACTTGCTTTGACCCACTTGCCCAATGCAAGCATAACAGATACCTAGGCTCCTTAAGAGTCTACCCCATATGGTGAACTTTTCTTTCACTGAGAGAAGACTTGAGTCAAATTCTTTCACAGGACCTTGCCTGTTGGTATTTTGTGGTCTCCAGAGCAATCCTAACCCTCTTTATGGGTAACATCTTCATGACCAGCTTTAACTATATTTTTAGAACAATCTCAACTCAGGGTTTCTATGTCACTCAAATTTATTTCTATATGTTTACCAATATTATGAGAAGAATTTTCTTAATGGAACAGGTGCTAAATACAATAAGATAAGAGAGTTGACAAAGTATCCATTGAAATTACAACCCAGGATATCTGTATTTTCTTTACTATTAACATAACATAGTATATGTTCGTAAAATATTAAGCTAAATATTAAAATATTTCTTAAATCCCATTTATTCAAGATAGTGTCTTGGGTTAAGGGTTTCATCCGTAATGGCCATAAACATACGGAAAAAAACCCCGCTCTTAAATCAGTCCCACCTGGTCTTGTTGACATAGGAAGAGGTATTTTCTGAGTTAACTCAGAGAACAAAGGGATAACTGTTAGGTGGAGGGGATTTTCTGATTGATTAGTTCAGGCTCTGGCTCTTATTGAGATTCAAATGATATTAAATGATCATCACTTCTCCATGGGTAGGGGAGGACTAAAAGGGAGGGAGAAAATTCAGAATTCAAGAAGTTTTAATGAATAAATTTAAATTAAAAAAAGAAAAGAAGTGGTAGAGTAGGGATGACCGAGGCAATCTGCTGGAGATGGGATAGAATGAGATCATTTGAACATGTAAAAGGGTTAGCCTTGGTAAGGAGTAAAGCCACTTTATCTTCTGAGACAGGGGTGGGAGGAGGGAGGTAGAAGGTGTAAGGGCGGGAGAAGAGGGAACTCTAGGCCAACGGCGTCCATTTTTTCTGTAAATTATGATGCCAGATTCTTCGCTAAGAAAGGCGGTAAGGGACCGAAAAAGCAAAAGCTCGAAAGATCCCCAGTAAATGGGGGTCCAGGAGCTCCCTCCCGGGCACAACTTGAGCCTAGGACTGCCCTGCACGAAAGGGAAACTACCACGGTCCATCACCGACCAATTCACCCCCAAGCACGAAAAACAACAGAAGTCTGACCCACCATTGTAAGCTCAAGAACCATCATGACTCCTAAAACCCCCTTCTCAGAGAGGAAGAAACTGAAGCAGGCCTTAAAAAGGAAAACCACTTGTCGATGGTCATAGGGTCAATAAACGCCAGAGCTGGGATTAGAACCCGAGTCTCGGACTCCTCTGAGTGACAAGAGTGCAAGTTGGGAGATCTGAGAGCTGAACCAGGAGAACTTCTGCAAAAGAAACCGCGCAGAGGAAAGACTGCACGAGGTGGTAGGTGGAATCATAGAGACGGGCGGGGGCGATCCTCCTAGCGGCCTAGAGCAGCGCCAAGCGCACGCGGCCCTCATCCGGTTTGGGCTAGACAACACTTCCTGTAGCGAGGTTTGTCTAGGCTGGCGCGCCGACGTCGAGCATCCCCGGCGTGCCCTGGGTAGAGGTTGAGTACTTCGCGCTTCGGCCCCAAGGCCTGAGGGGTAGGCGGGGCCCTTGGGGTGGGACGGAGGCCGAGGAGGGTCAAGGGACGGGGGTGGGGAACCATCGAGGGGTAGAGGCTTTCCCACTCACTGACCCAAACGCTCTTAGTGCGTCCCCAGCTCCTGCTACACTCGCCAAAGGGCGGCTCACCTGCGACTTTGGGCCTCTCAGGACCGAAAAAAAGCGGCTTCCCTCCGGCTGGGATTTCTCCGGGCGAGTTCCGAGAGGCTGGCCGGCATGGGAGGGAGCGGAGACCAGGCTCCTGGAGGGATTGGGTAGCAGGGTGGCTGCTTGACCTGGCGAAGGGAAGGCTGACGGGTAGGAGAGGTTGAACTTGCTGACTCCTACCCAGTATCTGAAGGGCCGTCATGCACGGGAGTGAAAGTTATAGAGAGGAGGCAGATTCAGGCTTGATGCCGTGTCCAGTCAGCAAGCATTTAGTAAGTGCCTACTGTGTGCCAGGCACGGGCCAAGCCCTGCTGATACAAAGGTCTTCCTGAGCTCCTATTTACTGTGCCAGATTAAATGATTTGCCAAGCTATAAGCGTCTGACTTGGGCTTTGAACCAAAGGTGGGAATTTTCCTGACCCTCAGTCCCAATATCAGAGTATTTCCTGAGGAGGGCAATCAAAAGGGTAGAGGATCTGGAAACCATATTACTTGAGAATCATTGACTTTGCTAGTGAGGCTGATCCTTGTACTGGTTTTTCTTTCCGTAGCTCTGCATTTTTCCCCATGTTCTGTCTATCCCCTTAAGGGATCCCAGGGTAGAGGCCTAGGCTGGTATACCATCAGAAGAAGCTGAGATGCTTTGAGATTCAGCCCTCAAGGAAATCACCATTAAAGGGAATCAGAGCTTCAGAAATTGAGTAATAGGGGAAAATAGATAAAAAAGGAGCTGAAATTCCCAAAGGTATCAGGAAGAAGAAAAACCAAAGACTTTAAACATAAGCAGAAAAATCAACAGGGAAGTCATTAACAGCAAAAAGAAATAAGGCTTCCAGGTCTAATGAATGAGTTCAATTATCTATGAATTAATACTGCAAAACAAAAGAAAATGATCCAATACTTGATGAGACAGAAAACCCTGTGGAGGAGAACATGGAATGATAACACACTCTTCCTGAGTGGTTCAAAAGAGGGATGAGAATTATGAGAGTAAAACTTAGGGTTTGCAGAGTGAAAATAAAGGGCAGAATAGAAAAACTGGAATCCAAGATGGAAATTATCACTGAAGGAAAATAAAGAACAATATACTGAGAATGCAAATATACAGAAATAAAGGACGGTCTAGAAGAGAAAAAACCCAGTAACATTAAAAGAAAATGTATTGACTTTGCAAACAAAATATACAGATCTCAAAGATAGGATACTTACATATAAAGTAAGAATCAGAAGAACATGACAGGACCAAAAAAAAACCCAACCCAAATCCAAAAACCTTTAATACCATAATGCAGGAAGTAATAGAAGAGAACTGCCTAGACCTTCTGAATATAGAACATGAAAGACCAATTGAAAGAATTCATAAATTGCCTCCCAAAATCCCCAAGACTGCAAATTCCAAGATACATTATGGTTAAATTTAACAGTTCAGTTTAGAAACAAGATGCTCTGCAAGCAATCAGTAGAACTTTGAATGCAAAGGAAAGGAAATTCAAATAAGACTTCTGCACTCACCATTAGACATAGAAGACAAGGGAATAATGTTTTTGAAAGAGCAGTGGAGCAGGATGCAGTCTAGAGTGACTTATCCTGCAAATCTGAGCTTAACCATAAATGAAAAAAGATGAATATTTAATAATAGAGGCATTTAAAACAGTCAAGAATAGCATCAGCAAGAAAATGACAATAGAGAGACCAGTAAGAGATTTTTTCCTAGTTGTACCTAAGAAGACGGGTGAATACAGAAATCTAGTGGAAGTAATAGTGAAGAAGCAGGCCTGGGACATTATGGACAGCACCTGGCAACACCCTGCCTGTAGATTAATCGGTGTTTTACAGCATGAGAGTGTAGTGTACAGCAAGAAAGGGGGGAAGGTACAGAGGGATAGAAAGGCATCTGAGTCAAATCAAGGGCTAGTAATGAAGAAAAGTAACCCTCATAGGCTTAGTAAGAAAAAACTCTTCAGGGAACTGGGTGAGAAGGAACTGGGGAGTATTGAAAAAAGGGGGAAAGGAAGGAAGACTTGATTTGGTGGTAAATGCAGATTCCGTTGATAAATACTCCTGTGGGTGAAGAGAGATGGTCTGTGAAGGGAAATGGGGACCTTGCACTAGATATGGACTAGGAGATTTGATGCTTAAAAAGTCAATTTGTACTGATTCAGAAGGATAGAGGAATTGGAACTCCTTGCAGCATGTAGGAGGGCATGGACCTATGAAGAGGAAGAAGACTATTTTGAAGTAAATAGGGGAAAAGAGTAATGGGGGAGGATATCAGTGGTGGAAGAGGATGCTAATCACAAAGCAGTGCCTTCTCTGACATGTTAAAAATCCTTATTGCTCTGGGAGTGAGAAACAGTGAGAAAGGAGAATTCATGGGGCAAGTTCTACAAAGCAGTGGCACAAGCTGCCTAGAGGGGAGAGCCTATATTGGTTACCTTGTACATTTTGATTGCACCAGGAATATAGAAAATAGAGAGATATTAGATAATTATAGTGGTTATGAATCAGAATGAGAATTTAGAGGAAATAGAACATGGATAATGAGGAGAGTGAGAAAAAGCCTTTTTGGAAAGGAATACAAAATATGAAATTTTATAAACCAATGAGTAGAACTAGTTGAAGGAGATGAGAGGAAGGGAGACTCTGCTGGGTTGAGAGGGGGGTAAAGTGTGTGTTTGTGTATGTTGGAGGAGGGGGATTTATATAATTAGATAAAAGCAGAAGAGAAAAAGGAACTAATAAGCAAATAGGGAAAACCCCATAGGGAAAGAAGAAACAAATGAGAGGAAGGGATCAAGGGTGAGGGGAAGGAAGCTAGTGGGAATAGGGTCACTTTATTTTTTTTTTAATTTCTAAAACAAATACACAAGAAAAGAAACATTACACCTTAAATACTAAAATTTCAATGCAAAATGAGGGAGAAAAGCTTTGCTATGTGCACAGCAGAATGAAAGAGGATTATTCAAAAAATAAATTTCCATTTCAAGAAAGCCTATGTAATAAATACTACACATTGTGTTCAGAGCTGTCCATCTTTCTTTGCTTTTTTGTAAGTTTTCTTTTGTTCTCTGCTGTGTGCTCTTTACTTTGTTCTTTTTTTTACCCCTTCCTCCCCCAAGAAGGCTACCAGATACACAAACATATATACATACATGCGCGCACATACATCTTAGACATCTATAATCATACTCATATAGAGACATACACATTCATATGCATCTATGTAAGACCATATTATACTTGTTTGTCCTCTGTTACTCTGAGGATGGATAACATCTTCCTTCATAAGTCCAAGTCTTTCCATATTTTTCTAACTTCACTAATTCGTCATTTCCAATAGCACAGCAGTATTCCAGCCTTACACTGTATATTTTAAATAGTCTAAAACAACATTGATTAATATGGCTGACATATTAGTTTCCCTATTTTTCTCTTTTGATTAAATCTATTTTAGCTTTAACTTTGTCTGAGATCATGGTTACTACCCCTGCTTTTTTTTCCTAGTAAATTCTACTTCTGATCTTTATTTTATGTTTCTGTGTATCTCTTGTTTCCTATCCCTCTTGACTCCTCTACTTTCCTTCAGCCAGCTGCCTTGCTCTCCTGTTACTTTACCTACCCCCTCCAAAGTTCCTTCCCTTGGCCTCTCTGCCCCGCTCTTGCCCACATTAATCTAGGCACCCTTTTATACACCTCCTTATCCTACTCCCTCACCCCTTTTCCCTCTAAAAATTCGTCCTCCTACCCTATCCCTTTAGCCTTTTATTTCTTTCTGAACTTAAAGGACTTTTTTATCCTAATATATATGTATTGTTCCCTCTTTAACACATTCCTGATGAGTGTAGGGTTCCAGATCTACCAGCCCTCCTCCCTCATCTAATTCCTCTGTTTCGGTTCTTCCTCTTGTACCTCTTTTGTATAAGATAATTACTCTTTTTACCTTTTCCTAGACTTTCTTACTTTTTAGAATCACATCATATTCAGCTCTACCCCAATCTTTCAAACTCCCAACTACTAATTACAATCATACAGTTTACATTTTTAAGCACAAAAGAGGAGATGTTAAAAATTAGAAGGAAAATAGATAAGTTGAAAACAAACACATGATGATAAATAAAGTCAATCAAATGCAGAAGCACATATACACTCAGAGTCTTTGCAGTATTAGGTTCTCTTTCCTCACCCAGGAGAATAGACCTTGGGGTTATAGAAGGAGTATGTTTCAGACATCAGAGACATTTACAGGTATATGTCTATACTCCACCTGGAAATAGTGGAGGCATCTAGGCCCTGCTCAGAGGGGCCTCTCTATTGACAAAATGCTGGAGAATTATTGGATTTGAACTCACTTCAAGGTTAAGATTCCTATTTCATCTAGCCTCAGAGATAAGACTTTCTGTTCGCAGGGTTTCTGCTCTTTGTACCTGGGCTATATGATCTGTGAAAGATAGGAAATAAGCAACTTCCTTTAGCTTTCCCTAAATTTTCCCTGTTCCCCAAAGTTGTCTCCAGAAGGACTGGCTTTCTGACCAGGCTAGGGACTCTTTCCAACATCCATTTCAAAACTCTTCAGAGCTAGGTGTTTCCCAGAAGGAAGAAGACACATAAACCAGTTGTTGCTGGGAACCTAAATCATTAACTCCCTCAACAAGGGGAACATAGTTATGAGGCTTCTCTAAAGGGCATTCTTTGCTGCTAATCTGTGCACCTGCAGCCATTTACTCTTATGTTCCAGAACTGGGTTTGCCTGACATGCACTGTTTTGAGAGGTGTTACATTTTCTCTCAGAGCAGGACTTTGAAGGATCTCCACAGCCTAAAGGTGTCAGAGGCATTCTATTTAGTTACATATAGAAACTAGCAGCTCAGGGGAGACAGCAAAGCTGCAAAGCTATGTTAGTCCATAAAGAAAGAGAAGTCAGGACTGAGTCAAGTTAGATTTGATTGATACAGCCTGTGATGAAGAGCAGGTTGGAGCAAAGTTCTCCCAGGGAGTGTGTGCCTGATTTCATTGTTCTGAAATTTCCTCTGAGCAGTGGAAAATACAGTTCATAGTCTAGGGAAATAGCTAGTACCATTATACCATATCTATTGTTCTTGAATTTATTTAAACTCTTCATTAATATAGTTATATTTAGGGCTTCTATCATCTTTTTGTTTAGAGAATTCCATATTTTTATTACCTGTTCCCTAAAACCAGACATACTTTTTAAGCTAAAAATATTTCTTCTGTGCTTCAAACTGTACATTGTAATTCTGGGATTTGATGAGGAGACTCATACTCTAACTTTCTATTTTTGTGTTTTTATGAATCCCAGTCATATCTTTTTCAGCCTTTGCAAGCCAGACAAGCTATTACAAGTGGCTCTTTTCCAGGGTTGTAGAATCACACAGAAAGAACTTCACAGTTGGAAGTCATCTTGGAGATCATCTTCTTCAACCATTATTCTAACAGGAGTCACAACATTCCCTACAAGGATTATTTAACCTCCTTAAAACATCCTGTGACAACAAGTCCACTCCCTCCCAAGGCAGAACCGTCCACCTTTGGATAGGTCTAATTGTTAGGGTTCTTTTTCTTTGCATCAAGCTTAAATCTAACTGTGCATCTTCCCACTACTGTTGCTGATTTTATCCCCTGGAATCAAACAAAGTAATTCTAATCCTTCTTCCACATAACAGCCTCCCAAGTATTTGAAGAGCCCTATCATACCTCCAACCTTAAGTCTACTCTTTTTCAAGCTAAACTTCCCCAACTTTTTCAGTTGATCCTTACATAGGATGGGAGTTTATACTCAAAAGCTTGTCATCTTATAAACAAAATTTGGATTATATTTAGACATTAAATCACGTCTGTAAGTTTTTTTCTCACTCATCTATATCCTCAAGATTTCACTGCAATCTCTATTCATTGTATCTTAGATTCCTACAAGTTTAGAGCTGGAAGGGACAGCTTGATCCTGTAGAAAGAGTGTTGTATTTAAATCCCACAATTAAATAAGGAAACCACAAAATGTTTAAAAAAAAACACAAGTGAAATAATGCCCTCTCTCCCCCATTTTGAATTTGTTTCCAAGACCTGCTGATTTCACCTTTGCAACATCTTTCAAATATGCCCCTTTTCGTCCTCTGACACTGCTACCACCCTGGTGTAGGTCCTTCATTACCTCACACCTAGCTTGTTGCAATAGCCTGCTGGTAGATTTGTCTGCCGCAGGTCTCTCCCCACTGCAGTTCATCCTCCATTCAGTCACTTAAGTGATTTTTCTAAAGCACAGATCCAAGTATGTCACCTCACTACTCAATAAACTTTAGTGGCTTCCTATTGCCTCCAGGATCAAATATGCTGTGCTCTGCTTGGCATTCAAAGCCCTTCATAACTTAGCTCCCTCCTCCCTTTCCAGGATTCTCACTCCCCACCACCTACTCTTCAATCTAGTAATACTGGCCTCCTGGCTTTTCCACAACTAATACACTATCTCTTTGTGGGCATTTTCCCTGTCTGCCCTCCATGTCTGGAATGCTCTCCTTCCTTAACTCCCCCACTGACTTCCCTGGCTTTTCTGAAGTCCCAACTAAAATCTCATCTTTTATTGAAGGCCTTCCCCAAACCCTCTTAATTCTAGAGCCTTCCCTCTGTTAATTATTTCCTATTTATTTATATAGCTTGCTTTGTACTTATTTGTTTGAATGTTGTCTCCCCTTTTGACCTGTAAGCTTTTTGAGGGTAGAAACTGTCTTGCTTTTTTTTTTTTTAATATCTCCACTGCTTACCACAGTGGCTGGCACATAATAGGCGCTTAATAATTTTTTTTAAAGTACTTAGTACAGTACCTGACACATAGTAGATGCTATAGAAATGCTTATTTCCTTTCTACTGCCTTACCTTAGTGTTCTTTCTTGAAGACAAAGATGATTTTCATTACAACTGTTCCACATTATAATCCTAGTACCTAGTACACAACTTTCCTTGTATGTCTTTGAAATGCCTGATGACGTCTGCTTATATCAGAGCTCCCCATTTCTCCTCATCCCCCAGTCATACTTCCCATCTTTTTCCATGGGCTCTCCTTCACTGTGTAGATTCACTTTGTCCATTATGTTCACCATTTCTCACTCCACTTTGGTTCCCTGCTTCATTCTTCTTTACTCAGACTTGATCTAGTAGGGTGATAGTGGAAAGAAAGCTATACTTAGAGAAAGGTGAGACCTGAATTTGCATCAGTTTCATCTATAGCAAGTTTTGTAACCTTACTGAGCCTCAGTTTCTTCATCTATAAAATAGGCATAATAATACATATATTGTTGTGAGAAAAATGATCCAAAAATCTGAGTTATATTATTGATTTCAGTTGATGTATAATTATCTACATACATTAATTATGTCATTCAAGTCCCACAACAGTCCCATCAATACGACATCGTTTTAGAAGGCATCTGTTTCATTGGGATTAGCCTGTTCCTTCCCTGTTTCCTTTCTTCTCCAATAAGGTATGAGTGACAGTTGAGATTTTTATTTATTGTTTCAGATTGTGAAGACAGAACTGAAAAAAAAAAAGTCACCTCAAAAACGCCATTTAAAAAAAATGGAATTATGGCACATGATGTCAGAAAGACTTGAAGAGAATATTTCCCTGGAACCTAGGTATGAAGAAACATTTGAATATCAAAGCAGATTTGAGGGAGATCTGGAAAACTTCACTGGGGAAAAATTAAGGAAACCCTTTTCCCAGGAAAGAGAGTTCAGACCAGGGATAATGATCCATAAGAAAGCCTCCACAGAGGAGAGAGAACAGGAAGGAAGTGACTTTGATAGCAACTTCAGTCAGAATTCAAACTCTCCTAGATACTTGAGAGTTCCTACAGAAGAGATACCTTATCTTTGTGATGTATGTGGCCAAAGTTTCAAAGAGAATTCAGACTTAATTAAACATCAGAGAATCCATAATGAAGAAAAACCTTATAAATATAATGTATATGATACAGTATTCAGGCAGAACTCTACACTTTTTGGATATCAGAAAATTCACAGTAGACAGAAACCCTTTCTATGTAAGGAATGTGGGAAAACCTTTAGTCAGAGCTCTAACCTTATTGATCATCAGAGGACACACACTGGAGAAAAACCCTATAAATGTAATGAATGTGGAAAAGCCTTCAGTTTGAGTTCAAACCTTATTAAGCATCAGAGAATTCATACTGGTGAAAAACCTTATGAATGCAATGAATGTGGGAAAGCCTTCAGTGAAAGTTCTAACCTTATTAAACACCAGAGAATTCACACTGTAGAAAAGCCCTATGAATGTAAAGAATGTGGGAAAGCTTTCAGTCAGAGCTCACACCTTATCAGACACCAGAGGATTCATACCGAAGAACTGCGGTATGAATGTAAGGAATGTTATAAATTCTTCTATGCACAGTCATCTTTTATTCAACATCAAAAAATTCATACTGGACAGAAGCCCTATGAGTGTAATGAATGTGGGAAAACCTTCAACCAGAAGTCTAACCTCATTAAGCACCAGAGAATTCACACTGGTGAGAAACCATATGAATGTAATGAATGTGGGAAGTCTTTTACTGTCCATTCATCTTTTGTTCGACATCTTAAAATTCACACGGGTGAGAAACCCTATGAGTGTAATGAATGTGGAAAAACATTCAACCAAAACTCTAATCTTACTAAGCATCAGAGAATTCATACTGGTGAAAAACCCTATGAGTGTAATGAATGTGGGAAAACCTTCAACCAGAATTCTAATCTTACTAAACATCAGAGAACTCACATTGCACAGAAACCCTATCATTGTAATGATTGTGAAAAAGCCTTCAGTATGTATTCATCATTTATTCAGCACCAGAAAATGCATAGTGAAGAAGATTATAATGAGAAAAATGAATATGAAAAACTCTTTGAGTGTAATGAATGTGGGAAAGCCTTCAGCCAAAGTGGAAACCTTATAAGACATCAGAGATTTCATACTGGTGAGAGGCCCTTTGAGGGTAATGAATGTGGAAAAGCCTTCAGTCTTAGTTCTAACCTCATTAAACACCAGAAAATTCACAATGGAGTAAAACCCTATGAATGAAATGAATGTGGAACAACCTTCAGTGAGAGCTCTAATCTCATTAAACACCAGAGAATTCACACTGGGGAAAAACTATGATTATAATCTCACTGATTGTCAAAACATTCATCATCATAAAATTCATGCTAGAGAACATGAATAGTACTGATTTACTATATCCATTCAACAAAGGATTCTTAAATATAATGAAACTGGGAAAGCCTTCTAAGCTTTTAGTTAACACTCTAAACTTATTTGGCTCCAAAGAAGCCATATTAGAGATAAACCTGTAATAAAATTGCAAATTCATGATTTATTTTTGCCAATTCAGCTCACAAGGATATTTAATTGACTTCCTAGTGAGCTCCCCCTGTAATTTGTATTTTTAATGTGTGCCTTTTACCTAAATGAATGAAAAGTGGCCCAATGCTAGAATCTTCTTAAATTTAATAAGATCATAAGATTCAGAATTAGGAGGGACCCTTAGATATCATATAGTTTAACCCCTTAATTTTACAGAAGAGATGACTAAGGGATAGAGAAATTTAGTAGCCTTCCTAGGTTCACACAGGAAGCTAATAGTGGAGCCAGGATCCAAATCTAGGTCCTATGACTCCAAATTTCAAATTTTAAAATAACTTTCAAAAAAATTTTTTACAATTGATTATTATACTACATTACACTATATATTTATTATAAAAAGGTATAAAAAACAAATGTGACTAAAAACAAGTAACCTTAGGCCTTTTTGAACATTGAATTTCAAGATATGATTTTCTAAAAGTTACATTTTAAAATACAATAATAAGAATAACTGACAGTTTTATAAAACTTTAAGATTGGTTTTACATCCATTATTATCTCATCTAACTCAACCCAATGAGGTACAGACTAGATATTGTTATTTTATAGGAGGAAACAGGCTCGGAGAGGATGTGGCTTATCCATAGTCTCATAGCTAGTATATGTCAGGTGGGATTCAAAACCAAATCTTAATGAAGTCCACTACTACACCACACTGTCTTAATGTTAATTCTTAACATTCCTATTTCTCTATTATATCTTCTCTGATGAAGAGACGGGTTTTTTTCACTTACTATGATAAACAACTTTATTCTCCACATACATTTTGTTTTCAAAATGTTTTGCTCTGTTAGAAGACTCATATTTCCCTTAACTGAGGATGTTTGTATTTGACTTTGCTTCTAGGGCCATTAGAGGCTGTTGGAAATATCTGGTATTGTGACATGTAGCTTCACTTAAGTCATAGAGTACAGAGTAATCTTAGGGGGGAAGGAGGGGAGAAAGGAAGTGAGAAAATAACACTTTCTCATTGGAGAATAAGGGACATGAAGAGGTAATTCCAAATATGATTGCCTAAGTTCAAGTCGGAGTAGTCCTGAAAGAGCAGGGGTAAGGGCTTTGATATCAAGTTGAATTGACTCCAGATCTACTGTTCTTTAATTGCACCATCAGAATCCCTGAAGACTTGGGTTTAAGACTGAGCTCTGCTACTACCTAGTATACTTGGAGATATATGTATGAGAGGAAGGGTGGAATTTGGTATCCCCTTTCTCCCAGCTAATTGATGTAAAAGGGGTAAATAACAGAGCTGAGGAGGTATTCATGTAGCAGTGCAAAAAATTCATCCCGTCATCCCTTTGTTGAAAAAAGGTTTGAATTGGAAGTGGAGTTTGGCATTGGCAAACCTTAGTGATACTCTTTTAAACAGTAGAAGAATTCAAGGCAGGGATCAGCCTTGTAGAGTATGGCCCCTATACCTGTCAGAAGAAAAAGGGGAAAGGAGTTTCTCTTCTCAGCATCCAACCACCACTACCACCATTGGCCATGGTGTCTTGTAATGGAGCTACTTGCCCAGTCCAGTAGAAAACATTGCATCCACCAGGAAGCAGAGTTCAGAGAACTGAACATCCAAGGATGTAGATGCTTAATACCTACTTACCTCTGTTATCTGCCCCGTTCTGTGCTTGTATTAACTGACTAGAAGGGAAAACAGGGAGACGGACTCCCATCCCATCACATATCTCACTAGGTATATGAACATAAACACCTCTCTGAGCCTGTTAACTTATTTGTGAAATAGCAATAACAATATTTTGCCAACCTTGCAAAGTTGCTGCAAGTAAATCACTGATCCTTAAAGCACTATACCAATATGAAATACTATGATTACTAGTATTATTATTAATAAATGATATGTGTGTTTGGTTTCTGTCTTCCCTCTTAGGATGTCTGACTTTGTTATATTGCTCCCACCTGGTGGCAGTATACCCTAATTACGGTAGCAGTTTCCAGTACTACAACTTTTAAGTGACTTCACGCTATGTCTGAATTATCACACCTCTGCCCTATAAGTTTCATTTGGCTTGTGCTCTGACAGCTTCTATTTCAGCCCACAAGTACAATTGATTTTCCTTTTCCCTCCTTCCCAAGGGTTGGTAACTTTTTGTGTCGTGGGCCCCTTCTTAGAATGTTTTTAAATGCATAAAATACATACCATTACAAAGAAAACCAATTATATTGAAATACCAAAATATTTTTAAAAACAAGTTCACAGATCTCCCTGTACCAAAGGAAAAAGTGTCAGAAAGAAAGGATATAGTTTTCCTGAATCTATAATCTGTAGTTTCCTGCTCTAAAATATCTACTTCTGCAAGAGAGAAGATAATCCAGTAGTCCTAGCTCTGCCACTAGCTAGGCAAACTGTGTAACCTAAGGCAATTCGCTTCTTTCCAGATTCCTCAGCTATGAAATTAGGGAGCTGGGTTCAATGATCACTAAGTTCCTTTATAGTTTCATGATCTTGTGAAAGACATAAAGCAGCAAAATGTGCTTACTACCACAGCTTGTCCTTCATTCAGAAGTGGGAATTTAAAAATGTTTACCTCACACTACCTGCCACCTGCTTTCCTTGCACATCACTCACCTTCTGTGTATGGGTTTTACCTTTCATTCAGAGCCCATGATTTTCTCCTTAAAATCTTCTCCAGTTGTCTCAGCCAGTTGTGAACTGTCTCTCACCCCTCTTCCTCTGAGCTTCTGTAGGGCCTATTGATGCTATTCATTTGGTACCTTGAATATATTGCCTATTATTATTGTTATCTGTTTGCATACAGAGAGTTAAAAGTTTGCACTTGGACTGCTATCCCTATGTTATCACTCAAGATTCTTTTTATTTATTTATTTTTGCTTTTTAGAGGGGGAAGGCAGGGCAATTGGAATTAAGTGACTTGCCCAAGGTAACACAGCTATTAAGGGTTAACTGTCTGAGGTCAGATTTAAACTCAGGTCCTCCTGACTCCAGGTACTCTATTCACTGTGCCACCTAACCACCCTTCACTTAAGATTCTTATAGCAAAATGCACAAATGTTGCTGTCTCAGACTGAGATTCATAGCTATGTAGGAAGCTATTTTCCAACCCTGTTTTGAATTTGACTCCCCAACATACCACCTTTCTTCTAGGGAGTCTCCTCAACTACTGACCTCAGTCTCATTGTACAGACTGTCCAGGTGATCTCTAGCAGTTAGGGGAGTTTCTCATGCTGCTAGATGACTAGCTAGACGACTGTTGCAAAACCAGTAGAGAAGTGAAGAGAATAGTGTAAAGGAGGAAATGGCATATACCTTATAGAGCAGTGGTTCTCAACCTTCCTAATGTCCCGACCCTTTAATACTTGTATGTGGGCAGACTTGCCTGGAGATGAATAGAGGAGCAGTGTCTCGGTTCGTAAGACCATGGGAAATAAGTGTTTTCTGATGGTCTTAGGCAACCCCCAAAGGGGTCCCAGTCCACAGGTTGAGAACCACTGTTATAGAGACTTAGCATCCAAGTGATTTTCTTGCCTCCAATCACACCATACTTAGCATATAGTAGGCTTCACCATGACATTTATTGCTTGTTTACTATGTGAACATAAGCACTCTTCCAACCTATGATCTAAAGGCTCCATTTTTTTATATAGAGTTTTCTACCTTAAAATAATAGTTATTTTGGCTACCAGCATTCTAGATCAAGTCAAACCATCCAACCCTGGAGTAATTCTAAAATGGTTTCAGTATCCTAATTCAATGAAAAACATTGATGGGGAATCTTGAAGTTAAATACAGTTTCAGTTATCCTGATAAATTGGAATTTGGCTCTAAGAATCTAAGAAAACCCAGTGTTTGAAATCATAGTAAATGTGGAACAGCTTCAGGTCTCACTACCCTGCCTTTCATTTCAATGAACATTAACTAAAACACTTTCTGTATAACTAGCAAAGATCTTGATTGTCCTTCAGGAGCACAAGAATACAGAGAATAAGACCTCTGTTCCAAGTAGCACAGCAATAAAATGAATGAATGAGGCCTTCAGATTCTCAAAAGCTAATGAGAGCAATTTTTCTTTTCTTTTCTTTTTTTTTTTTAGCACAGAAACCCTAGCATAGCATGACAGAAAAAAGCTGTCCATTTTATGTCCAATATCTGATTACTTCAGGGATCTTTTCTTTTCTTTTTTTTTTAATTTATTTTTTATTTGTTTTCTTGTTTACATTATTCATTTTCATTACATTTTTGAATTACACGTTTTCTTCCCGTCTTGCCCCTGCCCCAACCCTAAAACAGCAATCCCACTATAAAGCCCCTCCCCTGCTCTGCTTTCTTATTTTCTTGTGGGGCAGGGAGGGTCTCCCTCTCCCAGCCCTATCTTAATTCCTAGTTTCAGGTATTGCAGAACTTTAAATTCTAGATTCTTTCGATTCCTCCCTTGTCACCCACCCCCACTGGAAGGACACTCAGTTCAATACAGGCTGTGGATGTGTGATTATACAGGACATCTTCATAGTGGACATATTGTGACAGTGATTGTCTGTCTCTCCTTCCTATCCCTCCTCCCCGCCCCCCCCCCCCGTTCTGTTTTCTACCCTGTCCCTGTCCATTTACTGAAGTGTGTGCCTC
>CM053594.1:63997674-64033342 GCA_028646575.1 Pseudocheirus occidentalis
TGTGCTTTCTGTCTGGTGGAGAGTTTTGGAGCTTGAAAATCTGTTTAGCGTCCCATTTTATGAGTTTTTTAGCGTATTTGTGTGGGAGCTGTGGTGCTTTGCTGTTTCTACGCCGCCATCTTGGCTCCGCCCCCATGCCTGGACTTTTCAAAAGCCTGCTCCTTGGTCTTTCCCTACTCCAATCTATCCTTGATTCAGGTGTCAAAATGATTTTCCCAAAGCATAGGTCTAAGGTTATCTCCCTACTCAGTAAACTCCAACAGCCTCCTCCCACCTCTAGGATCAAATACAAAATCCTCTGGCGTTCTATTATAACCTGGCTTTCCCCTCACCTTTCTGATCTTATACCTTACACCACCACAATGTACTCTTTGATCCATTGACACTGACCTTCTTGCTGGTCCCTGAAAAAGACACTTCATTGTATTTTCATTGGCTGTCCCCACTGCATGGAATGTGCTCTGTCTCTGTCTCTCTTTTTCCCTCCCTCCCTTTCTCCATCTTTCTCCCTCTCTTTCCATCTCTCTTTTCCTGGCTTCCTTCAAGTCTCAGCTAAAATTTGACCTTTTGGAATCCTTTACCAATCCCTCTTAATTCTGCTGTGTTCCCTCTGTTGATTATTTCCTATTTTTCCTGTATATTGTTTGTTTGTACATAGTTGTCTATATGTTCTTTCTCCTTTTAGATTATGAACTCAAGGGCAGGAACTTTTTGCTTTTCTTTGTATTTTTAGTGCTTAAGCACAGTGCCTAGCACATAGGAGGGGTTGCCTGACACACATCTCATTTCCCTGTGAGGCAGGTGCTATGATTATTCCCATTTTACAGATGAGAAAACTGAGGATCAGAGAGGTTAAATGACTTTTGTAGGGTCATATCTATAAAGTAGGATTTGAACCCAGTTCTTCCTGACTCTAGGTCTATCCTATCCACTATACTGGACTCCCTATCAGAAAAGGATAATTCATGTCAACATTACTGCAGTTTTCCCCATTGCCCAGGAAAAAGATTAGCTCACCCCCAGTTTCCCCAAAGATGGATGCTCAGATTTTTTATAGTCCCTGACCTATAAAAGAATTTCTGACTGAGTAATGATTGGCCTGACCTTTCATTCTTATGTGAACCATTTTCAGAGTTCTTTGTGGATCTCCCTAGGTCCACAAGCTTCCAACTTTCCTTTGGTAATCGTTAACCACTGAGACCAGTGTGGAATATGATGACATGACAAGTAGGGGTAAAAACTATACTTTCCATGAATTATGTGTTGCAGAGAAAAAAGTGGAATGTGTAGTTTCTGTATAATCCTGCTGTGGACAATTTTTCTAATCAATTATTTAATGGTGATGAAATATTTGAGCATGCTTTTTCAAAGCATAGTTTGTGCATTCTGCTTTTGCCTGTCTAATAGGATAATATATCACAAAGAGGCAAACGTTCTGGAAGAAAGCAAATGTCATGGAGCAGACATGCAAAAAACTGACAACAGTGACTAGAATTTGGATGAGGAGGCTATTTATGGTGCTAAACATCTCCCTAAGGAACAGGAAAGTGGGCTCAGCAGATGTAATGGCCCACAGCTGGACATGAAATAGATTATTTTCAATTGTGTTGATGACTACTGGTATGGGAGATCAGTAAGTCAGTGACAAATCCAATATTTTCAGGTTTTTAGTGATCTGAAGGCTACATGTAAGGTTATAGTAACCCTATTAGCTTTCTGATGGGGTCTTTGGCACAGGTACATTTAATTACATGATCGTAAGTAGTAATTGACATATTTTCAAACTTACAACAACCAGAGATCCCAGATGATCATATGCCAGGTTTTTAAGATCCCACTGTAGTATCTGGATAGGCAATGACATACATAGAACACTTCCCAACAAGTCTCTCCAGGGATGCAGAAGCACGTTGGAAACTGATGCCCTGGATATATGGATCATATCAATTCAGATGGTGGTCAGCTAGGTCTAAGTGTAGGTTTGGTTGTAGACAGAATTCTAGGACATCTAGATAGGTTTGAACCACTATTCTATAGTAGGAATGACTGCAGTGGTAGCTGATTAGTGGGAGACATGCTGTTTTACAGGACAACATATTAACTCATTGTTTTTGCCAAGTGATATGTTGGTGAAAGTCATAAAAATTCAATGGATCTGCTGGTTGGGTTTGTAGGTGGTTTGTGATGCTCCCAATTTTTGTCATGTTTAGATGCTAATGGAGTGTAAAGTACCTTCCAAATGGTACCTCTAGAGTTCTGAGTGTAACCTTGACAGCAAGAAGTTTCTTCCCCTTATGATGGAACCAATACCTACCAGGGTTCTTCTTCAGCTCCTATCTGCTCGCCTCCTCCACTTAAACTAGATTTTCCCTAAAAGACAAAATACAGAATTGATTGGCCTAGGGTGGGACAAGGCTTTGTGCTGTGCTTCCCTTGGCAGGTTCCTATTAGTCTCTGGCTGTATTGACATAGCTTCCTGGTTACCTAAGGATATAAAAATTTCCCCCATCATGGGGTCAACACCTTTCAGGCCTGGTAGATGCTGAATTCAAGTAAGTCACCATGCCCTCCCCTGCTAACTGGATACACGTCTATATGGAGACAGTAGGGGCCTTGTCTACTGAAGCTAAGTGCTTTTGTAGCCTTGTTCAATATCTTTGCTATGTTAGGACTAAGTAAACCTTTAGTCAACTGTTCAGTGGTTTAAGAATGCCCCGTTTTGTTCAGTATCAAACCTGAAACTAATAGGATGACAGTCATGCTGCTCCTGCTAAAATCCTCATTGCATAAGTCCAAACCATTGGGAGTTAATTTTTGAGATGAGTATGCAGAGAACTTTGTATTGGAAAATGGATTTTCCTGGAAAAGAAAAATCATGACACTAGAGTCACAAGTTTCCACCATGAAAGGCTAGGGAGAATCTAGGTGTAGACCTGGGCAAGTATAAAATGAATTATTTGTTGAATTTGGTTTTGGCCTCATTTATACAATGGAACACTTATGCATACCAAACTGGTATGTGAGAAACACCTTTAGAACTGTTCCAAAAGTGTTCATGCAGATGTGTAACAATAATAGACTGGGAGTCTACACCTCTGCTGCATGCACTCAGCAATGACTTATGTTTAGTTGGTGATGAGAGGATAAAGTAATCAGAAACTTCCTGACTTTCATCAGTTATAATCAGCTTTAAAGTGGCAGTGACTTTTAGCTGTCAGTCAGAGTAGAGTCTACCAGTGATGAGGTTGTACCTGGGAATGCATGAAACATTCTAGTTCCTTGATAGTAGCCAGAGTTGGCTGGAGGGCCGCCTTTTTCTCCTCTCACCATGTATTTTTGTTTCTTTATAACTTCTATCTATTGGTCATGGTTCTGATCTCTTTGGACAAATCCTAACCACATCCTTTCTTCCACATGCTGGCCCTTCAAATATTTGATGATGAGCCAGTGTTCCATTCCCCACCAGTTTTTTCTTTTCTAAGCAAAAACCCATCAATTCCTTCAACCAGTTCTTATAATAGCAGTTTTGAGTCTCCTGGTTTTTACCACTTTCCTTTTCCATAGGAAAAATTGGGGACTCTCACAAGAGAACTTTGTATGCAGGTTTGTCTCTGTGAATGACTGAGGTTCTGATCAATTGATGGAGAGTATACTCAGCTTTCTGGGACAAGGAAACCTGGGACCAAGGAAATGTAGCCAAATTGCCAGTGGGGTGGCAGCATACCCACGTCTATGTCTGGGAGACTTGGTATTGAGTTAGGAGTTTGGTATTTAGAACCAGGAATGGAAGGGAAAGGGAAATGCTGACTAGAGTAAACCCTCCTACTGGCAGTATAGTAGGCAGTGTAGAACCTGAACAACTTGGAACTCGAGTTGGGTATTGAATTGTTCCAAAGCAGTCTACCTTATACTTAACATGATTATTTAATAAGAAACTACAACTTCCAAGACTTAATTTGAGTTTGCTTAAACTCCTTGAGCTCATAGGGCTTGGTTTCATGCCCTGTTCATGTTCATGTTGCTCTGTTATACCACAGTAATGTGTTTTTGCAAGAAAGCAAAATTGTCTAACACAGTGGGCATTTGTGTAATGTTAACAGGCCAGTGGCTAAAACAAAACAAAACAAACCAAAACTGAAGGAATGACTGATCTTCTATCATCCAAAGCTGACTTATGTTGTAACGGAAGGACTTGTGACCCATCAGGATGTGCCTAATCACTGTGGTGATGCTAGTCAAATGATGCTAGCCAAATCAAGATAATGTAACTTCAGTCAAATGTGAATGTCCCATATGTGCTTGTGACACACCTGAGGATGTTGTATCTTCCAGGGTAGCTGGAGTGTCCAAACTGTGGCTGTGTAGCCCCCTAGTATGTATGTCATGTGAAACAAATAGTGAGATGAGCTTATGTGAAATGCTGTCATTCTGTTAATCCCTGTTCACTTCCTCAACATGCTGCTTCTGAAACACTAGGAAAGCGAAAGATGGGGAGAGTTCCAGACTTCAAAAGACCTACATGCTTCTGTCCTGTAGTCAGAGCAGATTGCAGATCCTGGTATGTGGAAAACATCTTCAGAACTGTTCCAAAAGTGTTCAAGCAGCAGATGTGTAACAGTAATAGGCTGGGAGTCTACACCTCTGCTGCACACACTCAGCAATGACTTATGTTTACTTGCTGATGAGGATAACGGAGTCAGAAACTCCCTGACTTTGATCAGTTATCATCAACTCTGAAGTGGCAGTGACTTTTAGCTGTCAGAATTGAATGTCTAATGATGGAAACTTCCATTGTGGATGCTTCTTCACTTCTGTCCATGTATCGAGGGATGTATATGAGCCTGTAGCTTAAAACAATATGATGAAAATGATGACAACTTCACTTTGAAGCTTTCTCTCAGCTCCAGTAGTGGTCGCTATTTTAAATACACTCTATCTGAAACCGAACAACAACCACCTACATGTATATGGTGCTTTAAGACGTGCAAAGCACTTTACGTACTTTATCTCGAGTAAGTCACAACACCCCTGTGAGGTAGGCATTACAGGCATTATTATTGTCATTTTACAGATGAGAAACAGGCTTAGAGCAGGTAAGTGACTTGTCCATGGCAAAGCCACACAGCTAGTGGTCCGAGGTGGGACTCAACACCACGTTTTCCTGACTCCAGCTACAGTGATCTTTCTGCTGTGCCACTTGCCCCTCAAGCTGTTATTCACTACTTGGGGGATGTTGGATCGGACATAGTTACCTGGTTTGTTGTCCTCCACATTTACACAGGACATATGGTATTACTACATGGAATTGATTTTAAAAAGTCCCAAACCCCAAACAAAACCCCCCACTAGATTTTGTTGTTGGTATGGAGGCCAGCAACATGGATTCCAACAGCTGTCATGACCAGCCATTAAAGACTATGGAAAATCATTGCTGTCTTCAAGAAATAGTCAATCCTGGCCAAAGCATCACTAAGCAGCCCATGCCCATGGTCCAAGGTATATATCAAGATTATGTGGAATATGTATAGAAGGTGGTATGTGACTGAAGCCTGAATGGAAATACCTATGGCTACTTGCATGCACTTGCTTAGAACACTGCATACTGATGTTGAGGGTGGATTAGGGTTTTTTTTTTTAATTCTGTATTGCTTTATTTTAATGCTAACGAAAATAAAGTGCAATAGAGTTCAATATGTTTTTATTGTTGGTTTTTTTTGGGGGTGGGGTGGAGTGAGGCAATCTGGGTTAAGTGACTTGTCCAGGGTCACATCACTAATAAGTTGCAAGTGTCTAAGGTGAGATTTTAACTCAGGCCTGCTTGACTCCAGGGCCAGTGTGTCAGTTTGTTTTCTTATTTGAATAAGGAAGATCCACAGGTGTCAGAGAGTAAGGACATCTGTTAATGGCAGGTACAGAAGAGCTGCTTCATGGTAGATGGTTATCCCTTCTAAGAAGTGAGGATATTGATTATACTCCAATATGACCATTCCAGAGGGATACTGTCTTCCTTAGGTATGTATCCTGGATGTTACAGAAGCCTTCTGAGAAGTCTCAGACCACTACCCACTTCTGGTGATACATGTGGGAATGAATGCTATCAGGAAGAAAGTAGAAAGAATTCTGGGAAAAAACCTGGAGAACTTTTGGGGAAGGGATGGCACATAGGGTCTTTTTACTACTACTGATTTGAAAACAAGGTTAATAGTCTATAAAGGAGACTGTGGAAGATAAACAAATGGCTAAAAAATGGACTCTTGACCAGGACTGATTGTTAGTTAATGTAGGACCATATGAAACCATTACTGGTTTCTTCTGAAGGACATTAAAGTGAAAATAAAGAGGGGGGAAAACTTCCCACACACAACTGCCAAACTAGATACCAAAAAGGACTAGCTTTGACATGGGAAGAAAAGTAGTTGAAGCTTCCAGTGATTTGCAAGGGAAAATATAGTATGAATGATATCTTAATATAGGAAAATGAACATAACTGACATGTTGGGATACAAATCATGACTGGAATATAATGAAAGAGAATATACAGCTTGTTAAAAAAAAGGGAGGGGGAATACACATAATAGCAGAGAATTGTAAATGAAAAAAAAGCCCATGGTCAGAGATAGAGATTAAATTATGAATTCCTGATGTAGATTACAAAACTGACAAAAAGTGACGGGAAATTAAATTTGTGGGACATCTGCAGCTTTTTTTTGCTTAATTTCATGCCTTGCTTTGCCAGTAATTTCAGGTAGAAAAAATGACAAAGCTTATTCTGTTCAACAAAGAGAAACTGATCAGGGAAGTGCAAATTACTGACATTTCATCAAGTGCCTTGTCGGCTCTAAGTCTGCAAATGATGAAGGGAATTCTCCGATGGGTACCCTATACATTAAGTTTTTCAGAGTTAAGAACAGGATATGTAGGATCCCAAATGGAAGGAAGGCTCCACAGAATGAAACTCTGATGACATAATAACAACTGCTTTCACTAAGGAAGCAAAGTGATAGGTATTGTAATGAAAAGGCTCTTTGTGTATGAGAACTTTGAGGAGTGATCTAAATGTTACAATGAATCATTGTCTTCTGAGTGGAGAAAACTTTACTTATATGCAGGGTATCCCACATGTCTTATTTCAGTTTAAACAGCTCAGAAAGCTACTTATAGGCCTTTATGAATAGCTTTAAAGTCCTTTTTATCCCATTTTTCTGCTTTGGGTAGAGGAACTTTTTTACTTTGCAAACTGATTATATATGAATGGATGAAACACTAAAAGTCTACCAGCAACCTAAAGTTCTCTTTGTGGGCTTAGAAAAAAATTGGGATTGAGTCATTGACCTTGGGCCAGAGTATCCAGGTGGGCCAATTTCTAATTATACTGGGTTAGAGTGAGCCATTTTTGTGTCTGAGTTGTGATGTGTGTGTGTGTGTGTGTGTGTGTGTGTGTGAACAAAATCATGGGAGTCAAGCTGTGCATGAAGCTAGAAAAACCTTTAAAATTTAGGCATCACCAATGGTATGCAAATATGCAAAAGTATATTTTTCTTTTACACTCAACTCTCCATTTGCAACTCTTTGTCACTTATCTTTCATTAACCCACTGTGAAAATACCATTAACCTATTAGTAGGATTAGATTGTTCCTGAAGACTAACTGCTGTAATCTGTGGGCAAAGATATACTAAAAAGATAAACCTTAAAAACACACGGATTTCTTTTTTACTGAGTAAAGATTATAGTCTTCATAATCTTCCCCCTTCCTACCTTTTCATTTTTAATACCTTACTCCTGTCCCCCTCCCTCAACTCTGTGGTCCAGTGACACTGGACTCCTTGCTGTTCCTCCCACAAATCACTCCATTTCTCCATTCCAAACAATTTCACTGGCTGTCCCCCATGCTTGGAAATGCTCCTCAGCCTGGCTTCCTTCAAGTCTTACCTGAAACCTCACCTGCAGAGACCTTTCCCATTCCTTAATCTTAAGCGATTCACTTTGAGATAGCCTTTAGTTTATTCTGTTAGCTAGCAGTTACATGTTGCTCCCCTCATTAGACTTTTTTTTTTTAATGATATTTTTGGAGGGCAGTTGGGGTTAAGTGACTTGCCCAAGGTCACACGGCTAGTTTTTTTTTTTTTTTTGGTGTGTGTTTGTTAAGTGTCTGAGGCCGGATTTGAACTCAGGTACTCCTGACTCCAGAGCTGGTGCTCTATTCACTATGCCACCTAGCCTCCCCCCTCATTAGACTTCTTGAGGACAATGACTTTTTTTGCCTTTCTTTCCCCAGTGCTTAACATGGTACCTGGCACATAATAGGTGTTTGAAATTAGAGATGTGCTCAAAATAAAAGCAGCTGTGATGTCTAAGAAAGGGCACCAAACTAGAGAATATGAAGACTTGGGTACAGCTTTTCATTATATACAAAGTACTTATGCTAAGTGCTAGAGATATGTTGACAAAACAGTCCCTTCAAAGACCCTAACTCTCTTTGCCACTAACCATGCAGCTTTGGGCAAATTACACCACCTCTTGGACTATTTTCTTGTTAAGTTGATGGGATTTTCTAAAGCAGGAGGTCTTAACCTGAGATCCAGAGACCTGTCAAAAGCCCATGAATAGATTTCAGGGCATCTGTGAAATTATTTAACTATGTTGAGAACTGTATTTTGATGTCATCGTTTTCCTTTGTAATCTTATTTATTTCATTTTATTCATTTAAAAACATTATCCTGAGAAGGGGTCTGTAGGCTTCAGCAGACTTCTAAAGGTGACTAGGTCCCACAAAAGTTAAGAACTCGGGTTCTAAATTGATGTCCAAGATCTATCTCTAACAATTTGTGATTTAGAGTAATGGTGCTGGAAACCTATCAGTGGTTGAAGTCTGTGTGGGTGATAAATAAGTGACAATGACAGGAAGGGAAATGATCTCTCGAAGGGATAGTGGGATGTTAAATAAGATATTGAGACAAATATGGAAATTCTAAAGCAGCGGTTCTCCACCTGTGGGTTATGTTCAATTTAAATACATCCTGCATATCAGATATTTACATTACAACTCGTAACAGTCGCAAAATTACAGTTATGAAGTAGCAACAAAAATAATTTTATGGTTGGGGGTCACCACAACATGAGGAACTGTATTAAAGGGTCATGGCATTAGGAAGTTTGAGAACCACTGATCTAAAGCATGATGGCAGGAAATGGGGAGGAAAGATTGTAAGCCAGGTGCTGAAGGAGTCAAGCCACTGAGGAAAATGAGTGTCTTAGGTCCTTTGTGACTAAACTCATAACAGTAAACTCTTGCCTGGTATTTGTGATAAAACCAATAATGGAAAGAAATGGGCACTTCAGACCACTGACTTGGGTATAGTAAAAGTGGCAGAAGGGAGAGGTATTTGAGAACTGGGTAACTTAAAATTTCTATCCCCAAGGAGCCACACAGACTCAGGAACTATAATTAAGAGGCCTCCTACCTTAGGTTATATGCATTTGAGATCAGGTTAGAAATTAGTGAAGGAAGGAACCTTGGGCTGTAACATCACCTAAATGGTTTTTAAGGAGGAACTTATGGTTCAGGAAACTGGCGTAGTCATTAAGACCTATGGTCCAAGACAAACTCCTTGTATTTTAAGAAACTGTGTCTAGATGTGGTGACTGCACTGTAATTCCTGCTACTGAGGAAGCTGAGATTAGTGGACTGCTTGAGTTTGAGAATTTTCTGATACAGGACTATAGCCAATCTGGTGTCTACACTAAATGGCTCCAATATGGTAAGACCTCTGGAGAGATGTACCACCAGGCTGACTAAGGAGGGGCTAACCAGCCCAGGCTGCAAACACAACAGGTCAAGCTCCCTTGCCAACCAGGATTGGGATTGGGCACTGAGGGGCCACTGCATTTTAAGCCCAGGCAAGAGAGGGAGAACCAGTCTTCTCTACCTGCTTCTCTTCCCCAAAGATGTGGAAGGATAAGAAACTTATTGTTGAGCTTGGATTTTAAATTCATGAATAAAAGATGGAAAGGGCAGGTAATTAAGGATGCATTTAAAAAAAAATATAGTCAAGGAACGTTAAAGCTTAGAATAAAGTCTTATGATAAATATTAAGAAAAAAATTATGTTAGGGACAAGAAGAAAAAGGAATGAGTACTCCTTGAGGCAAATGGAAAGATAACTGACCATAAAGAGAGGACACAATTACTCACCTTTCATTTTACTTCAGTTTTCTCAATCATGTAGAATGTTTTTCAGAATGGGCAGCTAGAAAAAAAAAAGGCTGGCACCAGATGAGAAATCAAGATGTAAGGAGATAAGAGTATTCCTAATTTGTCCTTAATGAATTTGGGTCATTTTGTTTTAACAAATCACCTCTTGTAAGAATATGTGTGTGTGATTAATTTGGAACTGCCAGTTATCTTTTAGGAATCATGGAGAATGAATAAGGTGCTTTGGGAATGGGGATGGGAAAATTGGCTAGTTTTCAAAAGAGAAGATTCTTCAAAATATGAGTTTAATATTTATTTCCAGTAGAATTCTAGAATGGATCATCAAAAAGATAGCTCATGGGGTATCAGAAAACAAGGATGGATTAAGGACAAAACATGCTGGACTAACATAATTTCTTTTTTTGGAAAGGGTCATTAGATTGACAGATAGAGGAAATTCCATAACCATTTTAACCTGTAATTCAACAAGGTCTGTACCAATGTCTTTCAATGTCTTGTGATCAAGATGGGGCGTACTGAACAGTAACAAAATTAGATGACTTTAGAAGTGGATGAATGACAGGACTCGAAGGGTCAACCTCTCTGTGACTTTGACAAATCACTTTAACCTCTCTGGGTCTCAGATGTAAAAGAAAGGGTTTGGGTTAGATGAACTCTAAGGTCCTTTTCAGACTTAACCAATGATCCTGAAGGTCACTAATGGAGTGTAACAGGGCTCTGTTCTTCATCAAATTGCAGTCAACATTTTAATCAATGACTTGAAAGTACAGCTAGCCATCTTTGTATTTTAAAGCTGAGAGGGACAGATCAAGTAACAGAATTAAATTGACTACAATTCTAAGCAGGTTAAAAAAAATCAAGTGTACACAATATGCGGGACATAGGACAAAGATCATGTGAAAAAGCAAAAAGAGCTTGTAGTGAATTGCAAGCTCAGTATGTGTCAACAGTGTGATATGACAGCTGGAAAAACTAGATTTTAGTTTGCACCTCAGAACATACTTTCCCCAGCTATGTTACTCTGTGCTGTGTTCAGATCTGGGTACCGCATTTAGGAAGGGCATTAACAAGCTGGAGCACAAACAGAGGAGAAGCAGCTAGGATGGTGGTGGTGGGGTACCAAATGAAGATCTATTCAACTAATTAGAGCCTGGAAAAGAGAAGATTTTGCAAGGGCCATGTCTTTCTTCAAGAATTTAAAGGGTGTATTCTGCTTGGCCCCAGGGAGCAGAACTAGGACTAATGTGTGAGTTACAAATATTTTAGTTCAACATAACTTCCTTGCTGAGGTTCTCAGCCCCTGAAGAACTTCAAGTAAAGGCTGACTGAACATTTGGTATTTTTGTAGGGATTCCTGCTTTAGATAAAAGACTGGAATAGCTGACCTTTGAAATCTCTAACATATCCATTCTATCTATCAGTCTGAAAGGTGATCCTCATTAATATGAATGAACACTGAATATGTACTAATTGTATTAACAGAGCTCCTATTTAAGTAGTTTTGACTGTAAGTCCATTTACTACTGTTTCTACTATTCTACACTGCCTCTCAATAAATAAAGTGGGGAAATATACAAGGGTAGATAAAATGGCAAAAATCTTCAAAAGTTCTGGAAAAATACATAAGGAGTTAAGACCATCCTGTCTTATATGAAAAGTTGTAAATTTGACAAATGCTTGATTTAGTCAGGAGTGCCCTTAGACACTGCTAACAAATCTTTAAAGTGCTCAAAACGAGGTGAGACAAAAAAGAAGCAAAAATGTGGTTAAAACCAGAAACAGGTTACTTACACACACACACACACACACACACACACACACACACACACAGTTATGCCAAAATACTTAAAAATTTTAGGTGAATTGATCATTAAGTAAACTGGCATTAGGCTACTTGGTTTTAGGCAAAGTGGCTTCAGGTACATTGATCTGATAGGCTGAACTGGGAGGGAACATATGATAACATTTTTTTTTTTTTGCTTTTTGGAGAGCAGTTGGGTTAAGTGACTTGCCCAAGGTCACACGGCTAGTTTTTGTGTGAAGTGTCTGAGGCCAGATTTGAACTCAGGTCCTCCTGACTCCAGGGCCGGTGCTCTATTCACTGCACCACATAGCTGCCCCAAACATATGGTAACATTAAATAGAATATGGTTTTAGGCAAATTCATTATTAGGCTACTTGGCCTTGGGCAAACTGATCAGCTTCCCTAACAACCCAGTTGTTGGAAAGTGGGAACAGAAGAGAGAATCTGAAGAGAAAAAAAGAAAACAGCCTAAATATCTCCTATTCACGGAACTAAATCATAGGATGCTGTTTTCTTATCTTTCTAGTACGGTGGTTCTCAACCATCCTAATGCGTCAGCCCTTTAATACTCATATGTGGGCTTATTTGCATGTGGGCGGACCCACCTGGAGATGGATAGAGGAGTGGTGTCTAGGTTCCTAAGACCACTTTTCCAATGGTCTTAGGTGACCCCTGGGAAAAGGTCATTCGATCCCCAAAGAGGTCCCGACCCACAGGTTGAGAACTGCTGTTCTAGTACTTCGAATGCCTCATGGAATGAATGAAGAGATCTTAGTGCTAATAGGGAAGAAGACACTGAATTTCCTTTCTGAATGTCTGTTTCTGGCAGCTGAGAGAAGCACTTGGCCTACAACAATAAATGAGGCTCACAAAGGTGTGGAACTGGGAGTGTCATTTGATAATAAAATTAAGTAACTGTGACATGTGTTGTCACTACTACTAATACCTTCAAATAAAAACTGCCAAAGCAGTTAAATGAACTTTAATACAACAGAATAACACACAAATAAAAAATTAAATAGAATAAACTGCTGTCATCATGGTGTTATTGAAAAATGTCATTTTTTTCTCCTTGTGGCCACGTACAAGGATAAAGAATAATTAGCTAAGGAGGAAAGCTACCTAACTGAAGTCTAGACATTGGTTAACAATGTCCTCTAAAATACTGTGTTTAGTTAGATATAATGTTTTTCTAAAGTCACCTAATTTACCTTAGTTAATAAATGTTTTTCAAAATATAAAACAATGTGAAATTCATGCTGAAAAAATGTGAGAACTGGACCAGAAGGCTGCCCTTTTTAAGTTAGCAACTTTCATGAAAATGAAGCCTATAGTTCATATTGACATGTCAGCCAGCACCATACAATCACGGAGTGGCAGAAAACATCAATCACACATGTAGTGTTTGAGGAGGTAAAAATACCCACTTGCAAAACCCAAGATTATCCCTCTAAGTTCAGTTCATGTGGCAGACACCATACTACCATCTGGTTGCAGTATACTTAAATCACGTAGGCAGTATTTTGAGAAGCAAAAGAATGTTCCCTATAAGAGCTTAATTTGCAAAGTGAACACTAAAAGTACATCACAGAGTTTTCTTCTCCAGAATAACTTTTCTAATGGTGAATAAGACTGAAGTGCTGGATAAAGATTTGATCACAATCATTATTATAAAAGTTTTGTCATTCTTTACAACCATACAGTTTGTTGCCAGTGTGATTTTTTTTTTTGATGCTGAGAAATGGAAGAACGTGTACTGAAGGCTCTCCCACAAAAGTGTCTTCCTTCATAAGGTATCTCCAGAGTGAATTCTCTGGTGTCTTATGAGGTAAGACTTCAAAATGAAAGTTTTCTCACATTTTATGCATTCATAAGGTTTCTCTCCAGAGTGGATTCTCTGATGCTGAATAAGGTTTGAAGACGCACTAAAAGTTTTTCCACACTGATTACACTCGTAAGGTTTTTCTCCAGTGTGAATTCTCTGATGTGTAATGAGGCTTGAACTCTGGCTGAAAGCTTTCCCACATTCATTACACACATAAGGTTTTTCTCCAGTGTGAATTCTCTGATGGTGAATAAGGGATGTACGGTCACTACAGGCTTTTCCACATTCATTACACTGATATGGTTTCTCTCCAGTGTGAATTCTCTGGTGTCTAAAAAGGCAAGATTTTAGAATGAAGGCCTTTCCACATTCATTACACTCATAGGGCTTTTCCCCTGTATGAATTTTCTGATGTTTAATAAGGATTGAACTCTGGCTGAAGCATTTCCCACATTCATTACACAGATAAGGCTTCTCTCCAGTGTGAATTCTCTGATGATGAATAAGAGATGTACGGTCACTACAGGCTTTTCCACATTCATTACATTGGTAGGGTTTCTCACCAGTGTGAAATCGCTTATGTTGGATAAGGTTGCCTTCCTGGCTGAAAGCTTTCCCACATTCAGTACACTCATAGGGTTTCTCACCAGTGTGAAGTCTTTGATGAAGAATAAAGGCAGTGCTCCGAGTGAAGGCTTTTCCACATTCAGTACACTCAAATGGTTTCTCACCTGTGTGAAGTCTCTGGTGTCGAATAAGGTTTCCCTTCAAACTGAAGGCACTTCCACATTCATTACACTCAAATGGTCTTTCTCCAGTGTGAAGTCTCTGGTGTCGAATAAGATTTCCTTTCAAGCTAAAGGCTTTTCCACATTCTGTACACTGATAGGGTTTCTCTAAAGTAGGGATTTTATGGTTTTGAATAAGGGATAACTGTGTGTTAAAGGTATTTCCACATTCATTAAATTCATAGGGTTTTTCCCCATTAAACACTTTTTCCTTCTTGATAAGGACTGATGTCTGGTTGAAAGTTTCTTCACTGGCATCACACCCATTGGGTTCCTCTCTGGTGTGAATTCTCTGAAGTTCAATGAGGTTTGAATTCTGAGTAAATGCTTTCCAATATACTTTAGTTTTACAGGGCTTTTCTTCTGTTTGTTCTTTCTGATATGTAATTAGTTCTGAATTTTGTTCAAATATTTGATCCATTTCATCACATTGCTGGGGTCTCCATTCTGAAGAAACTCTTTGATATCTAACAGGGGTTATACTCAAATTGAGATTTTCCCCAAATTCACTATATTCCTGATCTCTTTCCAATATGTGGGATTTTTGATGGACCACTGGCACTGGTCTGAAGCTTCTCTTCTGGGAAAGAAATGTCCTCAGGTTTCTCCCTGCAGGAGATCCCCACATTTCCTTTAACCTGTCCTCATTTTCAACAGCTTCTCCAAATGTGGGTCTTTGAGACACAATTCCTCTGAGCCTATGCAATATCAGATTCTGGCACTTTATCTCATCAGAAAATTCTTGTTTTGGAGACATATCCTCACTCTCAGTCTGGGTCTCACAATCTGAAACAGTGAAAACAAAATATAATTTTCATCTGCTTTATTCTGTGATGAAGGACATTTTGTGGGGCATAAATAAGACAATTACATAAAAATCTTCTAAATGGACACACTACTGACAAATCTCAAGCTAGTTTTACAGAATGGAAAGGGGGGTACTTATTTACTTGTAAGCAAGACCATCCAGTCAGTGGTCTATCCTAGATACTTTGTGAACAAGATACTCTCATCACAGTGTTTTAATATAAACACACCTACTTGTCATTCAACAAATATATATTAATTGAACCGAACTAAAGTTTTACTAGAGACATGAGGCCAAGGGAGGATAGAAAAACAAACTTCAGACAGGGACAGGTCTAGAATCATAGTCCAGATCATGTGATAGCTAGAGAGGTATATATTTATCTGTATTAGAGTAACTCACTAGGGAATGTCTGAAAGGCAACCGAGGAATTGGGTTTCCATAGTTTGAGAGGTGACAATGACCATGGAATTCCCCTATGGGGAGAATTCTATCAATTATCCTCGATCTCCTACTTACAGGAATAAATCACAGAAATCTGCTTGGTAATAGGACATATCAATGTAGAACAAGTAGAGAAGGATGGAAGAAATGACATCAAATTTAAATGTGGCTCTTTGTGATTTCTGCTCATTGCTCCTATTTCTTCCTTCTGGGGTCAAATAGAACAAATGTAATCTCTCCTCTACACAAAAGACCTTCAAATACTTGAAGACAGCTATCATGTCCTCCTTGAGTCTTTTCTCTGGGCTAAACATCCCCAGTTACTTCAATTAATCTATGTATGCAGTGGATTCATGGTCTCTCAGTTCATCAATTCTCTTAATTCTCACCAACTGTAACTTTCATCCCACTTATACTACCTACAGGGGCAGTCACATCTTAGAGCTCAGAATCTCCCCAAATTGTATCATTTCCATGACCATGAACTCTGAAACTCTCCTCTCTTTATCATAATCTTTATCATTTTGTCTTCTCTTGTCTCACTCTTTTAAAACCTATTCTTTCTTTTCCTTGTGACTTGAAATCCCTCTATAGCTCTTCCCGTTCTACTAGTTCATCACCCTACTCTAGTCATACTTGTTTCATTCTCAGTCTTGACCCAGTAAGTTAATTAGTTCCACTATGTATTCTCGTCTAACTTTAATATTCTTTTCCTGTCCTTCATATCATGCTGATCCTCAACTCTGAGCCACTTCTATCAGTTGCTTTTTCTGCTTTTGCTCCTAAACTATTGCATGCTGTTGAATGATGTTATGAAACCATGCTGGACTGGGTTCTACCACAGATTGATGCTATTTAATCTCAATTGCTCTTCTCTACTGCATGGCAATCTTTATATTTTTCCTTGACTGAATCTCTATCATGTTACCCAAAGCAGCTGTCTGAAACCTTTTCCTTTCTTACTACCTCCAGAATCTCCTCCTCTCAATGGATGACTGCCTGCCATTTTACTGATAAAAATGAAAGTTATTCACAGCATGAGATACATTCTTTTCCCTTAATCCATCTTTACTTCACCTCCTATGCATAATATCTAAGAAAGAAGTAGAACTTTTCCTTATATTGGCTAACCCTTTTCTACTTATATCCTTGATCCCAATTACTCCTGTCTTCTTTAGGAGCTTGCCCCATCAATTACTCCCTTACTTTCATCTTCAATTTCTCCTGACTCCTTTGTCCACAAATATAATGACTTCTCCCGTTCTTATTAAAAACAAAAAGAACCTCTTCACATACAATCCCTCTCAAGTTAATCATCTTATGTTCTTACTTCCTTTCACTGCCATAGTATTGTCTATACTCACTGCCTCCACTTTTACCATCTGTTCATTTAATTTAATTTAATTTCTTTTCTTTTCTTTTGGACAGGAGAAGGCAGGGCAATTGGGGTTAAATGACTTGCATATGGTCACATGGCTAGTAAGTGTTAAGTGTCTGAGGCCAAATCTGAACTCAGGTCTTCCTGACTCCAGGGCTGGTACTCTATTTGCTGCTCTACCTAGCTGCCCCCAGATGTTCATTTCTTAAGCCCTTTTCAACATGGCCACTGACCATACAGCTAAAATTACTCTTTAAAAAGATACTAATGAATGATTCCCTGTTCTTTAAAAGACTGATGACTTTTCTTCGAATATCACAACCCTGTTAGTCTTCCCCTGTAACAAAGATTAAAAAGGGGGTAAGAACAATTTAACAAAACCAACCAATATGTCAACTTTAACTACAGTTATATACAATATTCTATTGCTTCTGCGATGAAGAAAGAGAGGTGTAATTCCTTATTCTCCTCTGCATTAAGTTTAATTAACTAATGATGTCACCTTCTCAGATCACAGAATCTGTAGGTTTGAAAGGATCTTAGAAGTCATCTAGTCCCAAACTAGCACACTACTCTGCACAGTTCAAATGTTTGTTGAAATGAATCAAAGTTAGATGTATCTCTTGAAGAAGAGGCAACTTCAGGGATAAGATAATTGTTTTCAAATAATCTATGCAATTCTCATGTGTAAGATAGACTAGACTTGTTCTGTGTGCTTCCTGACAACAATAAGGCTATAAAGAGATAGGTTTCAGTTTGGATACAAGCAGAGCATGAGTTCTGTGTAAGAGCACATGCAGGAAAAAATCTGATGGATGCTCTACAATTCTGAAGGCACTTGTGGAATCAATTTTCAAGATACTTCAAAGAAGTGAAAAGAAAATATATAGAAAATATAGAAAAGAAAATATCCTTCAGTGTCTGTGGGTTACAAAAAAGTCCGTGACATGGTAATACAAAACTCAGATATAATGCCTCCCATTCACAAAAGCTTCTACCATGAAGATATTAAGAGCATAGAAGATTCCTTCATAGCTACATAACCAGAGAAATGTTGAATGAAGATATAAATATCAAATAATACATAAAGTAGGGAGACGTATGCTTGCCACAGGTGTTTGCCATTGTTATGGAAGGTGTCCTGGGAGATCCCCAATAGGAGAGGGATTCCCATAAATGGTGAGGTCCTTGAGATGTTTTGGTTTCTAGACTGAATTGTTTTGACTGCTCCTATCTAAATACTGAGGAGTCAGTCCAAAGAGAGAGGCCTGGCAATACAAGGGGGTAAAGTGTTACCTATTGCTTGCAACATGATATGTGGAGCTGGATGAGCAGCTCAGTGAATTACTTTAGACAGACACTGCAGAAGAACAATGTCCTGGGCCCAGAATGGAATAGGATCACAGATCCAAAGATGAAGAGGAAAGGGGGAAACTGTACAACATTTTTGATGATCCCAAATTATGATTTTGTGATTCTCTGGGCTGCAGTATTTCCTCATCTGTAAAATGAGAGGATTTCTAAGATACCTTTCAACTCTAAATCCTATGATCTCTGGCACACAAAAATCTTGTTTTTTAAACATTAATATTCTCCATGTGATGTTTTATGGCTGTGGAGCACGAAAAATCACAATCTCAGAAGAATCACAATTAGTGGTGACCCAGAGGACAATACAAGAGCTGCAGAGTGAGAGATAAGCAGACTGCAGGGTATTACCCATGACAACTGGAGTATAATAAATGGCATGAAAGTCATCATCCAATAGGTATCTGATCAGAAAAGGAGGTGAGTTGGTCATGTAATGAGTAGGAAGAACTACTACACTGATGCTCATGAAATGTTAAAAAAAAAAGACAAACCCAAAACCTAGAGGAAGACCACCAGAATATTGGGTATAAGACTATGTGAGGATGTACCTTGTTGGAATACAGCATGATTGATACCAATGGAAAGAATACCGAGATCACTGAGAATAAGGCTGACAATACTGAATTTAAGAAGGTAGAAACAAGGGGAGGTAAAACAGAATAAATGCAACTTCAAATGAGAATGAATACAAAACAGTGGAAAGATCCTATAAGAAGAGGCCAGGATCCAAGAGCCCAGAATGATGATCAAAAATGAAGACAATAAAAAGGGTTGTTTTTTTTTTAGGTTATATTGGGGCAAGCAGAAAACAACACATGGAGAATATGGAATGATGGGGAAAAGACAAAATTACCCAAACCTTATTTGATTGCTTTTGTTTTTGGTTATGGAAAATGATCTCTGGACAGTTTTTTTTAAAGGACTACTAGACAGGTAGATAAAGGGATATTGTATGCTTAGATTTTAGTAAACAATTGATAAAGACTCTTTTGCTTTTCTTACGTTCAAGGAGATATGGATTAAATAATATCAAAATTAGGCACATTCATAATTGGCTGAATGATTAGGTCCAAAGAATACCTCTGATTAGGTCTATGTCATCTCTAGAGAATTGCCACAAGGATCTGTCCTTGGACTGAAGCTCATCCAAAAGAAGGTTGGCTGGTGAAGGCACCACAGGCTATGCCATGTGAGAAAAAGCTGAAGTAATTGGGGAGGTTTAGCTTGAAGAGATGATCTGAGAAAAATGATTGCTTTCTTGAGATATTCAAAGGACTGTCACTGGGAAGAAGGGAAATAGGAAAGGAAATAAGCATTTATATAGTTTCTACTGTGTGCCAGGCACTGTGCTAAGTGCTTTGACAAAGATTATCTCGTTTGAACCTTATAACTCTCTGAGGTAGGCATTACTATTATTCCATTTTACAGTTGAGGAAATGGAGGCCAACAGAAGTTAAATGACTTGCCCAGAATCACATAGCTAGTGAGGCTGGATTTGAACTCAGATTTTCCTGGCTCCAGGTCCAATCAGGTGGAGCAGACTATATCCCTAGACAGCCCATTCAACTCTAATGGGTAAAACGTTTTTCCTTTTATCACTGGAAGGCTTCAAAAGGCTGATCACTTGGGCATTACTGTAGTGAGGATTTCTTTTTTGAATATAAACTGAACTATATGCTTGTTGAGATCCTTTCCAGCTCTGATATTTTGATCTGTAATGTGGATTAATGAATATAAAGTCTTGTATCCAGAAAGAAAGTTAGACTTGAACAATGTGCAAGTTCCTTTCTTGTAGCTGCTAGTCAGAGCCATATGGGCTCGAAGTACTTAGACAAATCCATGTTTCTTCTAGGATACTCCTGACCCTAGAAAGTCACAAGGAGAAGAAGGTCAGAGAATAACTCAATGATTCTGCTAAACTTTTTCTGCCTGGGATGACACAGCAACTAAAGGATTCCCAAAAGTATGAGGTATCTTAGAAGCATAAACGAGCAGGGATGGGATGACAGTTCTGTTGTGTGTTTTACCCACACAAAGCATTTATGGAATACATCTTTATGCCAAGGCAATCTGCCCATCTATGGTCTATGTTCTGTGAATCCAGTAACAACGTATAGCACGTTGTTGAATGTACAGGAGACATTTAATAAATATGTGTTCAGAGACTGAATGAAGGAAAAATTCTCACTCACCTAAGTAGTCACCTCTTAGGACTTTTTTCTCTTCAGCTCCTTGTGTGTCTAGGACCCAAGGCTCTTCCCCTCGTTCCAGCTGAGATATCACATCAGGCTTAGTCACTTGGAATCCTGCTCATGGAGAAGGAAACTGGACCTGATGGATTGTCCTGCATACAAAGACCTTTCCCAAATTCATTCTCAGCCTCTTAAAGGCAGTGTACATGGAGATTATGACAAGAAGGACCTGAGCACAGTCTGGAAGCATCCTAAGAATCTGTCCCTCTGAGAATTCATGGAGTGTTAAGTATATTGTTGATGTGAGTACAAAGGAACAATTAGCTTATGCATCCTGTCCACTCTAGCTGGGCAGGAAATTTACACCTCTGGGGATGTCTACATCAGACTCTGGTAAGAGTCCTGGGCCTAAGGCAGGGTAGTTTCTTACAACAAGTTTAGAGAAGGGAGAAAGTGCAGATTAAGGAAAAGCTTAACGAAAGTACCTACCTCCACTTTATCTATCAGGCATGTTTATGAGCAGCAGAAACACTACACCTCTTGGCCTGGATTATAAGCTCAAATGAGTTCTCCAGACTGTTAAATATTTAACGGGGTATATTTTGTTTGAAAACAGATAATAATAATAGTAATAATAATAATACGTTTAATCTAATAAAGGATTTTCATTTGAAATTTTTTGACTTATCACATAAAAATTATGAAAATGTACGGAGTGGTTTAAAGATGGAACTTCAATATATTAATATGAGTCAACTATCAGGTGTTTGTTATATGTCCAAAACCCTAGAATGCGGTTAGTTTTAATTTATAAGTAAAGGATAAATGAAATGTAACTGTTAAAGAAACATGAGAAATTAATAGTATTTAAGCCCTAAGATGTGGTTAGTGAAATTTTGCTATTTGAGGTAAAAATTTTTAAGACTATAATTTACTATTGTTTCGGGTTTTGATTATGGAGATGGTGGTTTGAATTGTCATGAAGCCAATAGCAGAAAATGGCATAAGGTGAAGTCTGGATGCCTGTCCCCAGTAAAAGGCAAGGGGATGATCTTGGTATGGCCTAAGGTAGGAGCCTCTTGACTTAGTTTTCCCACTGTGCTATTTCCTTTTTGAACAGGAAATTTCTTCATCTGATTAATCCTGATCCTGGCCTTTGATATGCTGTGACTACATGATTAGCCGTCAGCTATGACTGATGCCTGGAATCAAATAGAGCTAAGAGAGGTTTTCCCCCCGTTGTGGAGTTGATCTGTGCTCTTAAAGGGACAAATCTTGACACTTGACATATCCCTTCTTTTCCTTTCATAACAAATTTCTATAATCTGGGCATGTAAGCCATAAAAATTCTGTAATGACAATATTAAATCTACTAATTAACAGACTGATGCAGGGACATCTCTGAATTAGTATAATAGGAAGCAAATATGAAAAATCTTATGATTCAGATCTGTATTTGTGGTCAAATTACCACATACGGATAGCATCCTCCTAAAGGGGGAAATTAGACAAAGCAATAAGACAAAGATGTAATGGAAAAGTTTTCTAATTAGAGTGTTTCCTTTAAGAACTATATACATATGTATATTACTTACTTCTAAATGTATCTAGTATGGAAATACAGGTTTTGAGTATGTTTTAGTAATAAGATCTCAAAATTAGAGTAAGAATTTACATATACAATTGTATTGATAATTGTAAAGAAAGTAAAACTATTTCCCCATTTTAAAGAATCTGTCTAATACTTCTAAAAGACAGAAGAATCCATTTTACAGTTAGAACCTCATGAATTTTTGGGTTTTGATTATGGAGATGGTGGTCTGAACTGTCATGAAGCCAATAGCAGAAAATGGTATATGCTGAAGTCTGGATGCCTGTCCCCAAGAAAAGGCAAGGGGATGTTCTTGGCATGGCCTAAGGTAGGATCCTCTTGACTTAGTTTTCCCATTGTGCTATTTCCTTTCTGAACAGGAAATTTCAAGTTATTTTGATTTGTAGAAAAGTCAAATCTGAGTCCTAGAAAAGCCTTACCCAGTGAAACAATGTTGTCATAATTCTCCAGCATCACATCCCTATAGAGACTCCTCTGATCAGGACCCAAAAGATGCCACTCCTCCTGGGTGAGATTCACGGCTACATCCAGGAATGTTACAAGGACCTGAAATAAGAGATTCCTGCTACAGCCCCAGAAAGGCTTCCAAGGTTTAGCACTTGGAAGTGCTAAAGGATTATCTGATGGCATGAAGGTTCAGCAGCAGTGTGTATGTGACTGTGAAAGTGTTATGAGAAAAGACTATTGAAAGAGTACAGACAGTGGCAAAGAATTGTAAATTGAGGGGATCTCCATCAAATGGAGAATAGCTGAACAAGTTGTGGTATATGATTGTGATGGAATATCATTGTACTATAAGAAAATGACAAGCAGGATGCTCTCAGAAAAACCTGGGAAGACTTATACAAACTGATACAAAATGAAGTGAGCAGAACCAATAGAACATTGTACACAATAACAGCGATACTGTACAATGATCAACTACAAATGACTTAGCTTTCTTAGCAATACAATAATCCAACACAATTCTGAAGAAATTATGAGGAAAAATGCTATCTATCTCCAGAGAAAGAACTCATGTAGTCTGAATGCTGATCAAAACAAATTTTTTAAACTTTTTTTTTATTTGCATTTTCTTTCACAACATGGCTAATATTTCCATAATGGGCTCATATGTTTTGCATGACCACACATGTATAACCTATATCAAACTGCTTGCCTACTCAAGAAGGAAGGAAGGGGAGGAAAAAAGAAGAGAATTTGGAACCCAATTTAAAAACCAATGTTAATGACTAAGGTGGAAATATATTTAACATGACTGCATGTATACAACCTATATCAGATTGCTTCCTGTCTTGTGGAGGGATGAGAAAGAAAAATCTGGAACTCAAAATGAATGTTAAAAACTACATTTACATGTAATTGGAAAAAAATATTACAAAAAACCAACATTAAAAATTGTTTTTACATGTTATTGGAAAAAAAGTACTAAAAAATAGTATAGGCAGGCAGTGATGAGGTATATGTGCTTCTGCATGTGTGCTGAATATAGACACTGGTACATACACATATAGGTAAATAAGTATCTGCACACATGTTAATTATGGAAAGAAGTATGATACAATGTGCATAAGTATTTGCTTTAATATATATTAGTCAGAGGGAAGTGCATGTGAAATCCTGAGTAAAAGTAGTGTTTGCATGTCTGTTAATTACAGGAATAGGGGAGCCCCCTTACTCAGGTGAGATGAGATGCTGCAGTGATGGGCTGCTGGAGGGAGAGAGCTCACCTTTCGCTCAGCTGGCATGAACTTGGATGCCATCATCTGACCTCAGCTATCCTTTGGGTGTTCAGCAGGAACTCTCACTGAAAGGAGAAAAAGGAGTGAGTTAGAAAGTTCTGTTTTACAATTGCCCAGTCCTCCCCTCAAAAGGGAGTTTACAAAAAGAGTTTACAAGGTGACTTTTTGATTGAACTGCTGTCAGTTTTATCTATGAGTTCTAATTTTTACACATTATGTGCCAGTTGAGAGTCTGACATACTACACGTCTACTGTGGATCTGTTTAATTGTAAGCGCCTAAGAAAAGGCTTGTCTAGGATAAGAATTGAGGGAAATACATAATGAAGGTTTAGAGGAAAATGAATATACTAGTTTGGTAAGAATAAGAAATTAAAGTCCATTTTGGATCCCTTTCACAGGGAGGTCCTTAATAAATACTTATTTGATCTACTACATTCATCTCATCCTCTGCTACCACTGGTGTAGGCCTTGATTATCACTTGCCCCCAGACTATTACAATGACTAACAGGTCCTTCTAGGTCCAATCAATCCTTTGTAATACTGCTAGAATAATTTTACTTATGTGGAAATTTGGACATATCAATCCTCTGCTCAAAAATCTTCAGTGGCTCCCTATTGCTTGCCAAATAAAGTTCAAATTCCTTTGCAAGGCAGTCAAGGCCCTACATAATTTGATGCTACTCTACCTTTCCAGCCTTCTTATATTACACTGCTTCACATATCTTATGGTCCAGTCAAACTGGAGTGCTCTTCTGCCCTTTCTCCAGGCTGAGGTCCTGAATGCCCTGCCCTTCATGCATAACAAATAAAATCGTTAGACATGGAATGTCATGTGTGAAGGACAGCACAACCCTCCTCCTTCCAAACATCCCTACTACTGGTCTAGTGTATCACCATCCAGTGCCCCAGGCTCACAACCCAAGTGTTATCCCTAACTCCTGGCTATCTCTCACCCCTGCTCTCCATACCCAAGCTGCTATCAAGGCCTGTCAATTTCACGTTTGCATCAACTCTCTAATATGCCTCCTTCTCTCCTCTGTCACAGCCGCCCTTCCAGCGCAGGCCCTCATCACCTCACACCCAGATTATTGCAACAGCCTGCTCGGCAGCAAGGTGGCACAGTAGATAGAGTACTGCACTTGGAGACAAGAAGACATCTCTTCCGTTCAAATCTAGCCTCAAGACACTTACTAGCTGTGTGACATTGGGCAAGTCACTTAATCTTGTTTTCCTGTTTCCTCATCTGTGGACAAGGAAAGAGTAAACCACTTCAGTATCTGCTCTAAGAAAACTCCAAATAGGGTGATGAAGAGTTGGACACAACTGAAGAACAACTGATTACAACAGTCTGCTGGTGGGTCTGCCTGCCCTGTTTCTTTCCTTTCCAATACATCCCCCATTCAGCCACTAAAGTGATTTTCCTACAGTGTAGGTCTGACTGTCATGCATGTCACATCCTTAGACTCAATATCAGTGGCTCCCTTTTATGTACAAGATTCTCTAGACAAAATCTTTTGTTTGGTGTTCAAAGGCCTTCATAACTTAGTCTCCAACCCCACCTTGCCCTTTTCAGTCTTCTTACACCTTAGATAAGCCCTCCCAATCCATACTCTTCAATCCAGTGACATGGGCTTCCTTGCTGTTCTGCAAACAAGACTCCAGGCTCCAGGACATAGGCCAATTCTCACACCTGGAATGCTCTCCCTCTTTACCTTCACCTTCTGGCTTCCTTCAAGCTCTAGCTAAAATCTCTATAGCATACTTTCTCTCCCATTAGATTGTGAACTCTAAAAGGGCAGGGAATATCTTTTGCCTTTCTTTGTATCTCGGTATTTAGCACAGTTCCTGGCATATATAAATGCTTACTGATTGATCAGGTGAATTATAGAATTTGTGGAAAGGAATAAGGTGTAAGGTAGAAAGGGGACAGGTTATAAAGGGCTTTAAGTGCCAGATGATTTTACATTTGATCCTGGAAATAATAGAGAGCCAATGGAGTTTATTAAATGGAGATAAGGGTGGCTTGTGTGTGTGAGACCTTCAGTGCCAAACCATTTTGGCAGCTGAGTGAAAAACTGACTAGACTGGAAAGAGACCAACCAGAAAGCATTTGCCATAGTCCAAGTGAAAGGTAAAGAGACTCTAGATTAAGGTAATGGCTATATAAATGAAGAGGAGACACGTATGAGAAATGTTACAAAGGTAGAGCTGAAAAATCTGGCAATAGAGTGAATATGTAGGGTAAGTATAAGTAAGGAATTGAAGAGAACACCAAGAGAGTGAGTTGGGGTGACTGGAAGGATGGTAATATCAGCAGTAGTAATAGGAAAGATGAAAAGAGGGCAAGTTTTGGGGAAAAGATACTATACTCTGTTTTGGACATACTCAGCATGCCTATGGGACATCCGACATATCCAAAAGATAGATGGGGGAAGACAGAAAATCAGGAGAAAGATTAGGGTTGAAATTAAAAATCATTTGCATAGAGGTAATAACTGAACCTACAATAACTGATAAAAATCACTAAGCATAGTATAAAGAAAAAAAGGAAGACACAGGACAAAGTTCTGAGGGACAACCAAAGTTAGTGGGCATAAAATGGATGCAGATCCATCAAAAAGACTCAAAGGGAGTGAATGGTCAGATAGTCAAGAGGCCATTTAACACTATAGCCATTCAGTATTAAGGATCTGTGTCTGTGCAGCTTCAGAAGCATCCCACAAATTTTGAAATGTAGTACATGTATTATAATTTGATAATGACTTGGAGTAACACTACTGTTTCTTTTTAATTGCCTATTTGATTATTTAGTACTTTTCTGCTTTCATGTGGTCCTAAACTTTTAATTTACTTTATTTTTATTTCCTACTAACCTGTCTAAAATCTGTGATCGTCTCTAATTACCTGTTTTCCCATGTGGACCAGCAAACAATCAATTTCTGGGTAATTTACACATACATTAGAAAATACTGTGTTTTTCCTTTGAGTTTTCTTTGATCAGAAATATCCTTGGGCAGTGAATAAAGAACTCGATCTGGACTTTGAGAACACTGCTTACATTAACTAGCTGTATGACCTTAGGTGCAGTGTAGATACATTACAGACTAGAAGTTCTCATGTGGGAAATACAATCTAAAGAGAAAATCATAGATCCATTGATTCACTAATATCATATTAAGTTTGCAGTATTCTAAAGTCTATGGATTTTTTTCTAGTCAAATTATTGTCTAGTCACACCTATTTATCTTTTATTTGTGAAAGAAGGTTCTGAATCCAAGTATAAGACTTTGTTTATCTTGACTAAATTCCATCGGAGAACCAGGCCTATCTTCTAGCATTTCTAGATCTTTTTGGATTGTATCAACTGTTGTGTTAATTAAATCTTCAAGTTCTGTAAAATATTGCGAATCTGAGTAATGCTATTTATGCCTTTATTCAAGTCACTGATAAAAAATGTTAAATACTAGAGGCCAAACTCAGAACTTGGGACTCTCCACTGAGAGCTCATTCCCAGATGATACTGAATAACAATGATTTCCTTTGGGATTTTTAGTCAATCAAGTCTAAATCCATCTAATTCTATTATTGTCCAGTGAAATTCTCCATCTTTTACACAAAACAGCCCCAAATCTTTTGCTAAATAAACTATAGTAAACTCTATTTCCCCTCTTGCATACTTCTCTATTACTGCCCAGTGAAATGCCATCCTCCAAGTCACCCAGTCTCTCTACCTAGATGTCCTCCTTGACTCCCCACTCTCTCACCACCTATATCCAATGTGCTGCCAAGGACTATGAATTTTGCCTTTGTTGCATCTCTTGAATATGTCTTCTTCCCCCTACAACATTGCTACCACCTTAGCACAAGCCCTCATCATCTCATACCTGGACTACTATAATATCCTACTGGTTGATCTGCCTGCCCCAAATCTCTCCTCACTCCAGTACATCCTTCATTTGGTTGTCAAAGTGATCTTCCTAAAGAGGAGGTGTGACCATCAGACTACTCAATAAATTCCATGGGTTACTTATTACCTCCAGGATCAAATATAAAATCCTCTGGTGTTTAAAAGACCTCTAGAACTTGTCCCTTTCCTTTCTAGTTGTCTTATACTTGACTCTCCTCCACATACTCTGTGCTCCAGTGATACTGACTTTGCTGTTCCTCTCATAAGACACTCTATCTCCTAACTCTATGTCTTTTCATTAGCGGGAACTATGCTTAAAATTCTCTTCCCCTCCTCACCAAGTCTCGGCTAAAATCTCTTTTCTGCTGTAAGCCTTTTCCAGTCCCTTTTAATGCTCACATTTTCTGAGATGATCTCCACTTTATCCTGTATCTTATTTGTACATAGTTTGGATGTTGTCTCTTCTTTTAGATTGATAGTTCTTGAAAACAGAGACTTTTACCCTTCTTTATACCCTCACTGCTATGTGCCTGCCACACAGTATGCTTGTTGACTTGATTTGTATCATTGCCCTGATCTACCAGTCTCCTGTGAGAAAAGGAAATGACATTAGCTGTTCTCAATGGAGGATGCTTCCTTTACTCAATATTTACTAGCCATCCTTGTTAATAACTCATTCCAGGATTTTGTCAAGAAATTGAAAAGATGCTTATGGATATATAGTTTGCAGATTCTATGTTTCAGCTTTAAAGTAAAAAGTCAGGGCAAAAATCTGTTCTTTGTTGGTTCAGCATCTCTCCTGTTCTCCGTTATTTTTTGGAGAACATCACTGACAGTAGTTCACTTACCACATCTACTGATTCTGTCAGTATCTAGAATATAGTTTGTCTGGGCCTGGTGACCTTAAAGTAAAGTGCAAATGACTATTTTCTTCCTACTTATCTTGGATTTCAAATTCCTATTATCCATGCTATTCTGCTTTTTTCAGTTTATACAAATCATTCTTGGCAGAGAAAACAGAATTAAGCACTATCTGATATAGCTAAAAACAAAACATAAAACAAAAAAAAGCTTTTGTTGTTCTTAGTATCAAATGCTAGCCTTGGCAAATTCTAAGAGTCAGATTTCCTAACTCAATTTTTATAGGATCATGCTAGGCTTTTATAGTTATCCTTCAGCATCTGGCTTTACTTTTACTTCCTGTACATATCTTTTAAAAATTGAAATTAGTTTTTTTTTTTTAGTCACAAGGAAAGGCTCATATGGAGGGAAGGGGCACATATATATGTATGTGTATGTGTGTGTGTGTGTGTGTGTGTGTGTGTGTGTGTGTGTGTGTGTGTATGCATATATATGTATATATGGAAACAAAAGACACCCCCCAAAATAAAAAAAAAAACCAACAACAAACCAAACCTAAGTTACTTTATTAAGTTCCTGCCCATCTATTCTAGTAACGCGGACGTTGGTGGACACGGGGAGGTACGAGTTAATCCTTTATTTCCTACAACTCTGGCCTGGCAGTGCAGACCCAGACAGCAGAGCCAACACTAGCTCCCCAGGAACACTGACTGGGGACCTAGTTATCAGCTCTTGGAGTTCCAGGCGAGAGTTTTTCATATCCTGAGACCTTGGAGACCTTGTCTTTCTATCTTCTGTCCGGGGGGCTACCAGCTTTTTTTATCCTCTCGACTGCTTTTGAGCCATTCTGAGAACTGCTTCTCCCAGTGGGTATTCCAGTATGATCTTAGTAAAATGATTGTTTGTTTAAATCCCATCTCTGAGTGATCCATTGATCCTGACTGCAGAATACTGACCCTGACATGAAATCTTTTTGCATTTTCAGAATTTTCTTCTTGAGAGCTTCTCATATCTCACAGGATGACTTTTCCTAAATCTGTTGTCCCCAAATCTATCTTGCAGGTTAGTCTATTAGCAGCTTGCTTTCTTCTTCTCTATCACAAATGCAATGGTTATTTCCTCCCAAAGTTCCCATCATTTCTACCCCCAAAACCAATTTTTTTTCATTGATAAAAATTGGGTCTAGAAACTAAATTCCTTGCATTGTTTCTCCCATCTTTTGAAGGATGAAATTATCACTAAGGCAAATCTTTAAGGAAGTCAGCTGCTCTGTTTCCCAAAAAGAGAGTACTCTAGCAAATGTTAGGATCACTGAAGCTCCATTTTTCTACTGTCTCTCCGCACCTCCACCGCCCATCACTGCTACATCCCTTCATGCCAAACTAGTGAGCTCTTTCCTGCAGCTTCTTTCTTCTTTTTGTCTTGATAGACTATAACATAGGATGGTGTAGCTTTTTCAGTCTCTTGATTGTCACTCGAATGCCTGTTTCTCTCCTTTGGTTTCTGGATCTTCCTCATACAAAAGTATTTCCTGAATATACAAGCTAACTTGGTCTCTACCTCCACTACCTTTTCACTTTTATCAATCTTGTTTCTTCTGAATAAAGCATATTCTTTTCCAAACCCATATTCCTGCCATAGGTCTTATCTGACACATACAAGTGAAAACTAAAAGCCTAAATTTGCTTCCTTTCATTAGGATATCTAGTTCATCTTATCTGCAGAGGATCTTCACTTTTCTTGTGTCATAGACCCCTTTAGTAGTCAGTTTGGTGAAATCGACCTTTTTGGAATAATTTTTTTTTTTTGGAGGGGGCAAGGCAGGGCAATTGGGGTTAAGTAACTTTGCCCAAGGTCACACGACTAGTAAGTGTTAAGTGTCTGAGGCCGGATTTGAACTCAGGTCCTCCTGACTCCAGGGCTGGTGCTCTATTCAATGCTCCACCTAGCTGCCTGGAATAATGTTTTTAAATGCATAAAATAAAATATATAGAATTAAAAAGGAAACCAATTGTACTGAAATGCAGTGATTAGCATATTGAAAAAAAAAACAAGTTCACCTATTTTAAGTTACAAACTTCTGATCTAGAGAAAAATAACAAGGATGGGTCTGATTGAGTCAGGCAAAGGTCCTGTGGTTGTACCACGTAGATATTTATTGAACGAAACTAGTGATGTTTATTTAACCTGGAGAAGAGATAGCTAAGAAAGCTATCATATGATCCTAAATATTGAAAAGGCTGGATTAGATTTGTTCTGTTTAGTTCCTGAGTGTAGAACTAGGAGTCATGGCTAGAAGTTTCAAAGGGGCTGATTTAGTTTTGATGTCTTAACAATTGGAGCTCTCCAAAATGGAAAAGGAATCTCAGTCTCTTCTTCATAAAGTGGGATGACATTACTTGTGCTGCCTACTTCCTAAGGCTGTTGTGAGGAAAATTTGATTTTGTAAACCTTACTGTACTTTCGAAATGAAAGATATTAGGTTCATGGTTATTTGGGCAATGAGGGAGCAGAGAGAAGGGATAAAAAACCATGAAAGCTCTGTCCTTGAGCTCTGTTTACCTCCAAGACTAGCCACTCTTTTGCAGTTAAACAGATGAGTCAACATACAGGTCAGACCCATGCATTTATTCTGGCAAAAAGTTCCATGAACTGACTTTAAAGTTGTCTAAGGTGGGACTTGAGCCTACATCTGCCCAACACTCAGTTCAGCTCTCTTTCTTTTAAGCCTCTCCTAACAGTAATGGGAGACTTCAATTATCCAGGTACCTTCTGCAAAGCAGCAAAGTTAATCATTGCTTGGCTTGCCTTAGTGATAATTGCATTCTTCAAAAAGTGAAGGAATCAATGAAGGGAAATTCCATTTTGGATCTGATTTTCATCAATCTGCAGGAACTAGATGTTGGGTTGAAAATGATAAGAATACTGAAAATGATAAGAATAATAAAAACTATTCTCTCTTAGATGATAAGCTAGCAAGGAAGCTGGGGAAGAGTTGGACATGCAACCTAGAGTTTTTAGGGAGAAGCGAATCCAAAGAATTCAAAAGAATTATGGCTAGGATTCTGTAGACTAAAATCTATCAGGAAAGTAAGCCTCAGAGGAATGGGAAGAGGATTTCAAGAATGAGATATTGAGGGTACAAAGACACAAACAATTCTGATTAGAAGAAAGGAATCAGTTGTTTAAAAAGATTGATAAGAATGCAGAAGAAACTTGTTAACCAACATTTTTAAAAGACGTGACCAGAAGATGGAAGTAAAGGCAAAGAGATTAGACAGTTAAGGACAGAATATTGGGAAACATGAAAATTAAGGAGCAGGTAAGAAGGAAGGGAAAGAGCATTTATTAAATAAACTGTACAAAGGTTTACCCTTTTTCTCGGAGCATGCTGGTAACTATGTGTCCTTTTATTTTTTTTTTTAGTAGATGAGGTTTCCCAAAGAATATCCTAACTTTTTTGTGCATATTTTCATCCCAGTGTGCCCTACCCTCAGACTGCCTTTGCTCTGGAAATATGTACTGGCAACTGAAGATTCCTTTGCTTTCCCCTCCCCATTCTCACCAGTCCAAAAGACTGAACTGGCATATATCTGGGGTGAACCTTAGGTACTCATATTCACAAAGAATTAAATTCACATTGAGAAAAGACAATAGCCAAAATAGGAGTTATAATATCAAAGACCATACAGAAATGGTACCTTAAGTCTGAATGCTGATAGAAGCATACTTTTTAAAAACATTCTTTTTATTCTCTTTTTTTTTGTTTATGTTTTCTTTCACATGACTAATACCAAGATATGTCTTACATGATCGCACATGTATCACCTATATAACATTGCTTGCCTTCTCAGTAAGAGGAAGAAGACGGAGGGGGAGAATTTGGAAGTCAAAATTTTAAAAAACAAATGTTAAAATTTTTTTTATATGTAATTGGAAAAAAGAATAAATTACTCAGAAAAAAAAGAAATGGTACCTTAAAAAATGTGACACTGAGGAAGGAAATGGAACAAGATGAGAACCCTGAAGTCAATTCCACTGAGAAGGAAAAAATGTCAAAAGAACCCCTGTTCTGCTGAGGCAGGAAAGGAAGGGAAACTCAATTCAGTGAGGCAGTAGCTAAACAGAATCAGATGATTTGTTCTCAGAAGAGTCACAATCTTAATATCCAACTTCTTGATGTTGAAAGGGTCTAAGTAGTTCTAAAACAATATAAAACAGCTTTTTAATTTCATTTGAAGAGAGACCTGACAACTAGGTATAGTAAGTTTGTGTGCAATGAATGAATGTAAGTTCTCTCTCACTTACCAGAGCAGTCACATTCTCATACTCTCTCCCTTCGGCTTCTTTTGTGTCCACATTTCCAGGACCCACAGTTCTTCTCTTTACTACTTCTGGGAGTTCACACAAGGTTTCAACATTTAAAATCCTGCTTGTGGGAAAGAGAATGGGATCTCTGGTGGCTTGTACTGGGTATCTAGAGCTCAGTCCTAGCTCCTGGGTCTTCAGGGGAGAGAGAGAGGATAAGAAGGGCATCATGTTAGGAAGGTTAAGGGAAATCCTGTGCATCCTTTGTTTGGCGCCTCAGGACTGTATTCCTAGGATCCTTCAATAACTTTTCCTCCATTAAAGTCCATGCAATCTGTTTATATATTATGCTCTCTCCATTTTTGTGGCCATCATCTACAAGAGAGGTGTCAAACTCAGGCTTATAGTCAAGGCCCTGTCCAGATTAAAACGTAATTGGGAAATACTTAGCAAAATAAATAAAAACATAATATGAAGTAGATAATGTTAATTCGCCATTTTCTAAGTCAATATGTGGGCAGTAGGGATCCTTTCCCTTTTGAATTTGACACCACTGTTCCACAGTCACTCTACTTTTTCAACTTCCTTACTGACTTTATTCTAATCCTAGTTTTTATGCCTGGAAACTTCAATATGCATATTAACAACTCTCTTAACACCATAAACACACAATTCCTTTACCTTTAGGACTCTTAAACTCCTTCTCTACCCTTATGCAGCCATACGCTGGCATAACCATATGCCAGAGAAATCTCAGAACTGAACCCCTAAGACCTTGGACGTGAAATTCTATTCTCAGGCCATAATCTAATTCTTTCATCTCTTTCTCTCTTCCTCACAATAACCCTATTCTTCAGTCTCATTGTGATCTTTAGTCTTTTTAATGTCTTCTTATCCCCTCACTTCAGTTAATCCCAAATCTAGTCTTGACTGCTGCCTCAAGGCTATATTCCTAGGATCCTTCAATAATTTAATGACTCGCTAGCCATAGTCTTAGAATTCTTCACCCTAAATGAACCTTCACAGTTCTGAACGGAAAACTTAACTCTAGGTAATTCCCATCATCCAATTTCACTTATTCATTCAACAAGCATCTATGAAGAGCTTACTATGCCGTGTGCATTAGCTATAGGCACTGTGCCAGGTGCAGATTTCTGTTTTCTCCAAGTGTACCAGACTGCTGGAGGAAGTCAGGCAATTCCACCGATTCACCTACTATAAATTATAGGTCATAATCTCAGCTGAAATTTCATTGCTCATCTGTAATCCTCCTATCTAAAACCTTTTCCTCTCCCAAGTACCCAAAACAGAACCTCAGCCCCGCTGTCACGCAGATCAACGACCTCCAACTTCACATCGACTCTCCTCTTCTGTTTCTCGGCATCATCACCCTTTCTTTCTCCTGTCTGGAAATGTCACTATTTCTGACCAGAGCTAACCATCTACCCTTGCCCATGCTCCATGCCATCTCATCTCCAGGCAAGCATGCCCTGTTTCTTGTGCATCTTTACGGGCTATCTTACGGGTGTGTTGAAAGGAGGGCACTTGGTCAACAATAAAGTCGGATGGGGGCTCCTATGAGGACAACGTAAAGGCCAGACTCGAGGAATGACACCTGGCATTTAAGGCCCTCCGCTGTGGGGCCACCCTCCCTGTCCAGTCACGTTCCTTTACTAGGATAAGAGGAAGAGCGCTCACCTCTAACCTCACGCCTGGAGACTGTGGGGAAGAGGAACGGACCCGAGAGGTGGCGGGACTGGGGCTCACCCTCCGCTCCGAGGCCCCACAGACAGGGGACAAGGAGAAACCGACCACTAGCCGAACCTGGAGGGTCCGGACCCGGAAACCCCTCCCCATCGGAGAAGCCGGACCGCCCGGACCGGAAGTAACGCTTCGACTCCCACCCCCACCGTGAGATCCGCCCAATCCAAGTACCCGCCTGGCCCAGAGCCGCTCTAGGCCGCGCGGAGGACAAGCGAGCTCTCGCTAGTCGCCTGTTTCCTTCCGGCCGTAGGAACAAAAACGGCTTCTTGCCCAGTCCCGCCCATCTCCCGTCCCCGCCCCACCCCCCTCCCAGTGACAGAACGCGGAGCCGATCGATCGCCTGAAGCCGAGCTTGCAGTCGCAGAGCTGTCCGTGCTGGGGAGAGAGGTCTCCGTCCCCAGCCAGTCACCTTCAGCTCGCAGCTCCGGGCGCCCGCTACGTGGCGGCTCGTGGTCAGGATTCGGAAGGTGAGTCCTCCCGGCCACTGGGTCCCTTCCACCCTTTGCGTCCCCTCCCCCACCCTCTCAGGGTCCCCGCCCCCTCCTCCTCCCCTTCTTCCATGGGGTCCCCGCCCCCTCCCCTCCTCCGTTGGATCCCACCCCCTTTTTTCTTTCTCCTCCTCCTCCTCCTCCTCCTCCTCCTCCCCCT
>CM053594.1:64039762-64055708 GCA_028646575.1 Pseudocheirus occidentalis
TAAAGCCTTCTAGGCAGCTGATTGATTGTTATCTTCTTGGCTGCTGTCCTCCTGGGTTCTTCTTAATTACTCTCCCGCTTTGCAATTTACCAAGAGATTCTGCTTCTCTCCTCCTCCTCATCTCAATCATTTGGTCATGCTTCTGGCGTCTCCTTCACCTCCTGTCTCTAACAAATAAATAACCTTTTTTTTTCTTTTTTGCTGAGACTAGTCTCTTTATAGCTCTCTAGATACCACTGTTTCACCGTCTTTTCCAGCAGATTGCCCTTACTATTAGCCCCACTTTATCTCTATTCTTCAATCTCTCCTACTGACTGGCTTCCCTGATGTCTCTAAACACACCCATGTCTTCCCTATCCTTTAAAAAATGCTTACTTGATCTAGTTATCCCGATTAGCTATTGTCCCATCTCTTCTCTCTCCCATACCACTCTCTTTTTTGGTTATATTCCTTGAGAAAGTAATCTATTTCAGATCCTCTACTCTCACTTCTAAATCTTCTGAAATCACTACCAGACTTCATCATTCAACTGCAAATAGGCTCTCCAAAGTTACCAATCAGTTCTTAATTGCCATTATCCATCCTTCTTGCTCTTTCCATAGCCTTTGTTGGGTACAATCACCTTCTCCTTCATCTTCTCTACTTTCTGTTTTTATGACACTCCACTTTCCTGGCTCTCCTCCTACCTGTCTGACCACTCTTTCTCAGTCTTCTTTGCTGAATTTTCATCAGGTCATGGTCATTAAATGTTTTTCCAAGTTCTGGCCTGACCCTTCTCTTCTCCTTCTATGATATATCATTTGGTCATTTCATCAATTCCCAATAGATTCAATTATCATCTCTTTGCAAATAATTCCAAAATGTATATAATTTCTCTCCTGAACTCCATTCCTACATCACAGCTTTCTTTTTGGACATCTCAAATTGTATGTCTCAAGCTCAACACCTCCAAAATAGAACTCATTACCTTTCCCCCCAAACTCTCCCTTCTTCCTAACTTCTACTGAATACCCCTGATAGTCTGGGCATTTTATTTGAAATAATTTCTTCACACGTAGATTTCGTAGTTTTTAATGCCCCAAAGTTCTTTTTTTTGTGTGTGTCCTTAAAATCACCAAATTCACATATGGAAGGGGAAACACTTTATGTCCTTCATAATCCTCCCTTTCCTTCATGCAAAAGTTCTTTCCTTGCCCCTTTCTAAAATGGAACTTTTCATATTTTATCTGAAAACTATATTTCTTCACATGTGAATTTTATGGTTTTTGTACATAAATATTTTTTCCTGCCCTTTTCACTCATTAAAGTGTTTGCATATGAAAAGGGTAGCACCATAATTACTTCAAAAATGATTTATTTCTTTTTCTCCATGCTGAAATTAATTTTCTGCCCTTTTCTGCAACCATATTGCTCACATATAAAAGGAAAAATGCCTTAGACTTTTATACTTGTTGCCTCTACTTGTTCTTTTGGGGAACAAGAAGGTGAGATGAATCTGGTCATTGAGTCAGATCCATCAGCTTTATTTCCTCTTGAGTGAGTGCCATATCTGTCATCACCGCACTAGTGGTCATTCTCCACCTTCAGAGTAATAGCAGCTTGAGGTATAGAGCTCTAGGATCTCAACCTATTTTTAAGTAACCTAGAGTATACCCTCCCTAAGAGGTTCTATTTTCTACTAGGCACATGGTTCTCATGAGATTCTGCTTTGTTATTAGTTCATCAAATTTTTAACTTCTTTGGGTTCTTGATGTCCTAGATCAGTGGTTCTCAACCTTCCTAATGCTGTGACCCTTTAATCCTCATATGTGGGTGTATCTGCATGTGGGCGAACCTGCCTGGAGATGGATAGAGGTGTCTTGGTTCCTAAGACCATTGGAAATATGTGTTTTCCGGTGGTCTTAGGCGACCCCCAAAGGGGTTCTGACCCACAGGTTGAGAACTGCTGTCCTGGACCATGGAAATAATTCAACTTATTTTATTTCTTTATTTTTTATTTAAACTTTATTTTATATACTTCCTATATCAGAGAGACTTGAGAGGTTGTGAGGACCTGAGAAAAAAGTTATTCTTTCATCTTGCTGTTCACATGACCCAGAAATCAGGCTGTCACTATTTCATCAGTTCAGGAGGTTACCATAAGAGGAGAGGATTTGCCAAGCAGGAGAGAGGGGAAGACCAGAAAGGGAGCAGAAGAGTGGCTTTGTGTGGTGAAGATTGTTCCTAAATGAACTAGGGACATTAAAGCCTATAGTTGTCCAAAGTGGTAAACTGCCCTTGGCACATGGGTTTTCTTTACTCTTGTTCCTTCTTGCTAGGTTTCTGCCAGTGCCCACTCTCCCTATGGACATTAAGTATATTAGTGGGAGAGTATGGTTCAGGTGTATGAATGGTCTACTATGTATTGATTATTACTGCATTTGCTTTACTGTGCCTTATAATTAAGTAAATGCTTCTCTTGATGTCATTGTGATGGACTGATTTCTTATAAATGGAAGAGCACTGGTAGAGGCATGAAAGGTACAGAGGTGAATAAGGAATATTTCCCCACAATGTGGTTACTCCTAGGACTCAGAGAGCTTGAAGTATAGCTGGATGATGAAGGACATTTTCTGGGAACCCAAATCAACCAATATGAGGGCATATTGGCATGAGCAAGATAGTCCAGAGGGGGAAAATACTACAAATGGCTATGCCATGTACATTTTACACATAATAATAATAATAATAGATTTAGAGCTGGAGAGATTCTCAGATACCAGTTAGTGCAAATTTGCCATTTTTACAAATAAAGAAACAGAGGCCTTGTGAATTAAGGTAATATATCCAGTTTCATACAGGTAGCAAATATCATAGCTAGGATTTGAATACAGGCCTTCTGACTCCAAATTCAATAAACAATTTATTTTTCTTTTTGGAGGGCAATTGGGGTTAAGTGACTTGCCCAAAGTCATGTGGCTAGTAAGTATGTCAAGTGTCTGAGGCCGGATCTGAACTCAGATCCTCCTGACTCCAGGGCTGGTGCTCTACTCACTGCACCACCTAGCCGCCCCTTAATAAACAATTATTAAGCACCTATATTATACCAGGTACAGTCCTAGAAACTGAGGACAAAGAGATAAAGACAAAATAATCCATAGCCCCAAGAAGTTTACCTTCTACTGGGGAAAATGACTCATACATTTACACAGAAAATCAAATACAAATATAATCCTATGGAGCATGCATCTGTAGCAAATCTCTTCTCTTTGGTGAGATACGTTCTTTGGCTTTTTGCTAAAGACTATAAACAGAGGTTTCTGGTTGGTCCCTATGTGCCGTCTTTGACTCATGTCTCACATGACAAGGCAGGAGGGCTATATCAAAAAAGAGTTGAATACTGGGCATCATTCAGTAGAGATGAAACTTTAAAGGGAGAGACAATTTCCACTCTCATCTGAATGTAATATTTGGTTCTCTGATAGTTCTCTCTTGGACTTTCTGTAAAGGAGGGAAGAGACTTTTTTTTGTTACTTCCCTCACTCCTTGCCTCAGTGAACTTGAGGTTCGGATCTCATCACTTTAACTATTTCTTCTGCTTTGTGTTATTTTGCTTGAGCATAGGTTATCAGACAGCTAATTCTAAGAGATGGACTTTTTAGGAGTGGTGGTCTTGGAGTTCAGGAGTTCTTGGCCCACAGTCAGTGCCAGCTGTCCTGCAGGAGGTGTTCCTTGAAGCTCTTACAATACTTCTCAGAGAAGAAGATGACCACAGACAGCAGGATGAACCCAAGTCATGCTCTAACTTTCCAGAAGACATGGACTTGAGGCGAATTGTTTGAATAGTGCAGAGCTGAAGTGTAATAGAAATGTTTGTTCATCAGTCCCACAAAGAATTTCATATTTCAATGGGTTTTGGCATAAAATATCCAGGAGAGTATCATAGGACGTATAGGTAACAGTTTCATGCCTTTGTCACTGCACACTCATAAATCTTTTTGGCATTTTTTTTGTAGTGGAGGAAATAAATAACTGTCCTATACCTGATTTACCTTGTACATTGAATACTTTTCTAGAAGGGAACCTGTTCTTGCCTTTTGAGGAAACTGTAGATATTGACCAAACCTAAGATTTATGTAAATAATTATCCCTAGAATTCTACTGTTGGGGGTTGGACTATTATGAGCCAGAGACAAGAAAAGCCTTACCCTTCTCTTTTGGCTAGGCTTACCCAGGACTGAACTTGGTCCTCATGAATGCAGAACTGGGGCTTCTTAGTGGGAGAAAATATTCCATCCTCTTCAACCACCAGTTCTGTCACATATAACATATACAAAGTAGATACAAAGTAATAATCAAAGGGAGGACAATAGCAACTAGCAGTTGGAGTATGGAGAAATCAGGAAAGGCTTCCTGGAGGAAGTGACACTTGAACTGAGCTTTGAAGGGAGCTAGAGATTCTATGAGGGAGAGGTAATGAGGGAACATTATGGCTTAGTGGAGAAGCTATTGAGCAGCACAGAGATGGTTAGCTGAACGTTGTGTATACAGGATAGCAAGCAAGTCAGTTTGACTGAACTGAAGAGCATAAGAAGAGAACAATGTGAAATAAGCGTGGAATGGTAGTCTGGAGTCAGGTCACGAAGTGTATCAGATGCCAGAGGAATTTGTGTTTTATCCTGCAGACAAAAGAGAGCTACTGGAGTTTCTTCTTGAGTAGGGGAGGGATGTGGTTAGAACTGTATTTTAAGAATAATGCCTTGGCAGCTCTGTGGAAGACAGATGATGGATGATGGGACAGTGTGGAAGATGGATTAGAGAGGAGAGAGACTAGATACAGTGAGCCAATGAACCCAATGTTTACAATGGTTCAGGGAAGATGTAATGAAGAGCGGAACTAGGGTCCTGGAATTGTGAGTAGAGAGAAGAGAGTAGATGCAAGAGATCAAAGAGGTTGAATTGACAAGACTTGGCAACATTCCATTAACTGTGGTATCTCTAATGATACTTAGTTCAAGAGATTTAATTTGACTGGGCAAGTGAGAGAAGTGGAATAAAAACTGTATTTGGTGGAAGGGACAAGTGAAAGGAATTCCCCGCCCCCCCTACCCCCCAGTATTGTGGAAACCTAAGCCTCTTTATAGGTACAGGGAAGAGCAGAGATAGGAAAGACTGAAGATTGAGAGGGAGGAGGGAGGGTAGGAGTGAAGTCTAAGGGGATTTAAGATACTCAGGAGCTTTATATTATAAAGCTGCTGACTAACAAGAAAAAATGACTTTTGATGACAAACACTTCAGTGGAAGGATGGGAGGAGGGTCCTTCTCTACAAATGAGACTTGAATCCTTGGGAGGGTAGTTTACATGGTCTAAAGGTGGAGCACAGGTGTCCTCTCTGAAGTCTCCTCTCCTCTATCTAAGGATCCCACATCAAAGGACCACAAAACTCAGTGACTGGCATTGTGAGGAGAGTGAAGAGAGAGTTGAGAAGGGTGAGGTTTTAGTTGGAACATCAATCATGGTGTAACTGGGATACACAGTGGTGCATCCCAGGGAGATTGTGCTACAAAAACCATGACACAGAGGTGACGTTGGGGAGGGGTGAGTTAATTGAATTCAAAGAATCTCCACTCACATGAGGACTGTGCACATTGCACAGGGTTCTCATCAGTACAGGCAACTTATTAGGTTTTCAGTAAATACCAATCAAATACTGAGTTCTTTTCACTTACCCTTGGTGATTTTCTGAGTATTCATTGCTTCCTTTTGTTTGTACAACCTCCATCTTAGCCGAGGCCTTACCTCACTTGACTGTCCCATACTCCTTCCTCCTTCATTTCATCTGCTACAAGCCAGCTGAGTGAAATTTCTCATGCCATTCCCTAGACCAAAAACTTTTAATGGCTCCCTGTTTCCCTCAGGGCTAAATTAAAACTCTTCAGCTTGCTGTTAAAGAAAGTCCATGTCTCCAATCTAACCACAATGTAATTTCCAATCTTATATTGTTGGGAAACAAGGATGGTGAAGGGCCTTGAGATTATGCCATAGGAGGATTGGTTAAAAGGACTGGGGAGTTTGTCCCCGGCAGGATTTGTTGCACGTGATGGCTCTGTTTGAGTATTTTAAGGGCTGTTTAATAATGATGATGATGATGATGATGATGATGATAATAATAATAATAATGGCTAACATTTACACATCTCTGAGATTTGCAAGCACTTCATAAATGTCTCATTTGATCCTCACAACAAACCTGGGAGGTAAATGTTGTTATTATCTTATTTTTACAGATAAGGAAACTGAGGTAGGTTAAGTGACTTCATCAGAGTAACACAGTTAGTAAATGTCTGAATCCAAATCTGGATTTGGTCTGTTTTGGCTCTGAGTCCAACACTCTATCTAGAGCAGTGGTTCTCAACCTTCCTAATGCCATCATGACCCTTTAATACTCATACGTGGGTGTATCTGGATGGGGGTAGACCCGCCTGGAGATGGATAGAGGAGTGGTGTCTCAGTTCCCAAGACTATTGGAAATATGTGTTTTCCAATGGTCTTAGGTGATCCCTGTGACTCCAGTGAAAGGGTCATTTGACCCCCAAAGGGGTCACGGCCTATAGGTTGAGAACCACTCATCTAGAGTCGTCTAGGGTCATCTAGAACAGCTTTCTTCATAGAAAAGGGATTAGGCTTTTTCTGCTTTACCCCAGGAGAAAAGAATTTAAAGTGTGAAGAGGCTTACATTGAGGCTTGATGTAAGGAAAAGTTCCCTACCAATTAAGACTACTCAAAAATGGCATGGGATGCCATGGGATGTGGTCTTTAAGCAAGACCTGTATGACCACTGGATAGGTGGGTGGTAGAGGGAATTCTTGTTTAGGTTGGTGTTGAGCTCAATTCCTTCCAAGGTCCCTCAAAGGTCAACATGCTGTGATTCATTGGTAAAATATTCCCATCACATACTCTATGGCAAAGCTGAATTGATGGGCACACTAGCTATGCTTTAGTGGCAGAGATTAGTAACTCCTGGATGAAGATTCTGATCCTCCCATTTGTTGATTTGATATAAACAGTAGAGAGGTCTGCTATTCTCCAAGGGCACATATCATGATTGTGATGTGGAATCTCTAAGACTTGTGAAACCTGTCAACTAATCTATATGCTTGGATACTTTTGTGGGGACAGCTAATGCAAATGGGAGCAGCTCATAAAGTATTGCTAAGAATAATAATAACTAGCTAGTATTTATATAGTGTCTACCATGTTTTAAGTATTGTGCTAAGCACTTAACAAATATGATCTTATTTTATCCTGGTAATAACCTTGTGAGGCAGGTGCTATTATTACCCCCATTTTACAGTTGGGGAAACTGAGGCAAACAAAAGTCAAGTGACTTGCCTTGAGTCACACAGCTAATAAGTGTCTGTGGTCTGATTTGAACTCAGGCCTTCCTGACTCCAGGGTCAGTGTGCTGTCTATTTTACTACCTAACTTGCCAAATAATATAAAGCTAATACTTTTCATGTGGGTAATGTTTTCATCGCTACAGTTGATGGAAGGTAGGGTGTTTTGGAAGATAAAGAGAATTTGGGAAGTGAACAGATGGTTAAAAGAACAGTGTCTAAGAATGGGATTGGGAATTATACATTATGAGAAAATATAGATGGGTGTATTTTTATAGGTGTATGCATGTATACATACATATATACATACATGTGTATTTGTGTGTGTAATCTGAGTCCTAAAACACACTGGCATGGAACTCACTCTTCATCAATGAAGACCAATGTGAGAAATAACTCATTCAGACGCAGGAGGGGTGAAGATAAAAGATAAATAAGTTTATTATGTTACTGCAGTGGCTGGTGTCTTGTTGGATAGACACATCCTCCAGAAACAAAAGCAAGCCTTAATAACCTATGCTCCATCGCGAAGTCACTCCCCTGTCTCCCTATTGACTGGGTAATACAGGGTGTATGCCTTTCTAATATGCCTACTATGTAGTTCCTCTTGATATGTTTCCCTCTCCCACTACATGTATTGTATGACCATTAAAATAAAGCTTTAGCCCTCCCAGAGGATGAGAAGTTAATATTGATAAGCTTATTATGCATGAACATCCAAACAAGACTTAACTCTACTTAGCTAACTTTTAGCCTCAAAACAATATAAAAACCAGTTGGATCCTTGCTTTGCCCATTATCTTCTGTGTGAGGCACAACTCCCTCCTTGTGTCTCCCATTCTGCTGATTGTTATTCTGAATTTATGGAAACAAATTTCTCTCTCTCTTAGATTTCATAAGTCATATATTATGTAATTTCTGTGGAAACACAAGTTTTAATTATTCCTCACGACCAATGCCCCACACTTGTGAAAGGGACAGGGCAGAGTTAAGGAGTAGGTGAGAGTAGGAGAGAAGAGATTCACTCTCCTTTTGTTCAGAATTTCTTCTTTTAGTCTATTCAGTTTCTTTAGGTTTTGTAGCTTTTTGAGAAACTTCTGGCTTCCAACTCTATGCAAGAAGATGAAAGATGTCAACCCCACTTTGGTCTGCTAAAGGGAAATAGAACTCTGGGAAGAAGCAGACATGAATGGAACTTTTGGTCTACATAATCCTATCCTACATAATTCCTATCCCTAGCTTGCTGCATGAGACACTTTTGTTAATACTCCTTGGGTAACATCTAGGCTTTTCTCCCTTGTTGAGCTGAGTTACCTCACTCCGAATAGGAAAACTTTCACTCTGGTGTTTATTCATCTGGTATATATTCTTTTCTGTATATCTTCTCTGATTTTCTGTTTTTTGCTATGGACTTGGATAAATGGGCTTCTTGGTTACTTCCAGTGTGAGTTCATTTTGGAACTGGCATATGGTGGGATGGGAGTCAGGTCTTAGATATAAAACTTGGAACTCTCCTTTCCCCCCACTAATGAAACAGTGATCAAAAGTTAACTTGAGCCTGAAAATCACATCCTCAGGACTAACCATATTAACAAGTGAGCAGAGTGATCAACCTCTGACTTCTCTTCCTGGCAGGAAATAAAGTCTCCCTTGAAAAAGGGTGGGCATGGGGAGAAGAATGTAAAGGTATCTATTCTGCCTCCCTTGAGTCACACAATACCTCCACCTTACATAAAGTGGACTGCCTCGCTACATGTGTGAATATAGTGAGTATACTCTGAGATTACAGTGCCAGTCAGATCAATTGCATCTCCCTATGAGCCTTCTAGGGGTGTGCTTAAGCGGTTGGAGTGTTTTTTTCTAATGCCATTGGCTTGGACACCCATTTTGATGTGTTACTCCCATTGTTAGTTGTCAGTGACTAACACTCAAGTTCCATTTTTCCAATTAACATTAATTAGCTTTTACAAAGAGATATTTACTTTGAAAATAAAGCAAGAACAGGGACACAGATATTTTTGACACTTGTGGGGTACACACTACCCTAATCCAATAGCGTTCTCTGAATCCTCATTCTTCTTGACCTCTTTGTTGCTTTTGACTCTGTCAACAACTCATTTCCTCTTGACATTCTCTTCCCCATAGGTTTTTGGGACATTAGTTTTTCCTGATTCTCCTGCTCTCTTTCATCATGCCTGCTAGTCATGAGTGTCCCTGAAGGTTCTTTCCCTTCTATGCTATTTCAGTTGGTGATCTTGTCAGTCCCCATGGATTTAATTATCATTGTTTTACTGATTCTCAAATTGACTTAACTAGACCTAACCACTATGCTTATCTCTAGTCTTGCATCTCCAACAACCTCTAAGACTTCTTGAATGTCTCATAGACATCTTCAACTCAACATGCTAAAAATTGAACTCATTATTTCCTCTTGAAACCTTCTCTACTTCTATCTGTCCTACTACTGTTGGTGGTACCACCAGGCTCTCAACTCAAGTGCCACCCTCAAGACCTTATTCTTTCTAATCCCCCATAACTAATCAGTTGTCAAATCCTTCATGACATCTATCACATGTGCCCCTTTTCCTTGTCTGACATCGCTATCACTTTGGTAGTGGCATTATATTATGAGTTCCTCCATTATATCGTGAAAAACTCAATAAGGTGTGTCAAGTCATTCAGGGAGGACTAACACCTCTTGTATGAGGGCTGCTGAACTCTTTAAGGCATGCTTTCCACCTTTGGTGTCTACCTGATCCACTCTCACCTTTGGCTCCAAGAAGCTGTAGTATGTGTAGTGACCATACCTGGGTAAACCATTTCAGTGGATGGGCTAAACTAGGTTCAGAGTAACCTAGGAATATCAGATCCTTTGGGGAGTTAGGGGGTGTGTTTATCCCAAACGTGTGAAAACTGCCCCTGGTAGAATGGGCAGATGAGGACAATTTGCACCAACGGCCACGAAGGTGGCTGAAGTAGGTGCTGTGGAGCACTTAGAGCTTGGTTAGACATTGAAGACACTAACATCAGTCACTGTAGCTCAAGCCATCTTCAGTCATCTCAACTCTGTCCTGCCACTGGACAGTGATGACTGTCCAATGAGAGTGAGGCTGATGACCTTATGCAACTCTGACTCACTTAAATCCAATTTACTCACAAATCAAAAGATATCACCCATACTCCCCCCCCACTCCAATACACTAGAAAAAAATCTTCCATGTAAGGAATTGATTCAAATATATAAGAATAAGAGTAATTTCCACATATAATGGTTGGGGGACACAGGTATTTTTCAAAGGAGTCAAAGGATGAAATCCAAGCTATCAATAGCCATATTTAAAAAAAATGCTTCAAATCACTGATTAGATAAATCAATAATTAAAAAAATGTAAATTAAAGCAATTCTGAGTTTCTACCACACACATCAGCTTGGCAAAGATGACAAAAAAATGAAAATGAGAAATTTAGAGGGACTGTGGAAATACATTCATGTTAATGTACTGTTGGTGAAGCTATGGATTAATTAGTTCAGAGATTTTGGAAAGCAAGTTAGAACTATGTCCAAAAAGTTACTAAGTTGTGCACATTCTTTGACTCACAATGGCACTTCAATGTATATGTCTTAAAAATATCAAAATAAGAGGGAAAGAACACATATGTACAAGAATATTTATAGCAGTTCTTTTTTTTTCTTAATAGGGGCACAGAAATTGGAGTGACCATCAATTGGAGAAAAGCTAAAAAATGATAGTGTATGAATGTGATGGACTGCTATTGTGCCATAAGAAATGATGAAAGGAACTGTTTCAGAGGGCCTAGGGAAGACATGTGAACTGATGCAGAGTGAACGGAGCACTTAGTATGTACCAGGAATTGTACGAAGTACTAGGAATATAAATTCAAGTGAAAAGACATTCCTTCCCCTTAAGGAACTCATATTCTAATGAGAGAAGACAACATAGGCAACACATAAAAAGAAGCTAAAAAGTGTGTGTGTGTGTGTGTGTGTGTGTGTGTGTGTGTGTGCATTCAAGTACACTCATGAAGAGGGAAAGGATGGAATGAAATTTCAGGATGAAGGAGCACAGGAGAATAGTGGAGATATTTGAGAGAGTCAGGAGTAGAGGCTAGAAAAAAAATGAAGATATGGTTGGTCTGGCACTTTCTTTAAAATGGAGGTTTTTCAAGGACCTGCCCAATCAGAGGAAGGAAGTAAGAGCAGAAGTGAGAAGGTGAAAAGGGTGAGAAGGTCTTGGTAAAGTGAACTTCCAGGGTGAGGAAGTCAAAGGAGAGAATGATTTATGCAGTAACAATGATGTTGTAAAGACAAACAACTTTGAAAGACTTAAGAATTCCCATCAAAGAAGACTGATGATAAAGTATGCCACCCACCTCTGGCCAGAGAGCTGATGGATTCAGAGTGTAGAATGAGATCTTTGTTTTTCTTTTTTTTTTTGTAAATAGCCTATGTAGGGATTTGTTTTACTTGACTAGTGTATTTGTTACAGAAGTTTTGTTTTTATTATTATTTTTTTCAATGGGAGGGAGGCAAGATGGGAGAGAAAGAAAATAGATTTTTGGTAAATGAAAAAAATGAACTAAAAAAAGAACTGAATTAAGAAATCCCATGTTGATCAATTCTCTTGTCTTTGTCCACATTACCCTTCCCCATAAACCATGTTTCACTCAACACCTGTGAAGAGCATAGCTTATAATGTCACTGTCACTGAGATCCCACCACAGCATAATCTTTTGAGAAATAGACACTACCAGGATTGTCAGAGAAGAAATAAAAACGGCTGGATCTCCAGTCTGGTCCAACTTGTTAGAAGGATTGATCAGCTTAAGTCTCATGAAACATATCAGGAGAAATAATCAGCTCAAAAATCCCCAAACTTCCTGAGATTGGTCACTTCAAATAACATCAATGAGAATTACGTTTAAATATCCCTCATGGTCCCAGAAAGATTGCTTAACAAGCTAGGATCCAAAGCAGACATAGTCTGGTCCTCTTTGGGAACCACAGTTGGATCTTGAGGGGCCCCAAATCCTGCTCCTGGCTATTACTTGGTCTGCAACCAGACACTAGGATGCATCCTTCTGTATTTCCCATTCCATTGCTCGTCCTTCATTGGTGATTCCATATAAGTAAACAGCTAGGTGTAGTTGACAGAGGGCTAGGTCCTTGAGTCAGGAAGACCTGAGTTCAAATCTTGACTCAGACCTTACTAGCTGTGCAACCCTGGGTAAGTAATCTAACCTCTTCTTTCTCTAGTTACTTCAACTGTAAAATGGAGATTTGTCTCCTAAAGTTGTCCTGAGAATCAAATAATATTTTTAAAGTGCTTTGCAAGTTTCAACGTTTTATATAATTATTAATTGTTATTACTTTATCATGTCCCATGGATGGAACATTCTATCTCTCACTCTTGGGCTGGTAGGGGGCAAAGAACAGGAACTTACGTGGACGCTCCAGGAAGCAAGAGGAGAGCTGTTCTGATCTATAGCAAAGACCAAGCTTTTCACAATGTCTGACTTGCCTGGAATCGTTTCAAGAGGCTGATCTTAGAGGACGTTTTGAGACTTGATTAGAGTTGCTTTTGGTCAGAATCCACGAGGGGATCCCCCATTTTTCTAGGGCCTCATGAGCATCTTGGGTTCCCAGGAACTTGACCCTACATGTCCTCGTTACTAATTTCCTGCAACCTTCCCCTCCCCCCATTTCCTGCCACCTCTAGATTTCCTCCCCCACCCTGCACCCAAGGATGAAGAGTTTAGGTTCTTTTCTGTGTCACAGTGAGATAAGTGGGATGACTTTGGGCCAGGAACAGAAGTGACTGTGCTTCCAGGTAAGCTTCCATTTTCCCAGCCATATATGTACAGGGATAGGGGAAGCTAAGCAAGGGAATCTCAGTTAATTGACCCCTCAGAGGACAAGTATACTAGGCTGGTACCTTTGGGATACTGGGTATGTCCTTTGGTGGCAGAGTCATGGGGGAACCCTGGGACTGGGCTGGTAGCCCCAGTCATCTAGTGCTGAGTTAATTCAGTTTCCCTACCCCTGCCTCTCAAACCCAGGAACAACTTTTACCTCTGGGATTCCTTAAATCTTGCCACTGATCATGCTTGACCTTTTCTGAAGTGCTGGGAGTCATGTAAATGGCTAAAGAGAAATGAGTCTTAAAATAGGGGTCTAGAATTGGGGGGGGGTGGAAAGATGTTCAGGGAAGGATGGGGTTTAAGAAGTTTAAGGAATAAAGACCCTCACTCCTAGGAAGAAGAATAGTTGGATTGCCCCAACTTACTCTACTCTCATCATTTCTTCTTTGTACAGAGGATAAGAGCCACCTGAAGGAATTAGGAGGAGGTCGCTACCCACGAAGTCTGTCCCTGAACCTTAAGTGCCAGACCTCTGGCTTCCAGTTCAAGACAAGTATATTAGGCTGGTACCTTTGGAACCCTGGTCATGCTCCTCGGTGGCTGTCCAATATTGACCATACATCTGCAGAAACCATTGAAGGCCGCATCATCTCCTCCAGAGAGGACAGCAGCAGTCAGATTTTCCTTCAGATTGAGGGCCTGGGCTTCAGGGACTCTGGCCATTATCACTGTGCAAGGAGAGTGGGTGATGAAGGTGACACAGATAAGCTGGTTTTTGGTCCTGGGACATCTGTGACTGTAGAACCTGGTGAGTGCCTCCTCTGTCCCAGCCCTGAGAAAATAGGTCATGTTAAGTCTGGGCCTGGCCCTGAGTCATATAATCAGTCAGTGCTGGTGCCCATACCAGAACTAAGGTCTGCCAATGCTCAGACCTCTCTTCCTACTCCACATGCTGTGTGGCCACACAGAACTAGTACTCTTTGAGCACTAATTCTGGAGATGGACTGTGGTAGGTCTCTAAAGGGACTTGAATCACACCATAACAAGGTCCCTGGACTTAGAATATCTATGTGTGAAATTCCAAGATCCCTGTCAACCCCAGTGACAGTCAGGAAAAAGGAAGAAGAAAAGGAGCTGTGGTGCTGGGACAGCACAGACAAATGACCTGGGGACATGAAAGTTGGACTGAGACAAAGACTGGGGTCTGGTTGTCACAATTATTTGGTCTCACAGAGTTTTCACTCCACACAAGGGGCCAGGCCAGGGATGAGAGGGGGCCAGGAAGTGGGTGAGGTTTGCTTTTCACAGATATTTGGTGCCATGTGAGTCCCACAAGTGAGTCTATGTTGTAGGCTGGCAGGGTACCTTGTAGGGGCCAGCTGAATGACAGGAAACCATGGTTTGATTGCAGAATCTCGGGCCTCTCTGGCACCCAGTGTGTTTCTGGTGAGGAGTCAGGATGCTGTGGCCTGCTTGGTCATTGACTTCTACCCTAAGCTATTCAATGAGTCCATGGTCTCCCTTGGAGCCTTTGTCTCAGCCCAGCCCTTCACCATGGCTCCCACAGCCCATGGAACCTACAGTGGCATCCAGATTGGTAGGGTTGGTGAGAATGACTTAGTAACCTGCTCAGTGCGGCACCTTGGGAAAGAGACCCTTGTGTTCTACTATCCAGGTATGAGCAACCCCTGCCTAGGGATGGGGGTGATGCTGGTGGTACCATAAAGAGGAATTTTGTGCTTTGGATCTGTTTTTTGGATCACTGAAAGTTAGAAGCAGGGAGTAAGGAAGAATACTGTAGAGCAAGGTGGGGCTCCCTGGCTAGTGGTCCTGTGCTGGGCCAAGGAGTTCTTGGGTAGAAAGTTTCATTTTAGACCAGTATTTCCTTACTGAGGGAAATCCATAAGCTAGAGATGGGGTTCCCAAGATAGATGATAGGGGGAGCCTGGCTAATGAGGAGTGTCCTAGCCTGTAGTGTGCAGTCTTGGGCTCACTGGACCCCAAGACTATGGCTAATGATATCATTCTGCCTTCAGACTCTATGAAGCTGGAACCATCCTGCCCTGATCAGGAGTTCACAGGTGGGTTAAAGATAAAAGGCAAAAGAGTAGAAGTAATGAAATTAATCATGAACAACTTGATCAAGCTTTCTTTTTTTTAAATTAACTTTTGTTTACTTTTAGTTTACATCATTGATTTCCACAAGATTTTGAGTTACGAATTTTCTCCCTATCTTTCCCCTACCCACCTCCCAAAACAGTGATCCCACTGTATACTCCCTCCCCCAATCTGCTCTCTCCTATGTCCTCCCCCATCACCCCTCTGACTTTGGTAGGGCAAGATGGATCTCCCTATCCCATTGCCTGTTTATCTTGTTTCCCAGTTGCACATAAATAATAATAATAAAAATAAAATTTTAACATGATTTTAGAACTTAAATTCTAGATTCTTTCCCTTCCTCCATTGTCACCCACCCCCACTGGAAAGACAAGCAATTCGATATAGGCTGTACATGTATAGTTAATGCAGAACATCTCCACAATGGACATATTGTGTAACACTGACAATATTTACCACCTTTATATCCCACCCTCCCCTGGTTCTATTCTCTACTTTGTCCCTGTGTGTGCTTCTAAAACCCCTCCCCCCAACCTGCCCTCCCCTCAATCACCCCCTCCCCCCCTTATCT
>CM053594.1:64056208-64074996 GCA_028646575.1 Pseudocheirus occidentalis
TTGCTGGAGTTTTTGCAGCTGTCCGAGCTATTAGGTGGCTGCAGTCTCTGCAGCCCCCAGCAGCTTTGGCTCACTGAAAATGCACCTCAGGCCCACCACCCAAGACCACAATCCTGATCCAGGCAGCTCAAGGCAAGAGCACTTAGCCTCTGAATGATCACTTGGCCCCTCTGCAATCTTCAGGCTGCAAGCTCTGAAGCAAGCCATGTGGAGGCAGCTGCAGGGCTGCCACTTCAGACTGCTTCTAGCTCTGGAGGCAGGGGCCAGACCCTCTCCCCCAAATTTAGCCAAATTCCACTGACCTTTTCCCTTTGTCCTTGGCTCTTATGGGTTGGTAATTTTGGAAAACACCACAGCTGCCTGTGATCTACTCTCCTGAAAGCTCCAGCTGGGGCTTCTCCTGGATGGGCTGGGGCTAAAACCACATGGGTTTGGCTCTGCTTCCCAGTACGCTGTGATGAGCCCTTTCTGTCCATCTGCCAGGCTGCCTTCAGTGGGAGCCTTGTTTCTCTGTCATTTTATGAGTTCTGGAGCCCTAAAATTTGTTTAGAGTCATATTTTATAGGTATTTGAGGTGGTTATGGTGGGAGCCATGGAGTTCTCCTGCTTCTATGTCACCATCTTGACTCCCTATCCCCACTTAACAGATGAAGACAGCCTGATAGTTTCTATCTCCCATTGTGATAATGTGATATCACAGGGTTCCTCATGGCAAAGACCTAGTATACAGAACATTGTGAAATAGCCTAGATTCAGAGTGTGTGTAATGTTAAGTAAAGTAATGGTTCAGGGACTGGGGGTGTGATGTCCCACACCTTCAGACTGAGTGAAGATCCCAAATTCAGGGAACATGCCAGCCCAAGGTTCAGGTTAGGGAGCAGCACATTCCTATTCTCACTGGCTTTCTCAGGTACTCTGCCTTCACTTATATCTCTTTGTACCTAGCCTGAACCAAATAGTCCCTTAATGTTTCCTTGGCTCCTGCCCTAGAATCCTTTGTTTCTTTGACCCTCCCCCATTCCTGAACTATAAGTCTTTATCATAGGTGATCTCCACCTTTTCCCTTCTCTCCTGCTAGTCTAAGGATGCTAAATTTCAGTAAAAACAAAACAAAACAAATGTGACTTGCCTGTGCCTTTGGTATTATTTCTTCTTTCCTCCTTCAGAACCATGGTCTCCTTCAATATTGGTTCCTTCCTTCTGCCTATAAACAAGCTTGAATTTTCCCCACCATCTTTATCTTTATTGTCCTTCCAGCTTCCATCCAATCTCTCCCTTGCCCTTAACTGCTAAAATTCTCCCAGAAATTATCTGTATCCACTAACTCACTACTTGCTGTCTCCTCAAGCTTCCAGTCCCAACCCCTCTACTTACAGGCTTCTCTAAATAACTTCCCCATCCACGAAATTCCAGTGGTACTTTTCAGTCTTCATCCTCTTTGACCTATTTGAAGCTTCTGACACATAGGTGACAATCACCTATAATTGAACACCATCTCCTCCACTGTCCTTCAGATATACCACTGAGAAAGATGATTCATTGAGGACTCATACTTTATTCCACTCAGTATTAATCAATTTGATATGATAGGTATAGTGATTATAAATTCTGTATATGTGGCCCCAGAACTGTGAGCTGTAAGCTATAAGATCACTTTCTTAATCATAGGAAACTAGCTAGAGATCCTCCACCCTTGTTATTCCTTGTCATGGTGACTGAACCCAGTGTGACAGAGGTGACTCAACTGTTTGGAAAGTCCCCCAATTATTTTTGTACCTCTGGACCATTCTCCCTTGTCCAGCATGAGCAGGTATTCATCTTATGACCACCTAGTCAGTGAAAATGTCTTATACTTCATCTATCTTCTGACCACTTAGTAAGTGGAGATATTGCTTACTTCACCCAACTTGTTACCCTGCTGACAGAGCATTTTTGCTTATTTTAGTCTAAGCATCATATGTTAACCAATGGAATTATTCTGTCTTTGTTATAGCTATTCTTGAATGTTTAGCTATCTAACCTATAAAAATAGGGCCCTGGAAGGAGATTATGAGGGAGATCTGAGGTCTACATCATTAGAGGTCTCATGGACGCTTTAATTCTGTGCCATTGGCTCAGAGTTCTGCCTCAGTCTCTCTTTTTGCAAGTTGAATAATTTTTATCCCCACACGATACTATTCTTTTGTTCTTCCTCCTTTGTCTTTATCCTGTTTTTCCCCACTGCTATTATGTTAGCACAGGTGCTCATTACCACCCTCCAATACCACTGTAATATTCTCATAGGATTATCCACCTCTACTCTCTTTTCTACTTCAATACAATCACCCAAATAGTCTTTACTACCCCTAGTCTGTTACTTCTTCAATCAAAAATCTTCAGTGGCTATTTTCTCCAAGATAACGTTTAAACTCCCTTTTTTGTCTGGTGTTCAAGACCCTCCACCATTTGATGCCATCTTCATCTCATTCTAATCTTCTCCATGCATACTGTGCTCTAGACAAACTGGTCCACCTATGGCCCACTAAACACACCATATGCCTGTCCACTTCTTTGTATTTTCTCAAGTTGCTCCTTATGGGACCAATGATCCCTCAGTGACTTCCTGTTATCTTGCTGAACTCTTACTTATCTTTTAAAGTCCTACTCAAATGCCACCTTGCCATAGCTCTTGCTTGATCCCCTTGTTTGGTAATGACCTTCTCCCTGTGAACTCACCTAGTACTTCTCTATTAAGTTATAAAATAAATTATAACTATCTGTGTTTGTGTTTTAGACTGTCTTAGAGATTATAAGCTCTCTAAAGGGAATAATTATGTTAGGTAAACATTTTATCTCCCCTACTACCTAATGTAGTTCTTGAATTAAAGTTTAGGAAATTTAGTCTAGTGAATGAACAACCCCAGGGTCTATGATAGCCAATGACTGAGAAAGTATAGCAACTCAAATTTTAGATTGTATCAGAATCCAGAATTCAGGGTACATAGTTAATGTTTCTAATATTCCAGGGCAAAAGGTATATGATAACCTGGTGGTAAGAGTAGGTGATATTTCAAGACTGAATATGGGAGATGACATTGTACTTAGGGCATGCTTTCCCATAGTTCAGATTTGGTAAAAACTCAGGGTTCAGTGTTTGTTAACTTAGGTATATATAGACATATATACCTAATATAGGTGTATATATATATGTGTGTGTGTGTGTGTGTGTGTGTGTGTGTATGTGTATGTATGTGTATATATATATATATAGGTAATATAGGTCTATAGAATATAAAGGTAAATAGAATATAGTACTTAGAGCATGTAACATGCTAGGGCAAAATTTGTCTGAGATCCCAATCCATTCTCTAAAGGCAGCCATCAATAAAGGTTTGCTTTGTTTAGTCTATAAGGTCCTATCACTGAATCTTCATTAGCTAGCATGATTCATGAGCAGGTAGGAATAATGTTTCTGTTACTTTTTGTTGGTCCAGAAAATGAATGAATTCATGATAAAAGCTTTTGTCTTACTATGGGCAATGCACTGGGAATACAAATAGAAAAATGGAGAGTTCCTGGTCTCAAGGAATTCACATAGAATGAGACAACACATATGGGAGATTTTAGCTGCAAATCAGATGGTTAGGCACTGTGATACTCAGGGAGCAGTAGTAAAACAGATAGTTGCATCTTTGATGTTTCCCCTGATAAGCCCATATCTATTCCTGGTGCTGAATATTTGTCAGCAACAAAGACTCTGGTGTCAAGAATTTTCTTTTCTGAGTCTTAAGTAGCTATGGCTGCTGAGAGCTATGGCCTGTAGCACCTGCACAATAGTATCAGTTGGTCAGTAGTTGGAGGTAGTGGGTAAGGTTGTGGTTTACCCAACTGTGATCTGTTCCCCAGATCCCTGTTCTAAAATAAAGATGGAAGAGCTCTGTCTGCTCTCCTCTGCTCCAAATTGGCTGGCATATGCTGCCTCCTGTCTCTCCCTCAGAGTGCCCCACTGCTTTAGCTAGACCGGCTTGCCTGCCCTGTAGTTGTGATGTCTGGTCCCTTATCCATAGCTGTTGTTTTCCTAGATGATGGATGCAGTGGGTAGGCTAGAAGCAGGGCCAGTGGTCTGGGAGGTAGTACCATCCCTGGAGCCCTTGAGCTTATCTACCATTGCTAACACCTGGTCAGTAGGTGATGTGAAACAAGGTGGACTTCATCTTCACAGGGATTAGTCCCTTAAATGATGGTATTAGGGGAAGAGCTGAAAGCAAGGCTAGTGGTCTGGGGAGTGGCACTGGCTCTTGGGCTCAGGATATTTTTTTTTAAGGGTTTTCATAAGGGTTGAAGTGGAAGTGGTGGTATTTTGGTCTGATATCCCTGTCCCTGACCTTGGTCCTTACCTTTGTCTCTTAAAGCAGAATTCAAGCAGAGGAATAAACTACTTCTCAGTGTGCTGAGCTTGAGACTACTGTTACTGAAGATTGTGACGATTAATGTCCTGTTCACAATGATAGCTTTGGTCTTCTAAGGTGATTATTCAGTCTCATCATTTCTTCTCCTATAGCTCGGCCTCTTTTTTTTTGATCCCATTTATCTTTCTCTCTTACCTGTTCCCTTATGTTTCCCTTCTTCCCTCACCCTTTGTAGGTCTGTGGATAAATTTCAGGAGGTACATACATTGATTTAAAAAAATATTTTGACAATTGCATTTCAGTATAAATGTTTTCCTTTGTAATCCTATATATTTTATTTTATGCATTTAAAAATATTGTTCTGACAAGGGGTCAGTAAGTTTCACCAAACTGTCAAATGGATCCATAGCACAAAAATGTTTAAGAACCCTCATAGCAAGCTGTACATAATACAGCTGTAATTTCTTGTGCAATCCTCTTCCTCCTCCCCTCCCCCCTGCCCATTCCATCTTATTATGGAAATGATTGTTTTATTTCTTAAGTTCAGATTAAAAATTACAAAAAAAGCCCTAAACCCTTGTCTTGGACTTTTTTTCTGCTCTTGTGGTCTAGGGGTGCTGGGAACCCTAAAATTCAAGGGAAAAAGACAAGGGTCCTGCCCCAAATGAATTTGATTCAAGCCTTCTTTCAGAGACAAGGTTTATTCAAACACTGGTCAGAGTGGGTGAGATTTTGAGAATCTGTGCTATCTGCCAAAGTTTAAGAATCTGAGCATTTGTGATGCTTATACTGACAAGCGGGCTAGATTGCATCTGGGTACTTTAATGGAGGAAAGATGGACCTTTTATCCAGAAGATTGTGGGATGATCTGCATATGATCCAAGAGTGACCAAGTAGTCTGGGAACAGAGAAGGAGATGGAATTGAGGAGTCTAAGGTGGGGCTAAGTATAGGCAAAGAGGATACAATGAAAGGATTAACTGGGAAGGGCTGGAAGCCCTAGGCAAACACCAAGGACCTGGGCCACATGGGAAAGTTCAAGGCCTTTTTCTTTTTAGGGGTCCAGATCCCAAAGACACGGTCTTTTCCTTTTAGGGATTCAGATCCCATCCCCATTACTCCCACTTCCCCTGTCCTGTTTTCCTTTGTGTTTCAACAGCATATCCTCTATCCCTTCATATTTCTTTTAGTCTCTCCTCTTCTCTGCTTTCTTTTTCATCCCTTATGACTCTTCTCTGTTCCTTTAGAATTTTTTCAATTCCCCCTGGCTCTTTCCACCCCCACCTGCCATTTCTCTAGTCATCTCTTATTCTCCATTTTGCTCTTTTTTTTATCCCTTCAGTTTCTCTGTTCCCATGGTCTTCTCTTTGGAGACTTATTTATGTTGGACAGGCTGACTGACCCAAAGGGCAAGTGGATAATTTTGCCTTCTGATTTATTGACCATTGTCTTCTGCTTTCCCAGAAAAATCCTTGGAATAAAGTCTCAGGAGTCAACACTTTGTCCTTAATGATCATTAACTATAAAATTTATCCAGAGTCTGAATTAATCAAACAGACTGCTTTGCCTTGCTTTAAAATGCCCTTTCTTGTGTCTGCAACTTGAAAGAGCAGATTAATATCAGGAATAGGTATTTCCCCTCCTTGTGACAGGATGCTTGGACATTTAGAAATTCTCCTGGGGGTACATTCCAGATAGGGAAAACAGAGACAGCCTGAGATTGCAGATTAACCCTATCTTGTCATTTGTCCTGTATTCACATGGAGGTCATAAATATGAGGGACACAAACTTCCTGGGGTTGTGCAAAAATATATAAAATCTTTGTTAAATCTTGTATCAGACAGTCAGAACTTAGACTCTGACTCAGTGTACACATATCAGATAACTTTAAGGCAATAAATGCAAAAAAATGTATATCACCTAGACTGTCTCCTTTAACCAAATTTTCAGGTTAATAGTTATGGTGCCATTGACATTGGTTAGAACTGTTGAATGGGATTGACTGAACAGCCCTTCACTCCATCAAAGCTAATGACTCAAGGCACTTCAGGATTTATTTTTCCCTGGAATCTTAACCTTGATGGAGTTGGGTAAGTCCCTTCCAAAGAATTCCAACTAGTTTAGTTGAAATTCAAAATTCCCTTTTAAGTTAGCTCAGGGACAGGGATCACATCTGTGGTAAAACATTCTGTATAGAGCCCCTAGGAGTACTGATCAATCTCAGGAAAATTAGCACAAGTAGTGCCAGAGTTACTGGTAGTTAAGTATTTACCAGTGCTAGTGTTAGTCAACAAAAGATAACCCAAAATTAGGTTGGCCACAATAGGGCTCTTTTGTACTGGTCAAAGTTACTTTGTGTTAAAACCAAATTAAGTTGAAAGGCCAACAAACCATCTAGAATAGCAAAATTCATGATGGGGATTTGTAACAAGTCTCTAATTCCCCCTCTTTGTGTCGTTAAATGTGAACTTTACCTATGTGTTTGTCTGTCATCGTATGTGTCTCTGTGTCTGTATCATATGTGCTGTGGATGAGTGTTATCTTGTAAGATAACTGCTGTAGGCAGCCAGAGATTTCTAAAGGCTGGAGCTAAGGAAACAAACAAATCTGTAAGACATTTTTCTTCATGGTTTCTGGTCTGGCCAACCTGGAATTACAATGAAAAGTTAGATATAGGTAAAAAACAGCAGATTCTGAAATTAATCATTAAGAAGTTGGAAATGGATTATATTGGGATTTCTGGAGAGATTGTAGGTAGACAGTCACTATGCTAAAACACCTACCATCAATCAAGATCACATAGCATTCCCCACTCCCTCCCCAGAATTAAGAGAGTATCTCAGTATGGGGATTTTTTTTTAACAGTTACAAGTTTTTGTTAACCCTTCTCATCCCCGATCAGATTAAGAGAAGAGAATATAGGAGAATTGTAGGTAAAATTTAATCACCCTTCTCCACCTGGCAAAAGGAGGGGAGGGATAATAGTTGCAGACTGGCAGTAAACCTAACTGCTTGTACCCCTGGGCACCTTGTAATCCACCCTCTAGGCAAAGATTGGAAATGTCACCCAGGTCCTGTACATTCTGCCCACCCTGGCCCAGTAGCTGCAAACTGCTCCAGGCTCAGTGTATTTTGCAGTTGTGGGAAAGGGAGAGGCAGATGGATCAGGCCTGTGGGGAACATTCCTTAAGCCCAACTTCTAAGAATTATCATCACTGGAAAGCCAACCTCTGCTCCAGGTAAACTTTATACTTCTCTATGTCAGTTGCAAAAATGTGTTTTATATCTATTTGACCCATTTCCTAATTTGTAAGGGGAAAATAATGATGGTTGTTATGGGATCAAAATGATATAATATGTGTAAAATGTTTAAGAAGTTTCTGTGTTGTAGAATTCTTACTGAGCAAATGAGAAACCTTGAGAAAAAAACAGGGATGTGGTTTTCAAGTTTGCTTGACCTAAGGATGTATTTATGTTAATTTGAAGGTTTATGGACTACCACATTCATCATCTATGTGGATTCCAGAATATAATTGATTTCTAGTGATATATTTAAAGAAAAAAGAAAGAAAAGATACTGAGTAAATTCTTAAAGGTTTGGTAAACTTTACTATTGTGATAAGGCTAATATAATGAGGTATGCTTTTCTTGGTTTATTAAAAAAAACCTGGGGCGCTAGGTGGTTCAGTGAATAGAGCACTGGCCTTGGAGTCAGGAGGACCTGAGTTCAAATTTGACCTCAGACACAATAAAAAAAACTAGCTCTTTGACCTTGGGCAAGTCATTTAACCCCAACTGCCCTCCAAAAAGAAAGAAAAAACAAACAAAACCCAGGCCCCCTCCCCCCAAAAAACCCCCAATCTCTCTATTACAAACACCTCTTTGACTAAGGAACTCTGATCCAGGAATTCTGTATAATACTTTGAGAATTTATATTACTTATTTTACACTAACTTGATTTAATGAACGCCAATTTTAAAGGTTATTTTTATTTTTATCTTTGCTTTAAGGAGGAAGTGATATCATTTAAAACTTTCCAACTAATTTTCTTTATAAAACTTTAGTAATTGTTTCTCTTAACATCAGGATAAATTCAACCTGTTTTTAAGAAAAGGGAAATACTTTTAGAAGAAATGTTTTGAAAAATCTCTTCTGATTTTTTGGAAAGTATTAAATTTTCAAGATGAGTTATTTTTAAATTAATGTGTTAAATTGTAAAGCAGAAGAGATCTTGCTGTCTGAATCTGATTTTGTAATCATTCCGTGTCTTAAGCAAAAGTTAAAAAAAATGTTTTTGAAGGTATATGTAAAAGATTTAAATTCCTGAAGTATCTCATTCTCCCAGACTAGGTGTAAGTAGAAAAGGATAAACAAGCTTGTAAAATGAAGATGTGAAGAAAGAACAAAGTCAGGAGCCTCTTTTGTTTAAGGCAGATAAGAAGGTTTGGGGACAAATAGGGGTTTATCCAAGCCTCTCCTGTCTCTAAATATTTGCTCTGGATACCTTTGTGTCAAGTTTCAGATAGTTTAAGTATGTTAAGAGAATGTGAGGAAGTTTTTTAAGAAGACAGAAAATATGTAACTTGATTTTATAATTAATAGCTCAATCAAATTTGAGATGGCCCTATCTGAAGGATACCAGTCTATATTTATTCGGCATTTAAGACTTTTTGGGGCTGCAATTTACTGTTATTTTAGGCTCTAATTACAGCGATGGTTGTTGAAAGGTCTATAATGGAATGGCAGGGGCTGCAGACTGAGAGCTGCTAATGGTTGATGTCTGGGTCTGGAAAAAGTTTTGAAGACAACCTTGGACACTGCCTAGGTAGGATCTTCTTAGCTCTATTTTCCAATTGTGCTTTTTCCTTTCTGAAAAGGGAAATTCTGCACCTGATTACTCCTAAGACCTGCTTTTAGCACCTAGTGGCTACATGATTGCCTATCACATATGACTCATACCTGGAAGCAAATGGAGCTAGGAAAGTTCTTTCCTTCTGTTAAGATATATGACATTGTCCCTATTTTTCTTTCATAGAAAATTTATCAAAAAGTTATATTCATGGCCAAATAAATTAATATAATGCAGAGATAATATCCTCCAAAGAAGGAAATGATTGGATTAAGTAATAAGAAAAAGGATGACAAATTCTGAGAAAAGCAACAGGATGAGAATGATTCCTCTCAGAACATTATACAGAAGTAATAAGATTGACTTCCAAAATTTTTCTATCATGGAAATTCAAGCTTTAAGCATGTTTTGGTAACATGCTCAAGATCCCAAATTTGGATTTTTGCTCAAAGTTATTTCTTTATTAGAGTATCTGATAATTTTTAAAAGGTAGATGAGCTCATTTTATGGTTAGATCCTTATATTTTAAAAGATTCTTATACCAGGGACAAGATTTAGCTAAGGACAGAAACTACAAATGATATATGTACTGAAAACTCTCTGAAGTTTCAAAAATGTGGAACCAATTTCAAGTGATTGTACTAATTTCTATTAAGCTAGAATTATCTGGGAACTTCTAGATCTGAACCAGAGAAGCATAACTCCCTTATCTGAACTGTATAACTACCTGAGGCATCTGGGATTTTTTTTTTCAAGTGCATTTTAAATGCATATTGGTGTTTGGGTTGAAAAATACCGTTCATCCTTAATTTAGTAAGAAAAGTAAACACAGAGATGCCTTAGGATAAGAACAGGAGTTTATTCTCTTCCCCAGGAGAAGAGGGTAATCTGCCCCATGCCTGAACATGGAGGAGAGGGTGTGTTTCAAAGGCTAGAAGCAGAATTTATAACTTAGTCAGGCCCCCTTTCCTGACTGTTTCCTCGCCCATTGGTGGAGAGGCTTACCTCACCAAATTCTTTCCTACTGGGACAGCAAGAGAAGAGTGGTGGGGAGAGTCCCACAAAGGAGGGAAAACAGACAAAGGAAAGTAAAAGTGATTGGCAGCAGCCATGGAAGGGGTGGGGAAGGGAAGGGAAGGTTAACAATCTCAGACTGAGAAGTTTTCACTCATTCCACACATTGGGAATAGGTCACTGGGATACAAGGAATTTGATGTTAATTAACATTGGTAATAATGATTCTGTTGATTTGTATGGTTTATGTGTAATTTTTTTTGGTTATCTTGGTGACATGTACATCCCCCTTTTCAAAACTAGTATATTGTGAGTCACCTAAGTAGTTTAATCTGTACCTGACTTAATATAAATATGCAATTTTGTAAAACTGTGAGAAAAACTTTATTGTATTGTTTGAACCTAGCCTTGCATGGCTGAGAAATGGAACCATCTCTATGTATCCTTAGTATCAAATCATATGTTTTCTGGGAGCCCTTGTCAGGTCTCTCTGACTACTCCCATAACTGCCAGCTTGTGGATATGGACTTTTGGATCCATCTGTCACATCTAAAGGTTGCCCCTGCTCCTGAGTGGACATATGGGTCAAGGGACCTGAAAAAGATGGCATGAGATGCAGACAGCTTTCCCAAGTCTGGACCAGACCTCCCTCTCTACCTGGATCCCTTACCTACCCAAGACTGGTTCTTTATATCTTTTGGTAGCTTTAGCTTATTTTTATGTGATTGTTCTGTATTCCCATTGTGGTCCGTCCCTTGATCCCCCTAGCAGCCTGCTCCTTTGGCTTGTTTGCATTTGCCTTGCAATAACTGCCCATCTCTGGGGATGCCCAACCACGGGGAAGGGGTGGCTTCTTCTGTCTACCCACTTGCCCCATGGGTTGGACTTGGTCTGACAAAAGATTCAACTATTACCTTTAGTGCCCCCTATTTCAGGAAGTGATTGGGAAAAACCTGAATTCACCTAGATAAGGATTTTGGGGAAACCTCTCTGAAAAAGTCTTTTCCATACTTCTTTGATCCTCAAATGAAATCTTAATAGATTTGTTTTTGACCGAAAGGAGGAAATGATAATCATTAAATATCAAATTTATCCAAAGTCCAAATTCATCAAACAGACTGCTTTGCTTTAAAATGCCCTTTCCTGTGTCTGCAACTTGAAAGAGCAGATAAGATTGAGAATAGATATTTCCCCAACTTTTGACAGGATGCTTGGAAATTCAGAAATTCTCTTGGGGGTACATTCCAGATAGGAAAAACAGAGACATCCTGATATTGTAGATTTCCCCTACCTTGTCATTTGTCTTGCATTCACATGGATGTCATAAATATGAGGGACATAAACATCCTGGGATTGTGCAAAAACATATAAAATATTTGTTGTCATATCAGACAGTCAGAACTTAGACTCTGACTGTGCACGCATATCAGCTAACTTTAAGGGAATAAATGCAAAAAAATATATATTACCTAGACTGTCTCCTTTAACTAAACTTTTCAGGTTAACATCCTTAACATCACCTTTGGAAATCCCAGAATGATCCTACTGACTTAAGTTGCATTTATTTTCCCCTAGTTACAGAATAGTCAATCCTGGGTCTTTGTCCCCTGTGATCTGTTCCTTAGATCCTTGTTCTGAAATAAAGATGGAAGAGCCCTGTTTGCTCTCCTCTGGATTTCTGTGTTTCCTGGGGGAGATGGAGAATGGAAACTGGGTATTAACAACCAACACCATCCAGGTTCCTGTAACCTGGACTGTAGCAATAACTCCTCCTCCTCCCTTCCTATTTGAGGTTTATTTTGGGATACATACCAGGTAACGACCTCATATTCATGGGAGCCTGGTCATGGGGACTTATAAGGTCCAAGAGAAGCTGGGTGCACTGACAAGAGCTAGTGTGTGCAAGGGTGTGGTAAGAGGAATAGTCTCACCCCTGTCTGCATGTAGGTTTTTCCTTAAAAGGCATTGAAATCATCCTTGAGACTTAATTGGCTAGAAAGACTAACTTCTCAATCTGTTGAAATCACTTCCTGATCATCTGGGTGCAAAATATTCATCCACATAGAGCTCCAGGCATGATTCTTTGTTGATTGACCACAGTGGGCTACTTAGTGGGGGAGCTTCATTCACCAGAATCAGCAATAAATGCCCTCAATGCACATCCTTGTTGAATACCTTTATTTTGCTATGATCAAGCAAATTTTTTTGTTATCATGTAAACTGAGGTCCCCAAGAATAAAAACAAGGATTGTGGTGAAGAGTAAAACTGTGTACTAGGTGCTAAACTCCATGAAAAAGAGAAAAAAACCTGAGAATAAGTTGAGGATGGCCATCAGGATCTGTATAGAGTGATATATGTGGTTGAAATGAACCTGAAAAGAGAAGTTTTTGAATGATCATATAAGGTGAAGAGTCTAGAAGTGTCAGTGAGGAGAAAGAAGTATTCCTTATCCTTCTCACCTTGGTGAAGGTACATCTAGAACTGGAGAAAGTGACCACTGATGTTGTATATTCCATGGAAAGAGTAGGGTTGAGATCCAGGTTTCCAGGACTACAAAGAGATAGGAGAAACTTAAGAAGAACATGTCTAATTACTACAAAGGGTGGTTGTTGTCAGTCTTATAGAGTTCATTAAAAAAAGACAAAATTAGACTGCATGAGTATGTTTATTTCTTTCAATGTGGAGAAACATGTACGTAGATATGCACAGGATTTTGTTTAAAAATAAGCACAAATAAAGTCCAGTTGAAGGAGAATTTATATCCTTAGTGCAAGGAAATGTTTTCTTCTCCTCCCTTCCTGTCTCAGGATGCCTATGTCAGTCAAAAATATCATTTTCATATCTGCCAGCCATGCCATAAAACAAGAATGTTATAACAGGATAGTGTTCATAAACCATCAAGATAAAGGAAGTACCAGTTAATCAAGTTCAAGTTAACTGGTCCTTATCAATCATAACAGAAGAATATTCACCCAACCTTGAGGTTACTGACACAGAAAGGAGCATTTTGGGTTTACTCAGAGAGCAAGCAAAGAATTATGGTAGGTTAACTCAGAGTGGGCAAAAAATGTCTTTCTCCTGATTCGCCAGTCCAGGTTTCTGGCTTTTTTCAGGTGGTGGTGGACTCAAGCTGGCTTAGCTAGTTTACGATGATAACAATATGAATTTCATTTCAAAAGCCTTTCTCATAGAAGCCATAGTTACTGCTAGTTACTAAAGCTTTAAGTGCCAAAAGTAATGTTTAGGATTTGACATTTAGGGTAGTTTTTGAGAAACTGAGAAAGGAGAGTTAATGGAGAGGACAGAGAGAAAGAGGTAGAGAAAAAACTTTTTTCTTAGATGAAATGTCTCAAATGTTATGTGAAAAACATTAAAAACAAAATTTTATGAGTAGTCTGGAGCAAGATTGTTAAGAGTGATGACTTGAGAGAAGTTGGAGAGGCAATTATTTTCCTGTTATGGCTGGAAAGATGCTGGGCAAGACAGAGAAAAAGAAGATGAAGAGGGATTTTCTGATGGAACCATTTAAACCTCTATCTTGTAAAGAGGATGAAGAAAATTCTTGATAAAACATGTTGTTTGGTATCTTGAGTAAACTGAATGGTAGAAAAGTGTTTCCCGAAGTATGGAGAAGTCATTTGCAGTTACAGTGATGATCAATGGTGACTTTGGCTGTGATGCTTCTTGAAGCTAAAATATCTTATAGTCATTTATATCTTTGTATTATCATTGGTTACAGTATTAATAAATGATATAGCCAGTAACTTTAATATTTATCTAATCCTAGGAAATTAGAGTAGTTGTCTATGTGGGGGGGGAGAGTTTTTTTCCAGTTTATTAAATAAATAATATTGAATAAAATGAGGTATATAACTTTATTAATTAATGAGAGATGTACCACAACTTAGTGATTAATGAAGAAATACCCAAACATGTACCTAGATTATTTGAGAATTTAGGACGATGAGAGTGAATATGGTAAAAAGACGAGTAGCAGGCTAATGAGGGACATATACATGAGATTTGATGACCAGTAACCCCTTGCTACAAATAGAACAGGGTTCCATATATCAAAAATCAATCAACAAACATTTATTAAGCATCTACTGTATGCCAGGCATTGTGCTAAGCACTGAGGATACAAAGACAAAAAAGAAATAATCTGAATATTTATAGAGTTTATAATTAAATGAGGGAGATAGCATGCACATTTATAAATATATAATCCCCCCCCCCCACAAAAGAGTTAGAGGGAGGCAGGCATTTGTCCAAGTCTCTCATACTAACCTTATGTTCAAGATGAAGAGAAATACAATAACTTGGAATTCAACCTACTTGAATGGCCCAACCAGGTTTCTCTCCAAGTCAGGTGCTGGTAGTTCCCAGAAGACAACTTTAGTGCCTGGACCTTCTCTTCAGACCAAATCTATTGGGTGCTGTCCCAGACTACTGGATAGGGACATGGTCCCAGGATGTCCTTATTTCTAGGGGGAAAGACTCTAATATTACACCTCTGGAAACAGAGTGCCAGACAGGGAATTGCCTTGCCTTGGGTCTACCCCCCTTCCTTTCTATCCATACCACAACACTCTCCAAGCCTCTACCTTGGTCCTGGCCTCAGAAAAGTTTGTCCAAGGAGCTGGAATCCCACCTCTCTCCGTCTCAAAGAGAGTTCCGGTCACCAACACCAGGTTCAGCTATCAAACACAAATGGAAAAAAAAGAATTTTAGTTTATCTTTTCAGTCAAGTTAACAAGCAACTATTAAGACTTTACTATGTGCCTGGCACTGTGCCAACCATTGTGAATACAGATACTAACAAAAGAAGAGAGACAGTTTTCAATCAACAAATATTTATTTCCTCTCCTTTCTGTTACCCTACCCTCTCTCCAGACATTGAAGTGGGGAAAAGAGAAAAAGCAAACAACCTTGTAATCAATACGCATAGTTAAGCAGGACAAATTCCCATGCTGACCATGTCCAAAAACATGTCCTCTTCTGTGCCTGGTCCATCACCTCTCTATCAGGAGATGGTTAGCATGTTTCATTATGGGCCATACCTACCTAGTCAGTTCCATTGATTGCTTTTCTACTAGTTAATTAGTTCCAAATAGTTTTTTTTTATGATTGCTGCCTTTGAGTATGGGCTGAGATTTGGTCCTGTTGGGGTCCCTTTATTCCTATTTTATTTCATGATTTCCCTGGAGATTTTTTCCCTCTTTTCTTCCTTCAGATGACTTGCTCTTAGTTTGACTAGTTCTCTATATTAACCCATTGGTAGTTTGATTGATACAAAGCTAAAGTTGGAAATTAGGTAAGGTAGTTTCTCTAGATTTAACTCCTCAATGGTATTGAGCTTTGCATGTCTAGATATTGGCCTCTTGGCTGAGCATCTCCAAACTTTAGGAAGGGTCTTCCAGGCCCTGTAATGGTAGCTGTGAGAGGCTTTTCAAATGCCTCTGGGGCTGGGAGTAAGCCCTGAAGTCAGAGTTGGGCTGTGGTTTCCTAAGGCTCACATCTTTCTTCCACTCATGCTACCCACACCCCCTCCCCATGGCTGTGGGGGATGGGCAGGCATCACTGCTTTCAGCCTTCTTAAAGAAAGCTCCCTCTGTGCAGAAGTCATCCATTTAGACATAATCCACTTTGGGTTATAGCTGCCTGGACCTCACTACATCTCCTGAAACCTGTTCCTCACTCTTGTAGAGCAGGCAAGATGTTTATCAGGCCCCCAAATTCTCTTGCCAGGGCCTATCTTCTGGAATTACTCCTTTCCATTCTACCAGGTATTTTTTATTCTTATCCCCCTCTTCCCTTCTTCCTGGACCTTTGTGCTGAATTAAGTTTCTAATTAGTTCCCAGATATATCTTTTCCTCTCTGTTCCCCATCCTTCCTTCATTAGTGGTCTGGGTGCTTAGCTAAGACCTTCCTTACTTTCAGTTATCTGCATTCTTCTCCTGGGCACCCAGCTCCCAGGTATTTCTGTCTTGTTCTCCCAACTTTCCTTCCAAGTTGACTCAGTGGAGGACTAACTTTACTCTCCTATATATTCTTTGCAGGATTCTGGGCCCAGGTGCAGCTGGTGGAGACAGGTGGCAAACTGATCCATGAGGGTCAGTCTGTGACCCTGACCTGTACAACTTCAGGACTCCACCTTAAAGACTTTGCCATGTCCTGGCACAAAAGTTCTAGCACTGGAGGCTCAAAGGACTTTGTGGCCAGTATCACAGCTGGGAGAGGCAGCACCAAGGAGTACAGGGAGGACCTAAAGGGTAGAGTTTTCATTTTTAGGAAAACTGAGGCCAACGCAGTCTCCTTGACCCTCAGCCAGATACAGAAGGAAGACTCTGGCATCTACTACTGTGCTAGCCTCACCATATTAGGGCCAAGGCAGAGGCCCTGACATAAACCTACCAGGCTGGGACTGAAACTGAGTCCATAGCTGCTGCCTCTTTGCCAACGAATCAGCCCACATGAGAGACCTTGTACTGGTCCTGCTAATGTATGTGCATGTTCTTCCATGAGAAACAGAGAGAGGGGGGAGGAGTAGGAGGAGGAGAAGTAGGAGAAGGAGGAGGAAGAGGAAGAGGATGAGAAGGAGGAGGAGGAGGAGAGAGAGAGAGAGAATTTTAGATGAGGTGGGAGACAAGTTGTGTCTGTCTCTTTCAAGGAGAAAAAGGGCTGGCTTCTTTTCTAACTTTCACTGCCTTTCCACACCCCCAGTGACTCTGGTTATTATAGCCTCATTCTCATTTCATGTCCTGATCATCTATCATCCTCTTCCTAAAGGTGGGTAGAAAGTGACTACATTTTTGTGGGTCAGCATCTGAGATCAAATGTTGGCTTAACTTGGGGTAGATAATGTCTACATTCACTTTGGATACTGGCCCAAATCCTGTCCTGATCTAAAGATTTCATCTCCATTCCCATTATGAGTCTAGCCCTGCAACTGGCAGAGGAACAAGTCCAGACCCTGCTCTGGGGGTTGTGTAAAAAAATGAAAAACTGGTCTTGCCCTCAGGAAGCTTTGCTTAAATAACTTTGTGTGGTAAAAAGCACAAGTCTAAACATTCCAATTTAAAGACAAACCACTCAAGTATCTTTGCCACAAAACCCCATGGACAGTATTAAAATGATAAAAGAGATGACACCGTGAGATGAGCCCCTCAGGTTGGAAGGTGTCCAGCACAGTATTAGGAAAGAGCAGAGGACAACTACAATTAGCTCCAGAAAGAATGAAGCAGTTGGGCCAAAACCAAAAGGAATTTCAGCTGCAGATGTGTCTGGTGATGAAAGGGAAGTCCAATGCTATAAAGATCAACACTGCATAGGAACCTGGTATGGAAGATCTATGAACCAAGATAAGCTGGATGTGGTCAAACAGGAGATGGAACAAATAAACATTGACATCTTAGGAGTTAATGAACTTATTAAATGGATGGGAATGGGTGAATTTAATTTATGTGATCAAAGAAAGGGTGCCCTCATAGCCCTTGATTATTGTTTTTTATTCTTGAATAGGACCAAAATGACATCACTATGTTGGAGTCAAGTACAGTGTGTCTGGCTGTGGCTGCTCAGACCAATATGAACTCAGAAAGCTCTGTCATAGGTTGAGCACAAATAGTTCACATGAACATTTGGGGTGGATATGTTGCTAAATTTGTGCATCTCACATTTCTTTTCAGCTACTGTAATCCTGTATTCACAGAGCCCAGTACCTTCTTTGATGTGGGCATGCCATGCTGGGTAGTCCTTTGCCAGTGCCTCCCATGACTCTCAATAAATTCCAAAGTTATTCAAAGAGACCTTGAGAGTGTCCTTGTATCTCTTCTTCTGACTTGCATGTGAGTGCTTGCCTTATGTGAGTTCTCCATAAAATAGACAAATATACGTTTGGCATTTGAACAACGTGGCAAACCCATCAGGGTCACGCTCTCTGCAGTAGAGTCTGAATTCTTGGCAGTATAACTAGAGAAAGGACCTCATTGTCTGGTACCTTATCTTGCCATGTGATCTTCAGAATCTTCCCAAGATAAATCAAATGTAAGTGGTTCAGTTTCCTTGCATGGTGCCAGTATACTGTCCAGGTTTCACAGGCATACAGCAATCAAGTCAGTTCTGTTGACCTTCAGTTTGGTAGGCAGTCTAATACCACTTCTCTTCCACAATTTCCTTCAGAACCTCCCAAACAGTGATCTAGCCCTGGCAATGCATGCATCAACTTCATCATCTCTATGTACATCACTGGAATGTATGCTGCCAAGGTAAGTGAACTTATCCACAGCCTTCAGTATTTCTCCATTTGCTGTAACTGATGGTTCCAAATATGGATGATGTGGCACTGACTGGTAGAGAACCTATATTTTCTTGGTGTTAATTGTTAGACCAAAATTAGCATGAGCAATAGAGAATTGATCAATATTTTGTTACATCTCAGCTTCAGAGACTGCACTGAGTGCATAATTATCTGGGACAAAAAAAATCACCCACCAACTCTCCCTCTACTTTAGTCTTGGCTTATAGTCTTTTTTT
>CM053594.1:64075496-64091535 GCA_028646575.1 Pseudocheirus occidentalis
GGTAGTGATCAGACTGTACCCTAAATCAGACCACTTATATCCTACTGGAAAATTGGCAGCTCCCTGACGTGAGTCACTCCTGATTACCTAGAAGAACAAAGAATTTAATACCTAAAGAATGCAGCAGAAGGACCTCAGATAAAAACAACCAGAAACATGCATGGCCTTGATAATCCCTTCTTGAGTGTCCACAGACTGGCCTTAATACACAAGTCCAAATTTCAGAAGGAAAGCTACATGAGTAGCTTTAGAATGAGTGAACAAACAAACAAACTGAGAAGACACTCATGATAAAGAGCTACTATGATACCAGGGACTTCTAAGGCACAATAAAGAATACCCTGAATAAAATCACTCCAAAACATTTACAGGCAATCCTTCAAGGAAAAATACAGTTTGGTAACAAGCTCAACTAGAATTCTTAGAAAAAAGTAAGCAAGAGTTTCTTTTTTTAAGAGTTTAAAATGATATTGTAAAGAAAATGAGAGTGGTAGAAGAGAGAATTGGGAAATAAATGAGATATTTAGAGGAAAGAATAGGAAGGAAAATTATTAGTTTAATTTAAGGGGTACCAAACCTTACCCAAGTAACAAAAATCACCAACACATCTAGTGTAACTGAAAGTACATGCAATATTTCGCACCCACATCCCCCCACATCTGTTAAGAAGGGAAGTGCATTTTCTTAGTTCCTTTACAGGGCTACTCTTGGTCATTATAGTTATGCAGCATTCAGCTTCCTTTTTCCCCCTTCACTCCTCCTCCACTTACATAGTTGTAAACATATAGTTATTGTTTACCTGGTTCTCCTGGTTCTGCTTACTTCACTCTCCATAAGTTCATGTCATTCAGTACTTCTCTCATCTTCAGAGTCCTCATTTCATATAATCTATAATAATTAGCATAATAATTAGCAAAGCCATTCCCCAATCTATTTCTTGTTCTTTGATACCACAAAAAAAGTGCTGCTATTTTTGGTGTCTATGGAACCTTTCTTTCTAGTCAATAAAGTTTCATTAAATGTCTACTTAATAGAGGGGCAAAAATATGAAAAATAAACATTGTTCTCAAGGAACTTACAATCTAATGAGGGAAGAGAATATATAGAAGAAAATGGAAAAGTTGAAGGGGGAGGAGGGAAGGCACCTGGCATGGGGACATGATGGAAAAGCTGAAGAAGTCCAAAATGAGCACTGCTGGGTAGGAAATAAATCGCTCTTTTCCTTGCCTTTGACCTCCTTACAGTATATGCATAACAGTGGGATCTCTGGGTCCAAGGGCACAGACATTGTTGTTGTTGCTTTTTTTTTTTTTGCTTTTTGGAGGGGCAATTGGGGGTTAAGTGACTTGCCCAAGGTCACATGGCTAGTAAGTGTTAAGCGTCTGAGGTCAGATTTAAACTCAGGTCCTCCTGACTCCAGAGCTGGTGCTCTACTCACTGCGCCACGTAGCCACCCTCACCATTGTTGTTGCTGTTTGGTTGTTCAGTCATGTCTGATTCTCCATGGCCTCATTTGAAGTTTTCTTGGCAAAGACACTTGACAGGTTTGCCATTTCCATCTCCAACTTATTCTAATGACGAGGAAACCTAGGTAAACAAGGTTTGAGTCACACAGCTAGTAGGTGTCTGAAGCCAGATTTGAACTTAGGAAGATGAATGTGCCACCAGGCCTGGCATCCTATCCACTGTGCTCCTTAGCTGAACTCACCCCCCACCCCTATGAACATTTCAGTTGTAAAAATCCCCCAGTATTCCAACTTGCTTTCCATAATGGTTGAACCATTTAATTCACAGCTCCACCAACATATCTTAGTGTGTCTTCCATTTGGCAATGCTTTAATCATTAACTTTTTAAAAGTTTTCCATCTTTGCTAGTTTTCTGAGTGTGAAACACAGCCTCAGAGTGGTTTGATTTTTACTTCTCTATTACTAGTGCTTTGAAGCTTTATTTCATATAGTTGTTATTAGCTTGAAATTCTTTTGGGAATTGTTGCTTTGTATACATTGGTCCAGGAACCAACAGGCAAATTGTTTGCTAGGTCTGTGCATCCTTTGAAAGAACCTAGGCATCTTCAGTTATAGGCTTCTATTTTCCCCCAAAGTGGCCTGCTTGTACAACCTCTTTGGAGTCTGTACATGCTTTGTATGGACCCAAGTATTCTTTGTGGGGGTCTAGTATTTATTGTAAGGACGCTATGCATCACTTGGAATGACAGATAAATTCTTTATGGGGCTTATGCATCCTCTGTAGAGACATTTAAATCCCTTGTAAGAATTTCTACACTATTTCCATGTCAATTTATGTTCTGTTTAGCCTGTGCCTCCCCTGTAGGGATGTGTGTGTCTTCAGTAACTGCTTCTGAAGACTACAGGTACTATTAAACTTCTCAAAGTGCTTCCTCAGGGTCTGCTACTTCTGGGGTTTAGAGTGAGCCATTTGTCACTGTGCTAATTTCAGTGGAAGTCACAGTGGCGCAACTTTAAAAACATCTGGGGCACAAACTAGCAAGCCTGTTGGAAGTAAGAAGTATGTGTGTGTATGTGCATGTGTATGTGTGTGTGTGTGTGTGTGTGTGTGTGTGTGTGTGTGTGTGTGTGTGTGTGTGTGTATGAGTTATCAGTATTCATTCTTCCTTGGCCCCGAGCACATTCTGACTCTTTGTTCAAGTTCACAAGATTACTGAGACTTTCTTGACCTTAGGTTCATCATCTCAAGCCCCAGGGCATCTGGGCTAGACCAGAGGGGATGATGCTGCAGCCTGAGAGAGGGGACCTAGAGCAAGTCCTAGGGGGCTTGGGTGGACAACATCAGTCACAGTCCTGGGGAGCTGACTGGGGTGTTCTTGACTCTTTCCACTGAAGTGAGCAAATCCTTTTTAATAAGCCACTACTGGCCTAGATCACCGGAGGAGAGGAAAACTCTTCAGGTTTTTGAAAGGCTGCCAAGTGAAAGAGAAATTAGACTCCTGCTTGGCTTCAGAGGTGGAATTAAGCACAAGGGGGTAGAAGTTTCAGGGGGGCAGATATTGAAGGGGATAATTTCTGACCAATCTGAGTTATGCAAAAGTGTAGTGATCTACCTTCAATGAGAGTGATGGATTCACCATCAATGACATTTTCAAGTGAAGGCTAGAGGTCAATTTATTGGCATTGTTACAGATAGGATTCCTATTTAGTCACAGATTGGTCAGTTCTCCCTCTGTACTCTCTCTCCCAGTCAGCTTCTTCTCTTTGTTTTCATTCCTACCACTCTACTAGCATGGCTACTCATAAATACCCAGGCGAACTCTTAATAATCTCTAAAAACAGCTATTCTTGCTTCTTCTCACATGCTCATTTCATCCTTCATCCCACCTCCCCTGTCCAGCTGAAATGCCTCATGTATATAAGGAGGCTGATTAACTTTTCCCCTAAACTTACTCTTCTATCTGACTTCTCAGCTTTTGTCCATGGCACCACCATTCATCCAGAATCCCATGCAAAAAGTCTAAAGAAAGATCTTGATCTCTTGGCTCTCCTTCACTCAATCAGTTACCAGACCCTGTCATATCCATCTCTGTAAGCATTTTCTTAAGTCTGCCCCCCTCTTCTCTATTCCCATGGCTATCATTTTAGCACAAGATCATCATGATCCCCTTTTATGCAATAGTTTCTTTAAAAAATAATTAACTAATTTATTTTTAGTTTTAAACATTCACTTCCACAAGATTTTGAGTTTTGAATTTCCACCCCCCCTTTTTCTCCCCCCTCCCCAAGATGGCATGCAGTCTGATATAGGCTCTACATATACATTCATATTAAACTTATTTTCACATTAGGAATGATGTAAAGAAAGATTGGAACTAATGGGAAGAACCACAAGAAAGGAGAAACAAAACAAAAGAACAAAAGAAGAGGAGAACAAATAGTAAGCTTCCATCTGCATTCAGACTCCAAAGTTCTTTCTCTGGATGTGGAGAGCATTTTTAATCATTAGTCTTTTCCGGTTGTCTTAGATTCTTGCATTGCTGAGAAGGGCTGCAATAGTCTCTTAATGGGTCTTCCCACTGTCACTCTCTCCCCTCTCTTACTCACTCTGCACACTGCTGCTAGAATCATTTTTCCTATTCTTAGGAACTTTCTTATTCTTAGAAGCTCACCTCTTTCCTCTCTTTTAAAGTGTGAAAGCAACTACTTCACTTCAATAAGGTGGCTCTTTGTACTACATTTGTGCCAATTTAGTTACAGAATTTTTGCATTTGATTGTTTTGTAGGGGGCCTTAACTTAACTTAACTTAGGAAATCCCATGGTAATATAGCCAGCAAGTGGTCATTCAGCCCCTGCTTGAAGACCTCCAAGGAGGGAGACCCCAGCACCTTTCAGGATAGTCCATTCCATGGTGGGAGAGCTCTCCTTGTTAGTCATCTAGTTTGTATTTGCCTCTTTGCACCTTCCACTCATGGCTCATGCTTTTGCTCTCTAGGGCTAAGTAGAACAAATCTAACCTGATCAGTCTTAGACTGAGACACCTCTCATTTCTACTGTTAGAGCCCCTTTCTATGACTAGACTTCTCTATCTTCATTCTTGGCCCTACACTCTGAGGCCATTGATGGCCATGTGATTTATTGATGCAACCAGGTAGCCTAGAAACAAATTGTAAACCAGCTTTCCAATCATTATAAGCTAGATCAAATCCCCTTTCCCACCACTCTTCTCCGCCAGAAGCTTAAAGATGTATGTGGCAGGGAGGGAGAGACAAAAAGAAAGGTATCTGACAAGTTTTTAGAATCTGCAGATTTTTATTCAGCAAATGATCTAAGGAAATAGGGAAAAGAAGGGATTAGAGCAGATTCTGCTAAATTCACCTGGTGAGCCCCCTCTTCTCACCTTGTCAATCCAGAATCCAGCTCTGCCTCTTTCTGCATGCTCCAGGTTAACATCCTCCCAGTACCTTCCCATAGAAGCAGTCATAGCCTATCTTAGGGAATGGAGAGAGGAGGAAGCACCACAGGACAACCTCACTGTTCTAGTTACTGGGATGGAAAACCCTAAATACAGTTTGGAATTTTTATCTCCAGAAAAGCACAAAAATGATATGTCTTTGTGCAAGTTGCAGTCTCTCACTCCCCCTTCTCTCATTGCATGGTCTCACATCATCTTGAATCAAGAGAGGATAAGTCATGTAAATTGCTCAATACATTCATTTTACATGTGTCAAATTCAAATTCCATACCTGATATTCAAGTCTTTTCACAACCCAATGAAACTTGGCATGAATGATCATTCCCACCCACCCACCCCTAAGTGATTCTGAACTCTGACTGATAGAAATCCTGTTCTCCATTCACTGCTCACATCTCCCTTATTCCAATCTTCCTCAGTCCATCCCTAACATCACCCCTCTCTAAAGTGACTGACTCCTTCCTCTGTACTCTCTAGAATGCCTGTTCTATAGGTAACAAGCTAGCTTTTATCTTAATCCTTTTCTTTTCTTATTCCCTTCATCTTCTTGCACTCACTGAGACCTGGCTCGTTCCTGCTGACATACCGTCCTTGGCACCCCCCTTTTAATCACTCTTTGTATTTCCACTCATGCCCATGATGCTGATTGTAACTGTTGTCATTCTGCCTGTCCCTTTGCCTTGTAACTCCAAAACCTATTATTCACCTTCACCCTGACCTTCAATCCTCCACCCCTCAGTTCTTTACTGGGCCATACACAGCTCCTGAATTGCCTAGATTTTGTTCTCTTTCTCATCTGACAGACTGGTGAACCAATCCAATTCCTCACTGTCCTCTTCTCTCAAGTCCCTTGCTGCCTCATCCTATAAAAGATCTTGCTCTGCCAAAATCCCACCTTGTGTTGTTAAAACCATTTCCCACCTTGCCTCCTACTCCTATGCTGCTGAACAAAGCTAGAGAAAATAATGAAATTGCTGAGTAGGTTGACTATAAATTTATACCACATAATCTTAACTGGATACTCCCTCTTCCAAGACAATCCTTTTGCTTTTATGTTTTCCTAATCGATTCACTATCTCACTCACCGCAGTATTTTCCTTCAACTTTTCCATCCCTCACTAAATCTCCCATAGCTCCTCCTCTACCATTTTCTCAATTGAGAACCTCTCCATCTTTTTATTTCTTTATTTCTTTTTTTTCTTTTTTGGAGGGCAATTGGGGTTAAGTGACTTGCCCAAAGTCACACGGCTAGTTTTTGTGTCAAGTGTCTGAGGCCGGATTTGAACTCAGGTTCTCCTGACTCCAGGGCTGGTGCTCTATTCACTTCCCCACCTAGCCGTCCCTTCAACTGAGAACCTTGCCTCATGTTTCACTGAACAAAACAAAACAAAAAAATCCAACAAGGCCATTTGCAGAGAGCTTCTCCTTCTCCTCTCAATCCTGTCTACTGGCTGCTTTTTTGACTTCTTACAAATATGCTTGTGTTTTCCCCATCTTCAAAGATCTCTCACTTTATCTCTTTATCCTAATAGCTATTGTGCTACCTCCCTCCCCTTTTGACCATTTACAATTAGTGCCTCTTCCTTTCCTTTCACTCTTTTCTTACCTCTATGCAGTCTGCCTTTTGACCTCATCATTCAACTGAAACTTTTCTCCAAAGTTATCGATGATCTCTTAATTTCCAAATCTAGTGACTTTTTCTCATTCTTATCCTTCTTGACCTTTCTGCAGTCTTTAACACTCAGTCACTCTTTTCTCTGTAATACTTTCTTTTCTCTAGATTCTTATGATAATACTCTCTTCTGGTTCTCTTTCCTTGTAGCATTTGTCTAAAACAAATAAAAAAAAACCCAAAACTAAAAAAGAAATAATATTTCAAAAAATAATTTTAAAACTGTCAGGGAATTGACTCAAGTTATGTATCAGCCATCTTAAATCTCCCCAGCAACTATTGCCCCTTTTAAGGGATGCTTTCTTAACTTCACTATTTTAAAAATCTCATTTAGTATTTTATTTCCCCAATTACATGTAAAAATAATTTTAACATTTTTTTTTCAAATTTTGGGTTCCAAATTTTCCCCCTCCCTTTCCTTCCCCCACCTTGTTGAGAAGGCAAGCAATTTGATATAGGTTCTATACATGGAGTCATGCAAAACACATTTCCATGTAAGTCATTCTATGAAAGACAACACAACCAACCGAACAAAAAAATACAGTAAAGAAAAACTACGTTTGATTGTCGTTCAAGCTCTACCAGTTCTTTCTCTGGAGGATCTGTTTTAGATCATTGTATTGCTGACAATAGTCAAGTTATTTATAGTAGATCATCATACAAGGGTCCTGTCTTCTTATAGCTCTTGTTTCCATTTCTGCTCTAGGATCTAACAGCTTTCTGCAGAAGCAATATTATAAGGATTTATTAAGAAAAATTGCCCTGAAGTTCTAGAACAAGATTGTAAAGTAAAAGTAGAAAAAAAAATCTACCACTCACCACTTGAAAGAGATGCCAGGGAGAAAACTTACAGGCATACAAAGCTAAGTTTCAAAACTCCCAGGTTAAGAAGAAAGTGTTGCAAGCTACAGGAGAAAACCAATTTAAATACTGCAGAAATATAGTCAGGATTTCGTAAGATCTAACAGCTTCTATTCTAAAAGACTGTAGGTCTTGGAACATTATATTTTGAAGAACAAAGGAGCTGGGGTTGCACCTAAGAATAACTTACCCAGCAAAGTTGAGATTAATCCTGAATGTGGAAAAAAAATAGCCATTTGGCAAAGTGACTTTCAGATATTTGTAACAAAAAGACCAGAATTCCATGGAAAATTAAATTTAAAAGTTCCAGAAGAAATATAAGAAAGACGTTAATGATTAATTATAAGGCACTCATTAAAGTCAAACTATTTTATGTGTGTGTGTGTGTGTGTGTGTATGAATGAATGAAAATGTTATCAGTATTCTTGAAATTGTCATCATTACTAAGGTACTTTGAAAGAAAAATTGGGGCTGCATTGTTAATGATGCGGTGATTCTATTAAACAAAATGATGGGGTGATTCTATTAAAAAGGTAAAATGGAGCAATTATATTGTAAAAATGGGGCATGAAAGGAAGAACTAATACAGAAGAAGTTGGTAGGGATAGAGGGATGGTAATGGTGGAACCTTATTTTCATCTGGGTTGAAGAGGAAACAACATGTACATCTGGAAGTGTAGAAGTCTTCTGAACACGTAGAGAGGTAAGAAAACTGGGAGACAGACTGGGGAATGGACTTTTAGATTGGGATTTGGGTGTGTGTGAAAGAATATGAGGGACTTTTGGAGGGGTGCATGTATTGAGATGGTGGTGGGGAAGGGAACGGGGGACTCCTCGAGGTGTGAGTGAAGTAGGGGTGGAGGCAGAAGATAAATTAATAGGGATAGGATTAAAAGAGAGGTTGAGAAGGAAAATAGTAAAAATAAGATGGAGGGAAATTCACAAATAGTAATTATAACTTTGAATCTGGATGGGATATTTATAGCAGCTCTCTTTGTGGTTGCAGAGAACTGAAAATTGCAGAGATCCCCACCAATCCCCAACCATCGGAGAATGGCTGAGAAAGATATGGTGCATGGTTGTGATGGAATACCGCTGTGCTATAAGAAACGATGAGCTTGATCATCTTAGAAAGGCATGGAAATACTTTCATGAAATGATGAAGAACAATAAAACATTGTTTTAAGAATGACTTTGAGCTACTAAGTCATTTTGACTATTATAAATACATAAATTAAAAATAAAGGACATATGAACAAAGACACTACCTGTATACAGAGAAATAACTGACAAATAGAAGTACATATAGAACAATTTTACATGTATACACACATATACCTGTTTATGTATAATGACAGCCATCTCTAAAACATGGATGAGGGGCAACGAAGAAAAAAAGGAAGAAACTTACATAATAACTTTGTTATATATTTGGAGGGAATAGTAAGTTGTACATGGTAGATCTACAGTTTCTTTTGCAATCACCTTTTTTGTTGTACTGTGTTATGGAAATGCTTGCTTGGTTTCATTGAAAATAAAATAAATTTAAAAAGAAAGAAATGACTTCCATCAACTTTAGCCAACAGTCATTCAAGTCTTGGGCCACACCAGCAGTTGTTGCCTCAGTCATAATCATAGTCATTTTGGTCAACCTCAAGAGAAGCCTAAAAGTCCAAATTCAGTGGCTCTGGTGACCTGTCACACACAGAAGCAAAAAGAGCAAAGCTCATACCTGGAGGTAGCAGCATCTGGCTTGGGTAACTTTCTGTGTCAGAAACCTGAGGGATCTAAAACTTCCCTATTCTCTATCTTTTAAGGAAGCAACAAGTATTTATTATGCATTTACTATATGCCAGGGACCTAGCAAGTAACTGGAAATACATGTTGTTGTTCAGTCATTTCAGTTGTATCAGATTCATTGTGATTCCATTTGGGATTTTCTTGGCAAAGATACTGGAGTGGTTTGCCATTTCTTTATCTCATTTTATAGATGAAGAACTGAGGCAAACAGGATTAAGTGGCTTGTCCAGGGTCACACAGCTAGTAAATATCAGAGGCCAGATTTCAGGGATATGAGTTTTCCTGACTCCAGGATCAGCACTCTGTCCACTGTGCCATCTGGCTGCTTTATTTAACTATTGATATGTACACAGTTCTGAGGAAAAGGCCATGTCTCTAAGATGTTGACAAGACCCAAGGGAGGGGAACAGCAATATGGCTCAGGGCATTGGCCATCTCATCAATATCTTCAGTAGGGTCAGAGTAAGAAAGCATCCTTAGGCATTCTTATATTAGCAAATCTCAGATATGGAAAAGGGATTTCCAACAGAGGGATCAGACTTCATAACAGACATATTTTAAAAAGTTAAGACACCAGATGTTTCTTAAGAAAGGAGTAATACTGGGTCATTGGACAAATAAATGTAGCTCAGTTGTAAGACTGAGATACATATGAATACATATAAGATACATAGATACATATGAGATACATAGATACATATGAATGTATATGTCTAGATATTAGTATGATTATAGATATCTAAGCATATGTATGTATCTGTGTGTGTGTGTATGCTTAATTGTGGCCTTCTGAGGGGGGAGGAATGTTCAAAGACCCCTAGCATTGAACTTGATTTCTGGACAATGACCAATGATGACCAATGGGCAGTGACTCCATAGTCTCATGAATAAGATGGGCAAAATTACTTTGGAAAGTCAGAGCAGGCAGCTGAGGAAGAGAGTAACTAGGGTAACAGCCCACATCTTCAGTCTTAGGGAGAGTCTTTCAATAGAATGTAAGCTCCTTAAGGGGAAGATTGAATGACTGAGTTCTATTGCCTAGGAAAGATTGTACTGCACCCTCGAGAAGCAGTATTTCTTCTCTGCCCAGAGCAGAAAACCTGTGTGGTTGGCAGGAAACATGAAGGAGATGTTCTCATCACCAGTAGCCATAAAACTTTCCAAAACAGTATGCCTTTCTCAGCTGCACACCTTTCAACAAAAACTTGTAACTTTGGCTGGAGCATAGAAATTGTGGAAGGGAGTCGTGATACATGAGTAAAATAAACCCCATATCTTAAGTGCCAACTATGTGCCAGACACTATGCTAAGCACTGAGGATACAAAGAAAGGCAAAAGACAATCCCTGCCGTCAAGGAAACTTACAACTTATAATATGTTTCTTCTTTTTTATTGTATATTTAAGTTGTAGTATTTGTCTAAAACAAATTTAAAAAGCCAAAAAAAAACGAAGTCTTTATCAGAGAAACTCATTGTAAAATTTTTTTCACAGTAATAATTGCTAACTGTGTATTTCCCTCCACCCTATTTCCCCCCTGTTTATCCTTTTCTCTCTCTGTCTCTGTCTCTCCGTCTCTGTCTCTCTGTCTCTCTGTCTCTTTCTCTCTCCCCCGTCCAAAAGTGTTTTCCTTTTGACTTTTATCTCCCCCAAACACCCTTCCCTTCTATCAGCTCCACCCCACCTCTTATCTCCTCTTATCACCTTCTCTTCTTACTTTCCTGTATGGTAAGATAGATTTTGACACCCAGCTGAGGGTGTATATTATTCCCTCTTTGAGTTTATTCTGACAAGAGTAAAGTTTGTGTGCTTCCCCTCTCCACTTCACCCATTTCCCCCTCCAGTGTAAGATTTATTCTCAGGTCAGTTGTTTTCCCAATGAAATATTACACATTTTCTTCTATTTTTTCATTCTTTTGATTTTTTTGTTTGTTTTTGATGTGTTGTAAAATCATTAGCTTCAATTTGCTCAGTTCTGACTTTTAAGGCGTTATTTTCTTCAGTGGTCTTTTGTACCTTCTTTTCCATTTAGTCAGTTGTACTTTTTTAAGGAGTTCTTTTCTTCAGTGAATTTTGTGTATCTTTTTTCCATTTGGTCACTTCTGCTTTCTTCTCTTCATTGGATTTTTGTACCTCTTTTGCCATTTAGCCTATTCTGTTTTTTTAAGGTGTTATTTTCTTGAGTATTTTTGTGTCTCCTTTACCAAACTGTTGACTTGTTTTTCATGCTTTTCTTGCACTGCTTACATTTTTCTTCACAATTTTTCCTCCACCTCTCCTCCACCTAAAAAATCCTTTTTGAGCTCTTCCGTGGCCTAAGACCAATTCCCATTTGTTTTCGAGGCTCTGACTGCAGGACTTTTGACTTTGTTGTCTTGTTCGTAGTGTGAGCTTTGGTCATTCTTGTCACCACAATAACTTTCTATGGTCAGATTTTTTTTCCTGTTGTTTGCTCATTTCCCAGCCTATATCTTCACTTTTAACTCTATGCTGAAGTGGGGCTTGGCTTTCCAAGTGGAAGGTGCAGTGTCCCAAACTTCAGGTTTTTTGTGCTGCTGTTTTCAGAGGTAATTCCAGGGACCTGGAAGTTTCTGGTTCTTCCAAGATGGTATGATCTAGATAGAGATGTATTTACTACTCTCCTGTACTGTGCACTGTTTTATGAGCAACCACAGGCCATCTTTTCAATCCTGGAAGTGTGACCAGGATCCCTGTTCCCCTGTGTCCACAAGTTCTGCTATGGTAGCGCTCCTCCTTACCCTGGAACTAAGACCTGGGACTGCAAGCCAGATCCAAGTATAAGCAATGCCGCACAGTCCTGCCTCTGGTGCCATCAAAGGGATCCCAGTAAATCTTCTTTTTAATTGTTCAAATCCCTTACTGTCTGTGGGCTGAGAGGTCTGGAAACCACCACTGCTGCCACTGATTCCATTGTCCTGAGGACTGCTCCTGGTTTACTGGGGCCTGGTTTGCACTGGCAGGGCCTACACTGGCCATTGCTCCTCTCTCACCCTCTGGCAACAGACCTTTCCTGCCAACGTTCTAAGTTGTCCTGGCCTGAACATTTGTTTCACTCCATCTTTTTGTGTGTTCTGCCACTCTATAATTTGTTTAGAGTCATTATTTGGAGGTGTATGGGGAAGAGCTCAGGTGAGTCCCTGCCTTTTCTCCACCCTCTTGGTTCTGCATCCTCCATAACTTCATTATAGTTTAGGCAACTACCACATCCTTGAGAGGCCTTGGTAGTTGGTCACTCACCCTGTGTACTGTGCAGTATGATTTTAATTCACTTCTTCTTTACTTTCTGTCTTCAACACCTATAATCAGATAAGCATTTCCCTATGATTTGAGACGAGTTGCTTGTACATTCTCAAGTGGCATTCACAGTGGCATTCTCAAGGTTTCACCACAGATCAAAGGACCGTAAATCCACATGCTTCAGGATGATGGGGATGAGTGAGGAGATAGCCAAAGGAACTGACAGGGGCAAGGTTTTGATCACAGTGGCTGGTATAGACTACACCGTAGTGTATCTCTTGGGAAAGAATAATTTCACCAACTCTCCATCAACTCCACCTTTTATAGTTCTAGTTCTCATGAAATCACACTTCCACCTTGCCATATCTGTTGTGTCTCAAGTGGAGTTCTCTTTTTAGCTAAGCACTGGGTCATCACTGCCAGCAGTTTCTAGGCTGACTCATGGCTGCCCAGGAAAAGATGTGTGTGTGTGTGTGTGTGTGTGTGTATGTGTGTGTGTGTGTGCATGTGTGCTTGAGTGTGTACACATGTATGCATGCATGCATGCATATTGGGGAGACGGGAAAAAGAGAGAAAGGAGAGGAGGGAGAGAAGAGAGGGAGATAGGAGGCAGAGTGAGCAAAAGAGAAAAGAGAGAGAAAAGGACAGAGAAAAGAGAGAGAAAAGGAGAGAGAAAAGAGAGAAAAGGAGAGAAGAGAGACTGAGGGAGGGTGGGGGGCGGTTTCAGAGTCATCTCATCCTGACTCACAAGATCTGATTGTTAAATTTTTGCTTTCAGTATTTATACCTGAGAAATCAGGAAACAACAAATTAAAACTTGATTTATGGTCTATTGTTGATTTTCATACTCAGGAAATGGTAGACAAAATGTTAATATTGTAGATTAAACTTAGAGTGTATCTTACTTGGAGAACCAGAAGTTAAACATTTACTAGCACATCTTTGGAGAAAGGAGATAGACACACAGAGAGAAGCAGAAGAGAGAGAAAGGAGAGAGTGAGAGATGAAGGCAAAAAGAGTAAAAGAGAGAGTGTGGAGAAGGAGAGGGAGGGAGAGACAGAGAGAACAATGAGATTGACAGCTAGAGTAAAAAATAAAAGAGAATGAAACAGGAGAGACAGATAAAGAGACAGAGACAAAGAGAGACAGAGAAAGAGGGAGATGTGTATGTGTGTGTGTGTGTGTGTAGGAGAGAGAGAGAGAGACAGAGAGGGAGACAGAGAGAGAGACACAGAGAGAGAGACACAGAGAGAGAGAGAGAGAGAGAGAGAGAGAGAGAGAGAGAGAGGGAGGGAGAGGGAGAGGGAGAGAGAGAGAGAAATTCAAGCAAAATATTCAAGAGAAACCCAGAGAATGAGGCAAGTCTTTTTTCTTCAAGAGATTCTTAGGTCCCTGGAAGACCAATGTATCTGATCTTAACTGTGGGGCACAAACACCTACTCTGAGTAATGTGTTCTCCTTTCCTCATGATCAAAAGATCATAAAACCCTATGCTTCAGGGCTATGGGGCAGAGTGAGAAGAAAGCAGAAGGAGCTGGGTGGGGTAGGCTTTTGGTGAGACTCTTGATCACAGTGGAAGGTATAGACTACACAGTAGTGCATCCTTTGGGGTTCATACTACAAAAACCACTATTTAGAAGCAGAGTCATGAGGCTAAATTGGATTGGCAGAGACTCCCATGGGCAGGAAGCAGTGCTCTCATTACAAAGTTCTTATCTATTCATCAATATAGGAAAAACCATAGGTTCCAGTAATTAGTCCTTTGAATTTTTCCTCAGCAATGCCCCTTGCAATCATCACCTCATTTCCACAACCACAACCCTAGTGCACACTTTCATTAATTTTGTACTCTTGCCAGCAACAACTCTTCTTGTTGGAGAAGACTAAGCCTTCTCATTCACTACTCTGATTATATTGTTCTCTTGTTCAGAATCTTTTATTGACTTCCCATTACTTCAAGATCAACTTCGAACTCTGTTAAGATTCTATCCATCATCTAACCCAAAGCTACATTTTCAATTTTATCTTATTGAGCAACCAGAGCTCAAAAGGATCACACCATATAAGGAATAACTTAAGAAGCAGGAAGAATTTGGTTTTCCAGGATCAAATATAAAATCTTCTTTTTGGTGTTCAAAGCCCTACACTTCATTCCCCTGCACATATTCAGTATTCCAATGGCACTGGTTTTCTTGCTATTCTTTCAACAAGATATTCCATCTCCTGACTCCAAGCATTTTTTGCTGACTGTCCCCAATACCTGGAATTCATTTTCTCTTCATCTCCCTCTCCTGGTTTTCCTGGCTTTCTTTGGGTCTCTAAACTAAATCTTTTCCCAATCCCCTTTAATGTATGTGTCTTCCCTCTAAATCTCCAATTTATCCTGTCTACCTCTTGTTTGTACATAGTTATTTACATTATTAGCCTGTTAGCCTATGAGCTCCTTGAGAGCAGAGATTGTTTTTTTGCCTGTCTTTGAGTACTTAGTGTTTAGCACTTGGGCAGGGACCTATTGTGGTCCAGTCTATAAGCTTCAGAGTGAACTGGGATCTTTTAGATAATGAAGGATAAATAACCTGTGAATAGATCAAGCTGCCTGAATGGGGACTCAGCTAGTTGGGTAACTCAGCTTATCCTCTCCCTCCCTCTCCAAAGAAAGGTAAATTTTGATGGCCAGAAACTTCCCAGTTAACTTGCAGTTTACTGGCTAGATCTCTCTTCTCTCTTTCTCTCTTTCTTTCTTTCTTTCTTTCTTTCTTTCTTTCTTTCTTTCTTTCTTTCTTTCTTTCTTTCTTTCTTTCTTTCTTTCTCTCTTTCTCTCTTTCTTTCTTTCTCTCTTTCAATAGGAGTGTGTGGGGTATGGGGACCCCAAAAATACCCTACCCAGAAAAATTAAAAGTCAGAAGCATCTTGAGGAAGGAACAGGAAGTTTTTATTTTCTCCCACCCTCAGGAAGCAGATGGTCCTCTCCATGGTGGATCAGGTAGAGGAGGTGTGTTACAAAAGACAGAACAAGAATTTGTGCCCTAATGCAGTCAAGCACCCTCTCCCTGCATGTCCTTTCACCCATTGGCTGGGAGGCAGGCTTTTAGTCTGGGTGTGAAACCTTCCCCAATGGTGAATAACAAAGAAGCCTGCCACTATCCCCTATTGGCTGGGAGGTAGGACAAGAAACCAGTGTGCTGTTCATGTCCTTATCTGGCAAATATCAAAACCAATGTGAAGAAGGGGGAGGGGCTAAGAGATTCCTGAAATTCCTGATGGGCTTAAGGCTGATTGACAGCAAGAGAAGGGGGGAAGGATCCTTGGTTGTATAATTTCTTAGGAAACCCAGGACTCAGGTCTGTCCACAGTCTTACAAAAGTCTGTCTCTGGTTTCCAGATAGTTTCTCTCCCTTCTCATTCTGAGGGTTCTTTACAGAGGGTGCAGAGAGAGAGTGTACCCCACTCACAAGAGACAGACAAACAGAAGTAGACAAAAAGACAAAGAGAGACAGAGAGAAAGAG
>CM053594.1:64092035-64110579 GCA_028646575.1 Pseudocheirus occidentalis
TTAAATGTTTGATAGAATTCACTAGTAAATCCATCTGGTCCTGGGGATTTTTTCCTAGGTAGTTCTCTGATAGCTTGTTCAATTTCTTTTTCTGAGTTGGGGTTGTTTAAGTAATTTATTTCCTCTTCAGTTAGTTTGGGCAACTTGTGTTTTTGTAGATATTCATCCATTTCACTAAGGTTGTCAAATTTATGTGCATACAGTTGGGCAAAATAGTTCCTAATTATTGTTTTAATTTCATCTTCATTGGAGGTACATTCACCCTTTTCATTTTTGAGACTCAGAATTTGGTTTAATCAGGAACTTTCTTCAGAGTAAGAGGTCTTTGGATTACTTTAAACTGTCCAGTGGCATAGAAATTAGAATCACACTTAAAATCTGAAAGCTTAGAAAGAGTCATATAAATATGCCCATTTTTCATGGTCACAGTACAGATCCTTTGATTTATTCCTGTGGAACACCATGTGGGTACTGCTGATGCATCTTTAGGGTTTATAGATCGATACAGTCCTTCTCCTATTGATAAAGTAATTTTGTATTTATGCCAGGGGCAAATAATACACATCTAACCATCAAAATCCTCTATTTTTCCTAAATGTAAAGGTCCTCCTGAATGGTAACTGTGAGTGTACTCACCACCATATTCTGCTTTCTTATAGAAAATGGCATCTTCTCTGTCATGGACTGCAGATGGAATTCTTTGAGATTTTTTAACATCTCCTTTGCTGACACAGACAGGAGAATTATCTCCTATTGTCTTAGGATGTCATGTAGAGCTTTGCAGATCTCTGTCTCAGTCCAGGGAAAGAGAAGCAGCACCGAGTGGGTGTAGTGGCCCTGAAAGTCAGAGGGTCCACACCCTTCTTTCTTTTTCTGACAGGGCTGGTGGGTGATAGATTAGGAATGGGAATCATAGTAAATATAGTATCCTGTATCATTCTTGTGGTAAAGCTGGAGAACTGTGAACTACATGATAATGTCACTAGATGAATTTAGAACTGTTTGAATTACTTGAGTAATCTGAGTAAATTGAGTCCTTGTTACTACTATTAGTGATTCCATGTTAGCTTGGCAGGAAATCTCTAACTTAGTGCCTTAGGGACCTGTGCTTGGCCGATTGACGATTTTATCAGTGACTTGGACAAAGGCACGAATGTTATGCATTTCTAATTCACAGATGACACGAAGCTGGGAGATAGCTAACATACTGAAAGATGAAAAGACCTTGATGGACTAATTCACCGGGCTGGATCTACTAAAGGAACATTCACTAGAGACAAATATAAAGTCCTTTACATGGGACATCAAGCAATGATTAGGTCAATCAAGTGAGAGTCGTCCTCAACCATAGAAGCTTAGGATTGAGACTGTAAGTCAGAGGTTCTGAGGGTACTGAGGGTTCAGGGTTCACTAAATCACTGCTGAAGGGTAAGGTCTGTTTAGCCAGTGACCAGGATGATTTATTATTTTCCAGGGTAATGGGAAAATACTTTACACATGTACCCAGACAATGCTTATCAATGGAGGGCTCATGCTGTGGACTCAATGTGATTTTAGTTCTGCATTTGTCCATAGTGTGCAGAGAATAAAAAGTGCAGAATTTTGAGAACTAGAAGGGGTCTCAGAGACCATGTTGTCTAACCAATACCCAAGAGGTGTCCGACAATATACTGAACAAGTGGCCAGTCATTCAACAAGCATTTATTAAACTCCAACAATGTGCCAGGAGCTATGCTATGTGCTGGGAATACAAAGAAAGGCAAAAACCAGTTCCTCCTTTCAAGGAGTTCACAGTCTGATAGAGGAAACAGCAAGCAAACAAGCATATGCAAAGAAGATATAGACAGGATAAATCGGAGATAATCACAGATTATGCTAAATTAAAAGAGAGTGGAAAAATTTTCTTACAGAAGCTGAGATTTTAGCTGAGTCCTGAGGGAAGTCAGGAACCAGAGATGAGGAAAGAGGGAATTTCAGACCCTGGGGATAGTCAATCAAAGTGCCTAGAGCTAGGAGTGTCTTCTCTGGAAATAGCAAGGACACCAGTGTAACTGGACAGTAGGGTATGTAAAGGAGAGTAATGTGTGAGAAGACTGGAAAGGTAAAAAAGGGTCAGATCATACAAGGATTGCCCAAAGACCTCTAAGGAGGAGGAACCCAACATCATCTGAAACAGCCCATTCCACTTTTGCATAGTTCTAATTGTTAGGATGAAGTAAGGAAGACTGCCCTCAGAAACTTCTAAGTGGTATGACCTTGGACAAGTCACTTAACTTCTCTCAGCCTCAGTTTCCTCAGGTACAAAATGGGAATAAGAGTACTTACCTCCATTGTTGTGTGGATCAAATGGGATAATGTGTATAATGCATACCACTAACCCTGAAGGTCTATGTAAATGCTAGATGTTATTACTATGATGTTTTTTTCTTGCTATCAGTCCAATTTGCCTCTTTGAAATCTCTACTCTTTGCTTCTACCTTCTGGAGCCACACAAAACAAGTCTGATTCTTCTTTTGTATTACAGTTTTTCAGATAGTTGAACCAAGTTATCATGTCCTCCCCAAGTCTTCTTTTCTTTCAGAATAAACATTCCCAGTTCCTTCAGCCATTCTTCATACCAAGGAGCTCAAGGCTCTTCATGCTGGATGCCTGGCTCTGGACCTGCTTCAACTTATCAGTATCCATTTTAAACTGGGGTGCCCATCTGAGCACAAAAGCCCAGATAAAGTCTGACAAAGGCCGTGCTCAGAAAGACTATCACCTTCTTATTTTTGGAAGTCCTGACTCACTTAATGCTCACCAAAACCACATTAGTTTTTTTGGCTTCTCTATCACTCCTGACTCTTACTGAGCTTGCAGTCCACTCAAACCCCTGATCTTTTCCAGATAGACTTCTCTCCAACAGTGTCTCCTCCTTATCTTACTTGTGAAGTTGGTTATGTTTTGTACCCAAGTATAAGACTTTTCATTGATCCCTATGCAATTTCATCTTACAAGTTTCAGCTCAATTCTCTAGTCTGTCAAAATCTTATTGGATTCTATCATTTACTGTATTAACTGTTATTCCCAGCTTCTTGTTATCTGCTAATTTATTAAGCTTGCCACTGATGTCTTTATTCAAATGTAGTGTTATGTGCTTTGGTTCATTCCCTGAGCACCCAGTGGACTACATCTCCCACTCTGGGTTCCAGGGCACTGTAGGGACTTTGTCTGGTGTGGTGTGGTGTGGTGTGGTGTGGTGTGGTGTGTGTGTGTGTGTGTGTATGTGTGTATAGAGTTAGAGAGTTTCTTAGAATACTGAGTATAATACAACTCATAGGCTTGAGTCCCTATGAGTTGTATTTGCCTCCTCCCTACTATTAGGTGCTAATAGCTAGTTCCATTTAACACTTAACGTCAATGAGCTTTTATGTAGGAATATTTTCAGTGAAGACACAGCAAGAACAAACATACATTTCCTCCCAGCACCTCAGGAGTACACTCCTTTTTTAATTCCTGCATAATATTGGTCTCACCAAGTTCATGCAGCCTGACTGAGAGATGAATCCTTGTGGTAGCTATCACAGAGGGAATTTCATTTAATGCAACACACCAATGCATTTGTCAATGTTTCAGTTCCATATTACACAAATAATTAATGAAAACACTAAACAGCATAAAGAAGCACAGATACTTGGGGCCCTCCACTGGAGACCTACTACCACACTGACATTGACCTATTAATGATTCCTGTGAATACAACCATCTGGTTAGCTCTGAATCCATCTAACTCTCTTATCATAGAGTCCATATCTCTTTATCTTCCCCACAAAAATAGTATAAAATACTTTATAAAATGGTCTTGTTGTAATGGAGGTAAACTTTATCTACAGCATCCCCTTCATCTACCAGTTTAGTAACAACTGCTAATAAAAAGTCCACGAGGTCAGCCTGGGATGACACGTTCTAGAACAGTGGTTCACAACCTGTGGGTCGTGACCCCTTTGGGGGGGTCTAACAACCCTTTCACAGGGGTCGCCTAAGACCATCAGAAAACACATATTTCCAAGGGTCTTAGGAACCGAGACATCGTTCCCCTATCCATCTCCAGGCAGTCTGCCCACGTGCAGATACGCCCACATACGTGTACTGAAGGGTCACGACATTAGGAAGGTTGAGAACCACTGTTCTAGAGGAAGTTGTGTTGGCTTTGTGTAATTGCCATTTCCCATTCTGAGTGTTCCCTAATCATCTCTTAGACTGGGAAAAAAAGTGTAGGCACCCCAGGAATTGTCTCAATTGTTATTCTGAAGTTTAGCAAAGACCAGCCCTCTCCAAGGGTCTGGCCCTCCTGGGATCCTATCAAGAAAGGGACCCTGGAAGGCTCTCTGAGCCTGCTTAGGCCTGTCCTTGGCCAGAGCCCAAATTGGGGCCCACTGCTATTTTTTAAACTAGTCCTTTGATTTTGTTGATATAGGAAACTCTCAGTGAGGAAATTCTCTTCATTGATGCAGATCAAAAACTCCTCTGAAGCTTAGTGTTAGAGAGTTTCTTAGAATACTGAAGAGTTAAATGACTTGCCCATGGTTATAGAGTCAGTTCATACTGGAGTCAGAGTTAACCCAGGTTTCCTGACTTTAAGGCTATGCTATTATGTCACCTTACCTCTTAAAGTCCCCCACTTTACTGGAGCTTCATGAACTTGGAAGGTTCCCATGAGCCTGACAACAAGTGTCCCTGCCACTCACTTCCTAGATCCTGCCTCCAACCCACTTCCTGTCACCTTGTGTTCCCCCTGCCCTTCCCAAGAGTGAAGGTTTATGTTATTTCCTGTGGCACAGTGAGCTCAGTGGGAAAATTTTGATCCTGGAACAGAAGTGACTGTATTCCCATGTAAGTTTCCATGTTTCCAACAGGATTGGGGGAAGATGGGCAAGGCATAATCCTGTTCCTTCCATTGAAACCCCCCAGAGCTACAGGATTGTGGGAGAAATCTTGAACTGGGCTAATGACCCCAGTCATCCTTTACTGAAGCCTGTGGTGGTGATGTGAGGCAGTTCCTACAACCAGCCCTGTCTCTTAGGGTATCCCAAACATCACTGAAGGAACCCCCATCCCTAGCCACTCCCCAAATCTTTGACTACCAAACCCAAGGGCAGTGACATTTCCCTCTCCTGATCCTAGGTACTTCCCCTTCAAATCCCCAAAAATTCCCCAAATCTGAGAAACTGTTGGACTTAAGGAGCTCCATTCTCCCCCCCCCCAGGAATGGCCCTAATCCCTAATCCCTGGGACCCCCTGATCCTTGTCAGTGACCATGCCTGTCCTTTCCTATAGCTATGAAATTTGTTGTCCATTTCCCTATGATGTATCTAAAAAGAAATGGGCCCTGACTATGGAATCTAAAGTCCTGGGGGAGAGGAGAAGGATGTAGGGCAAATGGCATTTAGGGGAGTTAAGAACTCAAGGTCTTCACTACCAGGAGGAGGGATGGATTACTTGTTTCTCCTTACTCTGCCCCCATCACCCTTTTCCTATACAGGAGATGAAGCATGGCTAGAAGAGTCATGAGGAGGCCCACACCCTGCTGGAAAGACCCTGAGCCTCAAGTGCCAAGCATCTGGCTTTCAATTTAATACAAGTAGACTAGGCTGGTACCTATGGACCCCTGGATGTGCCCCATTGTGGCTAACTAGCCTTGACAGCATATCTACAGAAACCAGAGAGGGTCGCATCACCTCTATCCGGGGGACACCAGCTGCCAGATTTTTCTCCAGACTAAGAACCTTCGCCTTGGAGACTCTGGACACTATCATTGCACAAGGAGGCTGGGTGATGGAGGTGATACAGACAAGGTGATTTTTGGTTCTGGGACACATGTGGCTGTGGAGCCTGGTGAGTTCCTCCTATGTTTCTGTTTTAGGGAAATAGACCTTGTGAGACCAGGTCTGGTTCTAGGTCATATAGTTGTTGGTGCCCAGACTAGAAGTAAGATCCTTCATTTCACAGACCCTTCTCTCTACCAGAATGTGCCGTGTGAACATGCAGAGCTAGCACACCCACTCTGGGCAGTAATCCCTGGGGATGGACTATGGTGGGTGATTGGAGGACTTTAAGTTCCCACCATAATAAGGTTAATGGACTTGGGACACCCAGGTGTGAAGCCCAGAGACCTGTCAGCCCCAATGAAAGCTGGGAATGGGAAGAAATTGGGCGGGGGAACAGGGCCTGTGGTGTGGGGGCAGAACAGGCAGGTAATCTGGGGACGTGAGAGCCAGCCTTGGGCTGGGGCCAGGGAGCTGGGGCTGAGCTCTAGTTTTCACAATTATTTGGTCTCATGAACTCATTTCCCACACATGGGGTTCAGGTGAGAGAGGGGTGGGAAACAAGGTTGAGGTTTGTTTTTCACAGTTACTTGGTTTCATGTATTTACTCCCCACATAAGGGGCCAGGCCAGGGCTGAGAGGGGGCCAGGAAGTGTGTGAGGTTTGCTTTTCACAGTTATTTGGTACCATGTGAGCTGTCCCACAACTGAGTCTGTGTTGCAGGCTGGCAGGGTACCTTGTAAGGGCCAGCTGAATGACAGGAAGCCATGGTTTGATTGCAGGACTTTGGGACCCTCTGGCACTCAGTGTGTTCCTGGTGAGGGGTCAGGATGCTGTGGCTTGCTTGGTCAGTGACTTCTACCCTAAGCAATTCAATGTGTCCCTGGTCTCCTGTGGAGCCTTAGTCTCAGCCTAGATCCTCACCGTGGCTCCCACAGTCTGTGGGACCTACAGTGCCATCCAGATTGACAGGGTTGGTGAGAATGACTCAGTAATCTGCTCAGTGCAGCACCTTGGGAAAGAGACCCTTGTGTCCTACCATCCAGGTATAAGCAGCCCCTGCTTGGGGGTGGTAGTGGGTGGTACCATGAAGGGGCATTTTGTGCTTTGGAACCATTTTCCAGATCACCAAGGGACAGAAATGGAGGAGGGAGCAAGAATTTGGAGAAAAGGCTGTAGAGTAAAGAGGAGGTCCCTGGTTGGGGAATAGGGGACTGGACTGGGGCTAGGGTAAAAAGAGCTATTTGAGAGCAGAGTTTCCTGACTGGAGTGGGGGGAGGAATCCATCAATAGGGGATGAATTTCCTGGGATAGACCAGGGGGCAGTCTGGTAAATGAAGGGTATTCTGATCTATAGAGGGAAATCCAGGGCTAGGGAGGAAAGCCCTGGGCTCACTGAATCCCAAGGCTATGGCTGGTTATGTCTTTCTGCCTTCAGACACTGGAATCACCCCTCAGCTGGAGCCATCTTGCCATGACCAGGAACTCACAGGTGGGTGAAAGGTGAAAGGTGAAAGAGGAGAGATAATGAAAATGAGCTTAAGCAATATGATCAGAAGGGAGACAATTCTACCAATCTGATAGTCTCCTTGTCTCCGTCTCTGATAATGTGATACCCCAGCATTTCTGATGGCCATGACCAACATAGAGCATGATACAGCCTATGTATGTGATAGTTCAGGGCTCAGAACATATGCAGAAGGAATTAGTGTGAGTAATGGCTCAGGGATTGGAGGGAGTGATGGCTTAGATCTTCAGACTGTGGGAAGATCCAAAATTCAAGGAACGTGCCAGTCCAGGGCTCAGGGTGGGGAGTAGCTCATTTCTATTCTCCCTGACCTTCTCAGTTGCTCTTCATCTCCAGATGATTCTCACCTTCTCCCTTCTCTGCTCCTGGTTTTGGGATGCTGAGTCTCAGTGGAGGAAATCTCTAACCTGAATTAACTTCATTCATTACAGATTTATGCTATAGCATCTCAGCTGGGCCCTCTCTCTGAATTTATATTTATTCAACTCTACTTTTATCAACATAGTGGATAGAGAATGGACCTTCAAGTTAGGAGAACTAGGGTTTAAATCCCACCTCTAACTTATACTGTCTGTGTGTCCCTGTGTACATTATTGCTCCAGGGTGGTCTCTAATATGATGATTTGCAGAGAAATTTATCAACCTGCATTGATGGAGGGAGTTACACACTGGAATTCCTTCTGTCCCCATTGCTTTCTTTAGTTCCTATAGTAACAGTTCCAAACTTACTCTTCCCACATCTCCCAATGCTTTGGGAAACATCTCAGCATTCTATTTCCCTAAGGAACCTGAGGACCTCCTATGGGAGTGGTCTGGCTCTCAGTACTGCCTCATGCTCATGCCTTTTCATCATCATCTACTTCCACCCTCTGACCAAAGAATAATATTTGCCAACATGTGTTCAGCACTTTATAGTCTACAAATCACTTTACATTCACCATCTCATTTGAGCCTCATAAGTGCCCCGTGAGGAAGTTATCAGAGCTATTGCTTCCTCCCCATTCTTACAAATGAGGAAACTGAGTTTTAGAGAGATTTAGTGATTTGTCCATCATTACAGTTGGTAAAAAGGGCAACCACTGGCTCTGTGGATTGAACACTGGGTCTGGAATTGGGAAGACCTTAGTTCAAAGCTAGCCTCAGACACTTCCTAATAGGAGAGAGGCCTTTACAGGGTCATCAGCCTCTTTCTCCTCCAGAGCCATCTGACTCCAGAGGATGACTGGAGAACTCAGGATGCAATGGGAGACCTGGGCCCTTTCAAACTAAGGTCTCTGCAGGTTCTCACTTTGAATGATGTAATAATGGTCATTCAGTGAATAGGCCTCCTTAAGAAGTGAGTCTAGGGATGGCTCCTTTAATTAAAGAAAAAATCAAGCTTGGAGGGGAAGACTGTTGCTGTTGCTGGCCAAAAGAGAAACAGTTTGTGCCTTATTCTTCTATTCAGCTGTCAGCTTTGTGAATATGGGTACTATGCATCATCAAAACATTGTATCTCCTTCAATACCTAAGGTGGTATTGGTGTACATTTTAATAAATGTAAGTTCAACAAACAGACAATGAAATAATGAAGGAATGACTAAAGCCAGGGTTCAGAACTAGTGATAGTTTCTAAGGACTGACAAGAAGAATAAGCCAAATGTTAGAATCTGTGATAGTCTCCAGCTCAGGGTGTATAATAACTCAGGAATCAGAATGTGTAATCTCCTAGGAAAAGGGTGCAATGACTCATGTTTCAATGTTCGTGATAGTCTAGGATAAAATGCTGGAATAACCAAGTGGCCAAAGTATTTAGGCTCAGTGTGTGTGATAACCCATTGGTCAGAGTATGTGATGTCCTAGGGCTCAGTGTCTGGGATAAACCATTATCTAGGGTTTGATTTCCCTTGGGCTCAGATCCCGATATGTCTCTTGGTTCAGTGTGTTTGATAGCTCAAAACTAAGGGTGAACATAATAAAACAACACTTAAAGCAAGCCATGTTATGCTGGGGCAAAGTGTTTGTGAATACCCAGCATGTGTGTGTAATATCCCCTTCTCTAGAGGTAACTGACAACGTGGGCTTACTTTCCTCAGACTGTAAGGCCCCATCATTGATTCCTAATTAAACCCAAAGATACCTTTCTCCCCTGACCCTGACCTTTCTCTCTTACAGCAGGGGACCCAGGACCTGAGCAGGGGAATCAGGAGCTCCTGGGACTGCTGGGCTTGAGGTTGCTATTGATGAAGATCATGGCTATCAACATCCTGTTCACTACCCTGGGCTTGATCTTTTGATGTTCCTCCCATCCCATGAAATTACCCCATTAATCCTTGTCTGTTATCTGCTCCCTCATATTTCCATCTACTTTTCCTCCCCAATCTCCATCCATACTCAACCTCTTTTTTCTTTGTCTCCTCCTTGTCCCTTCATCTCTCCCCACCCCACTTGAAATCTCATACCTCTTCCCCTAGGCATTTCTTAGTCTTCTCTCTGCCTCCATCTGCTCTGTTCCCTTAGGTTCTTCTTTATTTTGTAAGTTTCCTCTCTTGACTCTTATTCTTTCTGCCCCTATGACATCCCTTCTGTGGGTGGAAATAGGGAATGGAGGGAAGGGAATAAGCTGCCTCCAGATGAGTTTGACCTCTGACTCCCTGACTCGACTTCTGGCCTTTGTTTCTCCAGAAGCCTGGGGAACAAAGTTCTGGGAGCCACCATTTGGATCCTGCCATGACCATTTGAACCCCAGAATCATCCCAGTGGCCCCAGTCACATTCAATCCCCACCAAAAGATTCAGAATAGTCAATTCTCAATCTGTGTCCCTGAAACAGTCAGGCTATTCCTTTCTTTGGAGGTTGGGATATGGAAGTAGGACTGGGGTGGGGGGTGGACCAGATATTCATAGCCCACATTCTCCAGGTTTACATAGCTTGGGCAGCAGCAACAGTTCCCACTATTACCTTTTTCTTATATGAACCTTATTTTGATGATAAAATCAGGCTGTGACCTCTAATTCATATTCATGGGATTATTGCTATGTGGGCTGCTTGGAGTCAGTACGGTTTGGTTACAGTGACAGAAGTCGGACTGTGAAGGTTGGGGACCCAGGGGGAGAGAAAACTGGGTTCATCATTTTCCAGTGCCTACCCTCTCTTACTGTGTCCCTGGGGAGGTCACCGTCCTTCATTCTTATAGATGAGGAAGAAATCACATGGGGGAGGGGGCTTAATTTGTGGGTCAAATGTTGGGAGGAACTTCCTGGTGCAAGATCTCCTGGAGCCCCTAATTCTATCTATGTCCTATCCCTTTCCCCAAGTCTTTTCCTGAGGTAACAGGATTCTTTAGGACACAGCCCAAAGGCTAGACTTTCTCTGAGATGAAGCTGAATCTAATCAGAGTCCTCTGCACCCTCAAAGATCAAATGTTAGTGTTGTGTTAACCATTTTTTTCCCTGGTAAGGAAGGAAATGGAAGGAGGGCCCAGGGAGTACACACTTCTAGAAAGAAACCAGGAGGCCCAAGGATTCCAGGCAGGGAGAAAACTAGTGGGAGACAAGGACAGATGACCAAGAATGGGAATGGAAAGGATAATCCCTGAGACTGTAGGGTAAAAGAACAAGGGAATGACTTAGGGATTCTGCAGTTAAGCTTAACCTCAAACGTCAACATTCTTGGAAAGAAAGAAATAATCATTTGTTAAGTGATTACTATGTACCAGGAACCATACCACATTCTGGAGATACAAATATAAGAAAGAAGAAAGACAGTGCCTGTCCTCAAGGAGTTTACCTTCTAATTTGAGAAAACAGCACAGAAAAAGGAACTAAAAGGGGGGAAAGGGAAAGGATGAAGACTCCCAAAGGCATGGTTTTGAAGTACAGAAGCCAGAAACAGAGCCAACGGGAGAATAATGGCTAGCCTGAGTCACTCCATGAAATGGAGACCCCAAGAGGAATTTACCAATGGGAAAAGAGGGTGGGCCCCACAGACACATATTCCAGGTTGGTAAGATTGCAGGCACATTAGGATGTTTTAGGGTAAGGAGGCCCTAGGGACCAGAGGAAGCCCAGAATGAGGCAGTGTTAGGACATGGCTTTGAAGCCTAGAAACCAAGATGAGGACCCTGGGTTTCAAGTGTGAAAAAACAACAATAAAAACACACATATGAACAAAGAAGTGTTCTGGGATTAAGTTTATTGAGTGAGATGATCAACCAGAAGAGTATGGGTCATAAAACTGACACACTATCTTCATTTATTTCCCATTAAATACATCAGTCATCTGAGGCTCATGGGGTGGGTGTGTGAAACCTGCAAAACTTCTGTCTGGGTATCAGCCTACAATGATGAGGTCTTAATGAGAGTGGCATACTGCCTCGATGGGCATGAGGTTGTGGAAATGACAATGAGGATGGGAAATGAGATGCTGGGGACAGGGACATGCCAGCATCTTCCTTGTTCATGCTTCTTCCCTGTATTCTGAGCCTACTTCTCCACCCCCATCCTCTCCCCATGCCATTCATTCAATAACCAGTGCCTTAAAGGTTGTTCTCAAGACTACTGGCCAAGATAAACTGAGGCTCACATCCCATCCCCCATCAAACCCTGTTCTTGTGTACCTTCCCTTCCCAACTCTACTTGTGGGGGAAAAAGTACCTTCCTCTGGTCAGAGCTCGTGGTAGCTCAGGAGTTATTAGGTAGTTAGACAGTAGGAAGGAGGCAGCTTGCTAGAATTCAAAAGGAATGCTGACCTGCCCAGTCCTTTGATTAAGCTGATAGAGAGAGGCCTCCTACAGACCATATAAAGGCCACTCTACCTACTCTTGTTCAATTTCTCATCTCTGAAGGAATAACAATAATAAAATAATAATAAAAACATTTACATAGCACCATGTTCCAGGCACTCTTCTAAGCACTTTAAAAATATTATAACCTGGGTGGTAGGTGCTATTGTTGTTCCCATTTTACAGATGAGGAAATTGAGGCAAACAGTTGTCAAGTGACTTGCCCAGGGCCACCCAGGATCAGAGGTCAGATTTGAACTCTGGAGTGCCTGACTCCAAGCCCTGCACTCTATCCCCTTTACTACCTCATTGTCCCAAGTCTTGTACTCTGGATTTCTACCTGGGGTTAGTAAATCCTTCATTCTGGTACTGCTGCTTGAGAATGATATCCTTAGCATCTTATTATAGTAATTTCGTGCTTTCATACCCAGACTCCAAGGGTTTAACTGTACCACATAAGATCCTTGTTTGAAACAATCATCAGAATTGGCAGGATCACATGCAATGGCCAGAGAGGAGGTTCAGAGAGAGCAGCAGTCAGGAGGACATAACCCATGCCCTCCCTCTGAAGATCAAATGGCTCAATATGGCCCCCTGGTACCTGATCACACAAGAACTATGGGAGCTGTGAGAGAAATTTCATCTTGGTATTGGGAAGGATGCTCCACTGAGCCTGAGGACATAGATGGATCCATAAAAATAAGAACCTATAGGTACTAAACAGTAGAAGGAAGACTGTTTCTTACTTCTTACTGTACTACTTCTTACTGTAATAAAGAAGCAAGAGAGGAAATAGTCTGACTTTGCTAGGATACAGAGGAAAAAAGGGTGATGGGAGTGTGCTCTGGGCTGCCTGTAGGCTGGGTGACCCTAACTCAACCCCTCCTGAAGCTGGATCTTCTAGAGCTGAGTTTGGGGAACCATAGGATATGGAAGGTAATACTGACAGTGTGTGGTGGACAGTCAGTCAAGCTCCAATCTATCATACACTCTACTGCCAAAGCGATTTTCACAAAATGCGTGTCTGACTCTGACCTTCCTATTTCCCAACTCCAGGATCAAATGTAAAATACTCCTTTGGGTATTTAAAACTCTTTACAATCTAACCACTTCCTACCTTTCCAGTCTTTTTACTCCCTAAATAAATTCTACGTTCCAGAGACAATGGTCTTCATACACTTCCCTACTCCATGTACTTTCACTGGCTGTCCCCTATGTTTGGAATACTCTCTTTTCTCACCTTTACCTCTTATCTTCCTTGGTTTTAAGACTCTTGTCAGATCTCACCTTCTGCAAAAGGCCTTTTTTGGTCCTCCCCAGTCTTCCCTCTATAGCAAATGCCTTCTGAAATTGCTTTTCACTTACATGGCATATAACAAAGTTGTTTACATGTTGTCTTCTTCATTAGAATGTGAGCTCCTTGAGGGCAGGGACTGTGTTTTGGCCTTTCCCTGTATTCTTGATGCTTAGCATAGTTACAAGCAAGCAGTCAATGCTTAATAATTGACTTAATAATTGACTGACCGAATGGAAACCCCACATAAGCACCCTGGGTTGGAGTATGGAGCACTCCATTTTGCAGTTTGAGTATAGACCTTCCAAAACTCTTTTTCCTTAAGGGAATGGGAAGAAGCCCACCTATTTGTCATCCCTAATCTAGCCTTTAAGGTGGGGTAGGTATCTGTCTAAAAGTCAAAGTCAGTGCAATATTCTTCTGAGGAATGGACCCATATTCCTTTAGTGGTCTTGGGAGATGTTTCTCAAATGGCTTTTTTGGCCACTGGACAAAGGTGCTTGTTAACCATACTGACAGTGAGGTGAAGCACCTGAGAATATTGATCATAACCCCTTGATGGCATTGTAGTTTTAGCTAATTACTTAAGTGTGGCCCCAGAAAGGGGATACATCTTGTTCCAGTGTAGTTACAATGGTTCCCAAAGGGGGTCTTTCCCCAGGAATCTAAACCAGGCCAGTGAACTGATGTCCTGATGTGGGCAACCTCCCAAAAGAATTTCTGAAAGCTTCTCAGCAACCGCAGGTGACCTCCCTGGCATGGCTGAAATGATCTAGGGTGGTTCCATCTGCCCCTACTTATGGCTACCCCTGGGGAGATTTAGGACCTTGTACTCATGCACTTAAGGAGCTGAGCTCAGGCAGATTTAGGGCATTAGGTCCTCAAGATGACATGATCTGGGGCAAAAGATCCCTCTGGCAAGCCATGAATGAAAGAGGTCCTGTCCTATGGGAGCTATAGACTTGGCTACTAAAATCTGAGGCTCCTGAGGAGCAGTGGACAGAGCTCTGGACCCAGAGGCAGAAAGAACTGAGCTCAAATTTGACTTCTTGGGGTTGTCAAGAGGATCAAATGAGATAATATTTACCACTTGGCACTGGTTCCTGGCACATAGGAGGCCCTTAATAAATGCTTGTTGCCTGCCTTCCTAAGAAAGAAATGAATGGCAAGACATTTAGCACCTTGGTGTGGAGATTCTGATGGCTCAGGGTAGGGGGAGAGGAGACCAGTTGCTTCTACTCTCCCCCTCCCTATACACTTTTATCCAGACTTAAAGAGCTTGAGGGAAGAGTATAGCCCATAGAGCAGGGGTCAACGTTTCCCAATATGACCAGTCCTTGGCTTTATCATTCTTGTCAGGAAGTCTTATGCTAGGGTGGTGGTGAAATAGGATGTAGGCACAGGAAACAAATGTTCCCAGGACTATTGGATGTAGGATCACGAATTATAATTATCCAGGGAGATCTAATCCAAGGCATGAGGAAAGTGGGTGGTGGAGCGGGATAGGATTCCTATATAATTAGGATGGTTTGGAGGAGTGGCCACCTTGGGAACCATAGCCAAGACTCACATGATGACCGGACACTGGCCATTTATCTCAACCTTGTTGGGGTTAGCCATCAAACTTCATTGATGATTGTATCATCATCACCATCATTATCTAGCTGGCAAAAACTTGCAAAGCATTTTTAGGGTTATATTATTTCATATGATCCTTAAATATATTATTTTATATGGTCCTCATGGTAACACTGTGAGGTAAGGGATATTACTATCACCCTTTTACAGAAGAGGAAATAGCCTGAGAAAGGTTGCCCAGGGTCACACACATAGCAAGTGCCTAAGGTAGGGTTAGAACTCAAGTCTCACTAGTTCCAACTCTACTATTCTGTCCTGTGTCTCCTAGATGTTAGTTTAAATAATGGGGAGACTTTACTTGTTAAGTTGATAGGTTATAAAAACCCAGGGGGTCCTAGTAAGTAAAACTTAAGCAAGAGATACTGGATCTTCTGACTCCTATCCAAGTCTCCAATACGAAACACTACATCTTGAGAAGAGAAAAGGACATCTCTGCATTAATTGCTGAGGTGAACCAAGCTGGAATCTTGTTAAACACCAATTTTTTTAACAGCCTGCTGGGAGGCCAGCTTGTATTATATAATGGCTTGTATTATCTCTCTATGGCACTGAGCAAGGTGGTGCCCACCGTGTCTGGATTTCTGGAGCAGTCTTTAGCTTGAGAGATTGTGTCCCAAATTTTTAGAGAGTGATATGAGTTCATCGATCTTTCTAACGTGTTCTTGTCCTTCTGGACATATCCCTGTAGTAAGTGGAGAAATATATCTGAAATAGCAACCTGAGTTGCTCTATTTGTAAAAGCCACCAGGTGGCACACTAATATTGAAAAACATCAGCTCTTTTTAAAAAAATTAACATATGGACCATCGGGCCCTAGCAGAACCATGTCTCATTCACTTTTTCCTCCTATTGCCCCCCCTAGATTTGTAGCTAGCCTGTGGGTATGGCTAAATTTCCATCATTTTTATAGTTTATAACTTATTTGTACTGCCTCTTGGTCTTTGTTCTATTTTTCAGTCCTTAGCATGAACCCACTAGGACTATTTAATCTACATCTAGGTTAAATGTTTACTAAAACAAATAGAAAGTGACACTACCCAGTTTAAGAAAAAGAAACTCTAAATGGCAGCCCCAGCTGAATTCCATGCCCCACTTCTCTGCTTTGCCTTTTTTGCTCTGTTTCTCTCCGTCAGCAGACATAAACTAAAAGACCATGTGGTTTGTTAGCTCCCTGCATTCACCTCCCTCCCTCTCCTGATCCCATGATCTCCTTAGACTTCCTGTTCCTAGTAGGTGACGTCGCTGCTTGGTGATGTTATGGCCTAGTTCACTTTCTTCTGCTCACTAATATGAACACTGACAGCTTAGATTACTGGGAGTGTGAGAGAATAATGTCCTCAAAGAGAGAGATGCCTCATTCCAGTAGAATTCCCACTGGAGCTTGAGAGCTCTCTAGACCCCACAAGAAAGGCACTTTATGTTAGTTTTCTTTGCGGCTATTCAGATCCACACTTCTGTGTCCCTTTGGGGACTAACAATCCAGACAGCATAGAGGAAACATGTCAGATCTTCACAGTGGGTAGCTGTTGTAGCATGTGCTTTAGAAGCATAGTAAATAGCCTAAAAGGCACAGGAATGTGAGGTCACTATGCATGTTCTAGGCAGAGAGTTGTTCAGTTTGGCCAGAATGTAGTGTGTAAGCAGGGGAGCAATATAAGACAAGGTTGTAAAGGAAGAAGGGGGAAAGTAACATCAGATTGGATGTTACAAGGAGGGTCTTGAAGACAGAGGAGTTTGAAGGGTACTCAGCAGGCAATTGCAAGTCACTGAATATTTTTGAATGGAGAGATGACATAACCAGATCTATGCCCAAAGAAGATTATTCTGACACTCATAGGAAGGATGGATTGGAGGAAAGGTGGAAAGACTATTGCAACAGTTTTAGTCATTGGGAATGAGCACCTAAATTAGGATGTTGACAGTCTGAGAAGAGCAGAACCCCTCCCCCAATCTGCTCTCTCCTATGTCCTCCCCCATTGCCCCTCTGACTTTCCAGTAGGGCAAGGTGGATTTCCCTGCCCTAGTGCCTGTATATCTTATTTCCCAGTTGCATGTAAACACTACTACTACTACTGCTACTACTACTACTACTACTACTACTACTACTACTACTACTACTACTACTACCACCACTACCACTACCACTACCACTACTACTATTAAATAGACATTTTTTTAACATTTGATTTTAGAACTTTAAATTTTAGATTCTTTCCCTTCCTCCCTTATCACCTACCCCCCACTAGAAAGACAAGCAATTCAATACAGGCGGTACATGCGTAGTTACACAGATCATCTCCACAATGGACATATTATGAAAGACTGACTATATTTCCCTCCTTCCTATCCTGCCCCCCACATATTCTGTTCTCTACTTTGTCCCTGACCCTTTACACAAGTGTGTGCTTCTAACAACCCTTCACCCCACCTGCACTCCCCTCAATCATCCCCCCTCTCATCCCCATCCCCCCTACTCTCCTGTAAGGCAAGAAACCCAATTTAGAGTGTATGTCATTCCTTCCCTGAGCCAAATTCAATGAGAGTAAGGTTGACCCATTCCCTTTTGCCTTCCTGTTCTTCCCCTCCATTGTAACAGTTACCCCTTCTCATAGCCTCTTCTATGAGAGATGATTGACCCCATTCTGTCTCTCCCTGTCTCCTTTCATTCTATTCCTCTCCCACCTCTCAATTTCGCCTTTTAAAATATCATCCCTTCCTATTCAATTGATCCAGTGCCCTTTGTCTATGTACACATATATACACACTCACATATGTATTCATACACATATATACCCTTCTATATAGACCTATGTGTATGTATACATATACATACACACACAACTATATTCCCTTCACCTATCCTCATACTAAGAAAAGTTTCATAAGTTAAAATTACAGGTTTTACATATTGGTATGTAAATAGTTCACCTTTGATAAGTTCCTTATGATTTCTTTTCCATGTTTACCTTCTCGTGCTTCTTGTATTTGAATGTCAAATTTTCTATTCAGTTCTGGTTTTTTCCTCAGGAATGCTTGAAAGTCCTCTACCTCATTGAATGACTGTATTTTTCCCTGAAACATTATACTCAATTTTGCTGGGTAGGTGATTCTTGGTTTTAATCCTAGCTTCCTTGATCTCTGGAATATCATATTCCAGGCCCTTTGATCCCTTAATGTAGAAACTGTTAGATCCTGTGTTATCCTGATTGAGTTTCCACAGTATCCTAATTATTTCTTCTTGGCAGCTTGTAATATTTGTTCCTTGATCTGGGAACTCCAGAACCTGGATATAACATTCCTGGGAGTTTTCTTTTTGGTATCTTTTTCAAGAGGTGATTGGTGAATTCTTTCAACTTCTATTTTGCCCTCTGGTTCTAAAATATCAGGGCAATTTTCCTTGAGAATTTTAAAAAGGATTATTAATGAGATATTTCACATTGCCTTCTATTTTTTCATTTGTTTGGATCTGTTTAATAGTATCTTGATTTCTCATAAAGTCATTTGCTTCCATTTGCTCC
>CM053594.1:64111079-64121086 GCA_028646575.1 Pseudocheirus occidentalis
CTCTCATTGAATTTGGCTTAGGGAATGTATAACATAAACTCTAAACTGAGTATTTTACCACACAGGAGAGTAGGGGGGATGGTGATGAGAGGCAGGATGATGGAGGAGAGGGGAGGGTCAGGGGGAGAGAAGCACACACTTCAGTAAAGAGACAGGGACAAGGTAGAGAATAGAACAAGGGGGGAGTGGGCAGGATGGAAAGGAGGGACATATAACCAGTCTCTCACAATATGTCCACTATGGAGACGTCCTGCGTAATTACATATGTACAGTTTGTATTGAATTGCTTGTCCTTCCAGTGGTGGTGGGTGATGAGAGAGGAACTGAAAGAATCTAGAATTTAAAGTTCTTACAATCAAATTTGTAAATATATGTATATGTATATGTATACATATAAATATATACATATATACAATTATTATTATTATTAACTGCATGCAACTGGGAATTAAGATATAAAGGCACTAGGGTAGGGAGACCCATCCTGCCCTACCAGAAAGTTAGAGGGGCATTGGAGGAGGACATAAAAGAGAGCAGATTGGGGGAGAGGCTTTACAGTGGGATTGCTGTTTTGCGGTTGTGGATAGGGGAAAGATGAGGAGAAACTTTCTAATTCAAAATCTCATGGAAATGAATGATGTAAACAAGAAAATAAATAAAATAATTAATTATTTTAAAAATTTTTAAATTTAAAAAACCTGGTCCAGATGGTTTCACAGTAGAATTTTTTCAAACTTCCCAAGGACCGAAACTTGTTTTTGATGCATAGATGATTCATAATTAAAGAGAAAGATGAAATATCACATTTTATGGGGCAAACTTTTAAATCATGCAAAAATAATACAAAAAAAAACCAGAAAAATTTCATTGATCTTGCTACCTTCAGTCTCTCCCCTGTTCAGTTGTGTCTCCAACCAGCTACCAAAATAATCTTTGTCAAGCATAAGGCTTACTAATTCACCCCTTTGCTCAAGAGGCTTCAGCAGTTCCCTATTGCCTTTAGAATAGAAATTCCATATCATGGGATTTAAATCCCTCCACTACCAGGTTTCAGCCTGCCTACTTTTCTTAACTAAAAGTATATTACTCCAATTTATTCATTTTCATGTTCCATCCAAATTGACCTGTTTTCTGTTCCTCAGCACCTTTGCACAGACGCAGAATGTGCTCTTTCCTTTCTTCTCCCTCTTAGAATCTTTATGTCCCTTCAAGTTCATCTCAAAGCTCATCTACCATATCAGGCCTTTACTATTATCCTCAAGCTGCTGGTCTTTCCCTCAAAATTATTTTTATTGATTTTGTGTGTAATTTTGTACAAAATAGAAAAATTCTGAATAAAACAGCAAAAAAAAAATTCAAGCAGCTGGCAGACCAAAGGAGAGATACACACATACATATATGTATATATGCATATGTGTGTGTACATATAGCCAATATAGTATATACTATAAGCATGATTCTAATTATTGACACTATTCAAGAGCAGATAATTAAAGAAATTATTAACAAATACCTAAAAGAGTGAAATGGTAATCACAAAGAGCCAGTGTGATTTCATCAAACCAAGCTTATTTCTTCTTTCAATAGGATTACTAAACTAGCAATATTAGTAGCTAGCACTTACAACATGGCTTAAGGTTTGCAAAGCACTTTGTATATATTATCTTATTTGATCCTCACAACAATCTTGTGGGGGTAGGGGCCATTATTATCCCCGTTTTACAGATGATAAAACTGAAGCTGAAAGCTTATGTGAATTGTCCAGGTTCACAAAACTAGTCTGTCTGAAGTACAATTCAAATTCAGCTCTTCTGATTCCAACTCAGCTCTATCCATTATACCATAGAGCTGCCTTAATAGCTATTAGATTGCTACATGCTACTGCTATAGATACTTAGATTTTGGCAAAGCTTTGATAAATTATTTACTGAAAAGATGAATAGAAGTGTATTAGGTGATAATACAAAATTCAAAAAGATTCGGCTAGATCATTGTGTTAAGTCTAAGGTAATGAAATTCAATAGTGGTATACATAATATTTGGGGTTTTAAAAAAAATCAGCTTCACAAAATCAACTCACAAAGATGAAGAAAGCATGGTTAGATGGTGTAAAGCCACACACAAGCAGCTTTCCAGACGGCCGCTGCTGTGAAGAGCGTTCAAAGTTTGGATTACGTAGTATAGTGAACTGTTTATTCAGTAACAAATCAGGGCAAAACATTCATAGAAAATCAAGGTACAGCATTCACAATTTTACAACTTATCACAGAAAATCAAAATACAGCATTCATCATGTCACAATGCAACAACTTATCACTAAAATGGCCTCAAGGTTTTCACCAAAGTGGTCACATAGTTTTAAACAAAGTACATTCATTTAGTCAATCACAAAATCCTTAATTCAATCACAAAGTAAAAAAGTCAAAGTTCTCCATCCCTATGTCACAGTAAATCACAATCTTCCCAGTAAGTATATGGTATCCATGTAAAGTATTCTTTCAGCTTGACTCAAGGCTGGTTCTCAGCTTCCGTGGTTCCTCTTCCATGGTCCCAGCTCTAGCTATCAAAGGCAGGCAGCTCCCAGTTCCTTGTCTAGTTCTTCATCCAGTTCCCATTCCATATTGAAGTTCACAGTGTCCAGTCGACCTCAAGTTCTTCACAGTTTCTGTTCCTGGGAAAAGAAAACTTAACAGAGCCACAATAATATTCGTACACATTGCTGGTGCCACTATCAATTCACTATCTGCCCATGAAATCAACACAGACACACAAACAAGGTCCAAGAGGTCAACATAAATCATCAATAAAGTTCCAGAACCTTCAAAAACCTCCTCCAGGACTTCTATAAACATACAACCAGAAAATCCTCTTTTAGGGCTTCCAGTAAGGTCCCAGGGCTTCTGTACAAAGTATAACAAACAAACATCAATGCAGACAGAGCAGACAAACAGAGTCCCAGGATACCACAAATTTTTCTCATTCTTGACTCTACCACCACAAGAGTCCTCTTCTCAGTTCTGTTGTCTCTAGCCTGGGCCTCTCCTTATATATGGTCATTAGCTCCTCCCCTTCCTCTTGCAAGAGTTCATGAGTTCTAGGGTTCACAAGTTGTAAGTTTGCCCATTCTATTTCTTAACAGACTTGATACAAGGCTGAAAAGAAACTTGAATTGAAACAAGATGTTAATTCAATAGCTGAAATAAGGTGTGAACTACTTCTATGCTTGCCATTACAGATGGAAGTTTGTCTGAAAAAAAAGATCTAAAGTTTTAGTGAACTATAAGCCCACTATGGATCATTATCATGTCTTCTAAAAAGCTACTGCAAACTAGGGCTGCATTAGGAAAGCCATTGCTTCCACAAAAAAGGAAGCAGCACTCCACCCTAAGGACAGTTAGGTGGTACAATGGATAGAGTGCTAGCCCTGGAGTCAGGATGATCTGAGTTCAAGTCAGGGCTCAGACACTTACTAGCTGTGTGACCTTAACCCTGCCTCAGTTCAGCTTATCAATAAGACAAGCTGAACCCAGTACCTTTCTCAAAAAAATCTCAGAGATGGTCACAATGAGTTGGACATGACTAATCAACAAAATAAAATGAAACTCCACATTAATGAGGTCATTTCTGGAGTGCTGTATTGGGTTCTGGGAAAAAAGAAAAAAGACATTGATAAACTGGAGACCATCTAGAGTGGCAGTTCTCAACCTGTGGGTTATATTCAATTTGTAACAATGAAAATACATACCTGGTTCTCCTAAATCTCCCTCCACATAATCTAAAATAATGCTTTGAGAACTTTTGCCCACAGATGGGGATGGGGAGGGTGATCAGGGGAAGATTCAGAAAACCCTCTTCTATCACTGGACAGGAAACCCATGTGTATTAGTCACATGAGGTCCCAGGCTGTGACTATGGGCAAGGAGGGACCAGCTCACACAGGTGAGTGAGGTAGCAGAGGATCAGTATCCTGCTCATGGATGGAGAGGACTGGTTATGGTGACTCACAACAGAGCAAGGTCTCTGGTTCCAATTCTAAGGCAGAGGGGTGAATTAAATCTTGCATCCCTGGGAGAATAGAAGCTAGTGGTACATTTCTAGGACTTTAGAAGGTGAGAATGCTTGTGATGGAAGAAGGGGGGAGGGGAAAGAGCCCTAGTTATAGTTCATGGAGGGAAAGGAATACCTGAGGTCACTCATAAAATGAGACATAAACCAAAAGAGCAGTGACCATACCTCACTTTGGATCATAGCACAATGGAAGAATAAAAAGTCAAAGACTTCAGAGCTCTGAAAACAACAACCCAAAAGAACTGAAACTGAGACATTATCCTAGATATCCAGGGAACAGAACTCAACCCTAATAAAAATTTAACAATCAATAAATTGTCCATTAATTAAAAAAGATTAGGGTTCAAACTCAGAAGACAATAACATCAAAGCAGCTACTTTTAAAGCTTCAAAAAAAATGTAAGATGGTCTCAAACCTAAAAAAATTCTTAAAAGACTTTTAAAAGTTACTTTAAACATCAAATAAGAGAGGTAGAATGAAAATTAGTAAAACAAATTAGAGTAATTCAAGAAAGTTCTGAGCAACTGGAAAAAGAGGACCACAAGCTTACTGAAGAAAATAACTCCTCAAGGAGAAACTTACGACTACATAAGATATCAAGAAATAATAAAATGAAATCAAAAGAATGAAAAAATAGAAGAGAACATGAAATATCTCTTTGGAAAAACAACTGACTTAGAAAACAGATCTAGAAGAGATAATATAGGAATTATTAGTCTAGACATTATATTCAAGAAATTATTAGGAAAAAATGCCCTGAAGTTTTAGAAGTAGAAGGTAAAATAGAAATTGAAAAAATCCACTAATCACTGTCTGAAAGAGATCCCAAAATGAAAACTCATGGGAACATTATACCTAAGCCTCAAAGCACCCAAGTCAAGGAGAAAATATTACAAGTAAATAGAAAAAAAAACTCTTTTTTGCTTTTTGGAGGGAAGAAGGCTAGGCAGTTGGGGTTAAGTGACTTGCCCAAGGTCACACAGCTAGTAACTGTTAAGTGTCTGAGGCCAGATTTGAACTCAGGTCCTCCTGACTTGAATCCTATTCATTGCACCACCTAGCTGCCCCACTAGAAAGCAACAATTTAAATACTGAGGAACAACAATCAGGATAACACAATATTTAACAGCTTTTACATTTGAAGACCACAGGGCATGGAAAATGATGTTCCAAAAAGCAAAGAAACTGCATTTGCAACAATTTATAACCTAACCAGCGAAGCAGAGTGTAATCCTCCAAAGGGAAAAAATGCAAATTTTGAATTAAAGGACTTTCAGGTATTCTTGAGGAAAATACCAGAACTGAACCAGAAAAATCTGAATTTTATATACAAGATTCAGGAGAAATAAAAGAAAGTAAACATGAAAAATTAATTATAAAGGACTTAATATGATTAAATGTTATAATTCTTAAGGATGCTATCACTATTAGGGTAGTTAAAAAGAGTACACATAGAAGGCTTGGGTTTGAGTTGACAATGATGAGATGATTCTAAAATATAAAATTCGATGGGAAAAGAAAATGAAACAAATCATTTCATAGAAAAGAGGCATGAATGGAAAAAAAATTTTACAGTGGAGGGGAGGATGTTAGATAGGGTAGGCCACATGGAAACCTTATTCTCATCAAAAATGAGTTAAATAAGAAATGGCATTTACATCTAACTGGGTATTAAAGACCCCAGCACAGAGAACAGGAGAAATAAAACAAGAATAACAAAAACAGAAAAATAGAAGAGCAAAGGGGTAGGATAAGGGAGGGTCTCTTAGAGGGGTGTGAGAATTAGGGAGGCAGGGGTCAGAAGCAAATCAGAATTCTGAGGAAGGATAGAGTAAACAGAGAGAAGTATAAAGAGAGGATGAAAAATGGAATTGAGGGACATATAAAACTAGAGATTGTAATGGTGAATGGTAATGGGATGAACTCACCTGTAAAATGGAAATGGATAGCAAAATGGATCAAAAACCAGGACCTGACAATATATTGTCTACAAGAAACATATTTAAAAATTAGAGACACATGTAGAGTAAAAAATAAAGGCTGAGCTAGAATTTATTATGCATTATCTGATGTTTAAAAAAAGTGGAGGTAGCAATCATGGCCTCAGACTTTAAGATAAAATAGACTTATAATGAATATGCAGAAGTAAAACTATAGAACTGTTTTTGGTGACAAAGAGGATCAAACCATAGTACCAGAAGAAGACAGCAAAGTCAAAACTCCTACGTCAGAAGCTTCCAAGAAAAGTATGAATTGGTCAAAGGCCAAGGAGGAGCTCAAGAAGGATTTTGAAAATCAAGTAATAGGAGTAGAGGAAAAATTGGGAAGAGAAATAAGAATGATACAAGAAAATCATGAAAAGTGAGGGAAGAGAACACTTACAATGGAGAGGAAGAGCAGGAAGGTGAAAGGGAATGAATCAACCTTACTCTCATTGGATTTGGCATAAAGAGAGATAACATATGTACTCAACTGGGTATTTTACCCTGGGGAAAAGGGATAAGAGGAGGAATGGTAGAAGGGAAGGCAGATTGGGGGAGATGGTAGTTAGAAGCAAACACTTTTGAAAAGGGTCTGGGTCAAAAGAGAAAACAGAATAAATAGGGGGCAGGATAGGATGGACAGAAAAGAATCTTTTACAACATTACTACCATGGAAATGTTTTACATAACTACACATGTATAACCTATATTGAAATGCTTCTCTTCCCAGTGGGGCTGGGTGAGGAGGGAAGAAAAGAGAGAATTGGGAACTCAAAGTTTTAAAAACAAATGTTAAAAAATTGTTTTTACATGCAACCAGGAAATATGATATATAGACAATGGGATATAGAAATCCATTTTGCCCTACAAGAAAGCAAGGGGGAGGTAGTGGGTAGATATAAGATAGGGTAGATTAGGGGAAGGGGTATTCAGTATGCTTACCATCTTGGAATGAGGATAGCAGAGAGATGGGGAGAAATTTTACAACTCAAAATCTTGTGCAAATGAAGTCGAAAACTAAAAAATAAATAAATATTTTTTTTAAAAAAGAGATACACAAGACAACAACATTAAGTTAGAAGATACCATAGGACCATGCTGTAATATCAGAAATATTTGTGTGTGTGTGTATGTGTGAAATGCCATAGCATCCAAATTCATAAAGGAAAAGGCAAATGAATCACAGATGGAAATAAATAGCAAAACTATGACAGTGGGGGACTTCAACTTTCTCCTCTCAGAACTAGATAAATCTAACCAAAAAATAAATAAGAAGTCAAGGAGATAAATAGAATCATAAATAGAAAGGAATATATCTTTTTCTTAGCAGTATATAACGCCTTTACAAAAACTGACCCTATATTAGGGCATAAAAACCTTATATTCAAATGCAGAAAAGCAGAAATATCAAATGCATCCTTTTCAAATCATAATGCAATAAAATCACATTTAATAAAAGTTCATGGAAACATAGATTAAAAATTAATTAGAAACTAAATAACTTAATTTTGGGTGTCAGAGACAAGATGGTAGAATAAAAACAGGAACTGGCTTGAGCTCTCCCCCAAATCCCTCAAAATACCTTTAAAAATTACTCTAAACAAATTCTAGAGCAGCAGAACCCACAAAATTACATATTGAAACAAATTTCCAGTCTAAGACAATCTGAAAGGTTGACAGCAGAGGTCTGCTGCACTGGGCTGGGAGAGAAGCACAGTCTGGCATGGACCATGTCAGCACAGACAGGGATGGAACTGGCATCAGGTGACTGAAGGACTGGCAGTTGTGGTGGTTTCCAGACTTCTCAACCCACGAATGCCAAAAACAACTTAGAAGGGTAGTAGGAAAGGTATGTGGGACTTGGGTGAGAAAGGAGCAGGGCCAGACCCCAGACCCAGGGTGGCAGCAGCCACAGCAGTGGTGCTGGCAGCAGTGGCTGTTTCTGGAGCTCTCAGCCCACAAAAGGTGGGGGAATCTAGTAGATGATCAGAGGGCAATTGCAGAGATCCCTTTGCTGGCTCTGAGACAGGATTCTCTTACTTCACCCTGCTTGGATCTGGGTGGCAGTCCTTGGTGGTAGTCCTGTAGTGATGAGGAATGTTGGCATGATGGAGCTTGTGGTAGTGGTATAGAAAGAATTCAAGGCAGAAAAAAGTATTTATGGTTCCTCACAGTCCAGAGCACAGACCAGGAGAGGAGTAAACACCTCGCCTTTGATCATACCACCTTGGAAGAACTGAAAATTTACAGGTTTCTAGAAATATCTCTGAAAACAGCTACATAAACCCCTGGAAGCTTAGGATAGTGTACCCTCCACTTAACAAAGGGCTCAAAAGTCAAGTAATTGGATAGGGAAATGAGCAAACAGTGGGAGAAAAAAATCAAACTATAGAATCTGACTTTAGTGACAAGGAAGAACAAAATATACAACCAGAAGAAAACAACAAAGTCTCTGATGTCCAAAGCCCCCAAGAAAAATAAGAATTGGTCACAGGCTATAACAGAGCTCAAAAAGGATTTTTAAAATTAAATTATAGAAGTAGAGAAAAATTTGAAAAGAGAAATGAAAATGATGCAAGAAAATCATGAAAAATGAGTCAACAACTTGCTAAACAAGACCCAAAAACATGCTGGAGAAAATAACACCCTTTAAAATAGACTAACCCAAATGATGAAAGAGTTCCAAAAAGCCAATGAGGAGAAGAATGCCTTAAAAAGCAGAATTGGCCAAATGGAAAAGGAGGTTCAAAAATGCCCTGAAGAAAATAGTTCATTAAAAATTAAAATAAAGCAAATGGAAACCAATGACTGTATAAGAAGTCAAGAAATGATAATACAAACCAAAAGAATAAAAAATAGAAGACAATGTGAAATACATCATTGGAAAAACAACTGGCCTGGAAAACAGATCCAGTAGATATAACTTTTAAATTATTGGACTATCTGAAAGCCATGATCAAAAAAAAGAGCCTAGACATCAACTTTCAAGAAATTACAAAGGAAAATTACCCTGATATTCTAGAACCAGAAGGGGAAAAAAATTGAAAGAATTCACTGATCAGGGGCGGCTAGGTGGCACAGTGAATAGAGCACCAGCCCTGGAGTCAGGAGTACCTGAGTTCAAATCCAGCCTCAGACACTTAACACAAAAACTAGCCGTGTGACCTTGGGCAAGTCACTTAACCCCAACGGCCCTCCAAAAAGCAAAAAAAAAAAAAAAAAGAATTCACTGATCACCTCCTAAAAGAGATCCCAAAAGGAAAACTCCTAGGAATATTACAGCCAAACTCCAGAGTTCCATGGTCAAGGAGAAAATATTTCAAGCAGCCACAAAGACAAAATTAAAGTATTGTAGAAACACAATAAGGATAACATAAGATTTAGCAACTTCTATTAGGGCTTCAGATCAGAGAGCATGATATTATGGAATTCAGAGGAATTTGGATTAAAACCAAGAATCTTCTACTCAGCAAAACTGAATATAATACTTCAGGGGGGAAAATGGAACTTTAATGAAATAGAGGATTTCTAAGCATTCTTCTTTTTTGTTTTTTGCTTTTTGGAGGGCAGTTGGGGTTAAGTGACTTCCCCAAAGTCACATGGCTAGTTTTTGTGTTAATTGTCTGAGGCCAGATTTGAACTCAGGTCCTCCTGACTCCAGGGCGGGTGCTGTATTCACTGTGCCACCTAGCCGCCCCACTTCTGAGCATTCTTGATGAAAAGACCAGAGCTGAATAGAAAATTTGATTTTCAGGGCAGCTAGGTGGCACAGTGAATAGAGCACCAGCTCTGGAGTCAGGAAGACCTGAGTTCAAATTCAGCCTCAGACATTTAACACTTACTAGCTGTGTGACCTTGGACAACTCACTTACCCCCAACTGCCCTGCAGTTGGAGAGGGAAACTCCAAAAAGCAGAAGAAGAAGAAGAAGAAGAAGAAGAAGAAGAAGAAGAAGAA
>CM053594.1:64121186-64132794 GCA_028646575.1 Pseudocheirus occidentalis
TATAAGGAGAGGTAGAATATAGTAAATCATCTGATATAAAAGAGGTAAGAAAGAGCTTTTACAGTGGAGGAGAAGATGGCAGAAATGAGAGGGAATTAGTGAACCTTAGAAGTGAGGGCAGATTGGGGCAAGGGCTAATCAGAATGCAGGCCATCTTGGAGTGAGGAGAGGGGAAAGATGGAGAGAAAATTTGGAATTCAAAATCTTGTGGAAGTGAATATTGAAAACTAAAAATTAATTAATCAAAATAGAAAAAGTAACTTAATCTTAAAGAATGAATGGTCTGAGAACAAATCATAGACAAAATAAATAATTTTTATTAAAGAGAAGGAAAACAATGATACTGAAATGTATGGATGCAGAGGTTATCAGAGGGAAAATTTTATCTTTAAAAGCTTACATCAACAAAATAGAAAAAGAACAGATCAATTCCATACGCAATTTAAAAAACTAGAACCAAGAACAAATTTAAAATCTTCAATTAAACAATGGGAAATTCTGAAAATTAAATGTCAGATTAATAAATTGAATGGAAGAAAACCATTAATGTAATGAATAAAACTTGGAGCTTTTAAAAAAAAGTAAAATAGATAAATTAATAATTAATGATTTTCAAAATAGAAGAAAACCATATCACTAGTATAAAAAATAAAAATGGATTTGAAATTATTAGGAATTATTTTGCCCGATTCCATGGCAATAAATTTAGCGATCTGAGTTAAATGAGAGAATACTTATAAAAATATAAACAGCCCTGATTAACAGAAGAGGAAATAGAATATTTAAATAAGTCTACTTTAGAAAAAGAAATTGAACAAGCCATAAATGAGCTTCCTAAGAAAAAAAGCATCAGGACTCGATAGATTTACAAGTGAATTCTTCTAAGCATTTAATGATCAGCTAATTCCAATATTAAGTAAATGATTTGGAATAGTAGGCAAAGGAGTTCTACCAAACCCTTTTCAGAGCTGTTCACCCACCTTTGGTATCCACCTTTCACCTAACTATACCCTGTGACTACAAAAATCTATAACATGCACAACAGTCACACTCCAGTAAAACTGTCACAGCAGACAGGGTAAACCAAGTTGAGAGTAATGGACAGGCCTCAAATTCATCAGTTAGTTAAGGATTAGTTCAAACTTGGATAAGGGCTGATTTGTGCACAATAATAATCTTTCCAGTCATTGTATGTATTGTTTTCTTGGTTCTTCTTAATTTACTTTGCCTCAATGTATATGTCTTCTCATGATTCTCTATATTCCTCTTACCTATAATTTCTTAAAAGACCATAACATTCTATTACATTTAAGTTTCATAATTTTTAGCCATTCCAAAATCAATTAAATCTACTTTGTTTCCAGTTCCTTCCTCCTACAGTAATCTACTATAAATATCTTGTTGTATTATATGTCTTCCTTTCTGTCCTTGTCTTCCTTATGGTATTTGCATAGCAGTGTAATCTCTAGGTTAAAAGTATAGACATTTTAGTCATTTTCATAGCATGATTCCAAATAGTCTTCCAGAATACTTTGCAGATCAATCAGCAGTGCCTCAGTGTCAGTATATTTCCATAGCATCTGCAACATTGAATATTCCTAATTTTTGTCATTTTTGCCAATTCACTGTAGTAAATTTCATTTGGAGAAAATTTTATTGGTGTTTGGTCACTTACCAAATATTCTTTGAACACTTAGCCATTAAAGAACAGCCCTCATATATTTCTGCTAGTTCTCTATATATATTGGATACCATACCCTTACAAAAAAAGATATTTGATGCAAATTTTTGTGGGCTGACCATTTCCTTTCTAATACTGGTGAAGTTTATTTATTCATACAAAATGTTTTCAATTTCATATTATTTTAGAGGGCCTAGAAAAATCTATAAAATGTAAGCTTTTTTCCTCAGCACCACCATAGTATAACACTTGGGAAACTGCAGTGGTGTCATTGCCTTATAAACACTCCAAACTGGCTCTTGTGCTACCTTCCTTAAACCTTCAAAGAAAAGCCATTGGGCAGGATCTTCCACAGTGAAGGAATGTCCTATCTGAATTGCCTGCTAGGTTGGCGCTCTACTCAAGCCAACGTGTCTCTTGAGAGCATCAGGTAGATGCATGAGATATATCTTTCCAAAAGACTGCTTTATCCCTTTTGTCTGTCAAGAAACATTTATTGAGTACCTACTATGTGTTAGACATTTTGCTAAGCACTGGAGATACAAAAGAAGGTAAAAGACAGTACCTGCTCTCAAGGACTTCACAGTCTAATAGGAGAAACAACATATAAATAATTATGTACATACAAACCATTTCCATAATAAATTAGGAATAATCAACAGAGAGAAGGCACTAGAATTAAGGGGAATAGAGAAAGGCTTTCTGTAGAAGGCAGGATTTTAAACTGAAACTTGAAGTAAGCCAGGAAAGCCAGGAAGTAGAGATGAGGAGAGTGAGTACCCAGGCATGGAGATAATCAGAAAAAATGCCTGGAGTCAGGAGATGGAATGCCTTGTTTGAGGAACATCAAGGAAGCCAGTCTCACTGGACTGAGAACATGTGTGTGTGTGACTTCCCAAAAGAATCAGTCTGGGAAGGGAAGACACTCAGAGTTTCTGGCCAGAACAGAAACAATTGCTGTTTACACTCACTCAGAGTCATCAAAACCCAAACAAAGAGCAAGTGAGGCTTTGATTGGAACTTATTTTTGACCAATCAGTGTAAGCCAAAGTGGTTTGGGTTCAAAGACATAGTCAAGTAGCTTCATTTGAATCCCAATGAGCTTTACTAAAGCCTGGTTTATCAGAGCTATATTTCAAGACATTATGAATGAAAACTACATGAGGAAAAAAAAAAGTTAATTGCTCCATTTTTTTTACATTTATAAATAAATAGGGAAGAAAAAACATCTAGCCAGAAATTGCCCAGATATTGTATGAAGGATAAGCAGTCACATGCAGCCTTATAAGCCTTCTAAATCGTGAGGAATTCAGACACTGCCTTCTCCAGTTATCTGAAATCTTAGATACAGCCAAAAAAAAAGTGACTCCATATGGGTTAGTGAAGATAAGGAAAGAGAAAGAAGAGGCAAAGGAAAAGGAAGAAAAAAAAGAAAAAATGGAAAGACTTGAAAGACTATGGGAAGGAAAAAAGATCAGAATCTCTCAGCTTTCAGTGATTCTTCTTCTTCATTAGGCCCTAGGAAACAAACCAAAAAAGGGGAGGATATATCTGATCCCTCTCTGGGTAGGAAGGCAGTGTTGGAGATCTCATGGAGGAAGTAATTTTAAAATTCTCTGAGAAATCTGAGATTTGGAGCTTTGCTCATTTTCCTGCCCAGGGAAATATGGGGAACTAATAGAGGAGAATGATGAAACCCCAGAGATAGTTTGAATGAATCTCAGTAGTTTCATGAAGGAGATAGAGAGGCAAACACTGATTCTGGCAGAGGTGTGAAGATGGAGTTGAGCGTGGTACCAGGGAATCCCAGGTCTTCATCTACCCCAGGGAGATAGGGTGGTAGCATGAAAGTAGAAAATAAGCGTGGTCATTAATGGATGTCCTCCTCACCACCACCACCCCCCGCCATGAATCTAGGTACTGAAGAAGTATCTTTTTCTCCCACTGTATCTACCCCTCTTCCCTTCCATCCTTCTGAACAGAGACTTAAATCCAAAATTTTCTGTTCCATTTAAGCCATCCTTTAATGTTTAAAGATAATTTTGTTAAGCCTGGTTACTCTAGATAAAATAAATTAATCTCTCTTGTGCCCTTGGGTTTTGTACTCCCTGAAGCTGCCCCATGGGACAGGGGTATCAAGCAGCCCTGGTCATCAGATCGACACTTTAGTATTGGAACTGTGGGACTGTAGCTTTAGCTCAAGACATTTCTGGTAAAAGGGCCAGGGAAGGAAGAGCTGGAACCATAACCAGTGCGCCCCTGAATCTGAGGCACATGAAGATCAAGACTAGAGTAGCTGGGCCTAGCCACTGTTGAAAATCCCATTAGCTGCTAAAATGAAATTTGAGGTAGCTCACTCCCACTGTGCTTCCCTTTCATAAGCTCTTAGACAAGTAAGTCTGTTGAGGTATAGGGTTTAGGGTACACAAGACCCCAGAACACCAATATGCCAGGTCCTTCCAAATGAATTCGACTCAAGTCTTCTCTCAGCCAAAGAAAAGCAAACTTTATTAAAGACTCTCCATACTGGGTAGACTCTTAAGGAGCCTCAGTATCTGTGACATTTGCATTGGACAAGAGGGCCAGAATCATTTGACACAGAGTGAGTCTGAACTAGATAATTCTCAGGCTTTCCTCTTCTCATGGAGACAAGATGGGGTCTTATATACAGAAAGGTTGTGGGACGAATCTAGGAGTGGTCTAGAGGAGGAATTTGGGGAGGGTCTTCAGGAAGAGTCAAATGAGATCAGAGTCCAATAATGATAGATTAAGGATGGAAGTACCAGAAGGCTACCTGGAGATGACAGACAATGGAGGGCTAGGCTAGTCTAAGGGTGCAGAGGATAAGGGGAGGTGGGGGAAGGGCAGGGGAGGGACTAACTGAACAAAGGAGGTCTAAGCTAGTAACAGACATTTGGGCCCAGCTATAAGGAAAGGCTTATGGCCTCAGGCAAATGCCTCATGTGGAAAGATTCAAGGAGAGCTCAAAGGGGTTCCCAGAGCCTGTACCTCATCAACTCCAGTCTTTAATCTTATTCACTACTTATCAGGAGTAGATGGCTCCATGGAGAACTTAATGTTTTACTTTTCAGTTTTTCTATTCGTAGTTAAATATATGACCACAGTACGCTGAGTAACTGTATGTACTTTGATTCCCAGAAGCCGGTTTAATTGACTAACAGAAGAGAGTCTAAAAGGAAGGTAAGGGTTCTAGAGTTATCATGTCCAACTTCGGATATTTTGATCAAGAAGCCATAATGATGAGGTGCAGGCTCTGGGAACCCTCTTGAGCTCTTCTTGAATAGGTGCAGGCTCTGGGAAACCCCTTAAACTCCAACTGAATCTTCCCACTTGATGAGGCATCTTCCCACTTTGATGAGGCCATAAACTTTTCATTGTGGCTCTGCCTACTAGCTTGGCCCTCCACTACCCATCTACTTCCCACCCTTGAGCCAATCAAAATATCTATACCCAAATCAACTGTTACCTGACCTCATTAACTCCTCCTGAAGACCCTCCCCAAACTCCTCCTCTAGACCACCCCTAGACCACCTCCCACAACTTTTCTGTATATAAGACCCCATCTTGCCTCCATGTGTGTGAGAGCACCATAGTATTTTACAGGTGAACTTTTAATAAACTTTGCTTTTCTTTGGCTGAGAGAAGACTTGAGTTGAGTTAATTTGGCAGGACCTGGGGTGTTGATATTTTGGGGTCTCATGCACCCTTAGCGCTGACCTCTCTACATTTTATGGGTAACCTCTTCAATAGCTGTGTGCTCACTTGGAGTCATTCCACCAGATCTCTAGCCTGGTCTCCTACTTTAGGGAAAGGGAATAACATGATTCCTTCAACTCCAAGCACCCTTTCCTTAACTCTTTTAGAGGACTTCACTCTAAGGGACTCCAAACCCCTATGTGAACAGAGCCCCCTAAGGGATGCCATTGATAGAGCCCTGGACCTGAAGTCTTCTAAGAAAATACAGCCCTTTCTGAATTCCAGTCTAACTTTAGACACATGTTAGACACATGGGCAAGTAACAACCTTTGTCTGACTCAGTTCCCTCAATTGTAAAATGGCCATAATGATATCACTTATTTCTAGTGTAGTTGTGAGCACCAAATTGATGGAATCTAAATAAAGCTGCCTCCAGACTCAATATAGCCACTGACCCTAGCTAGCTCCCACCCCCACATCCAATTCACATATTTGAACATATTTGTATCCTTTCATTCATCCACAATCACATCATCCATTGAGGCCAAGACAGGACCACAATACCTACCTAACCATCTTGACCACACAGGGCAACAATAGCTAACCAATCAAAACTCAGCACAATCAGGATGTCTGACCACTGAACAACAAAAGGGAGCCCTCCCCATTACCTAACCCCTTAACAAGCCCCTCCTGCCTTTTCAATATTCATAATTTCTGTTGCGTAGTCAGCATCATTGCACTACAAAATTGTTTGTGTTATCTTACTAAGTTGCTGGCTCCTCTTGGAACCTAGCCCACTTCTGAGAGTGTCTATCTCAATAAACGCCTATACTTGAATTGGGGGTGGTCTGATTAAATTCTTTGAGACAGTGCCACCACAACGCACCGTGAAACTGCAAGAAAATGAGATATCTGCAAAGTGCTTAGCAGAGTGTCTTGCACTTAGTAAGTATTTAATAAATATTTGTTTCCTTCCTTCCTTCCTATGGAAAATGAAAATCTACCTAAACTCATTCCTCAGTAATTAACAAACTCCCTTCTGGTCATAACCTTTAACCATCCCAATGACTTTAAATCCCTGGTCATCATTCAAATCCCATTTTCTTAACCCCACTACCTGGTTCCTTGTTCCCATTCCCCTCAGCTCCACCCAGTGTCCCACTCCTTCAACTGTGTTCTCTGATATGCCTTCTCCAGAGACAACAAATTTGCTTTCATCTTTAAACCTTTTCTTTGCCATGTCTTCAGTCCTTTGAGTCTTACTAATAACCTGGTTTGTTCTTGATAACACAATCTCCCTTGCCACCACCATTTTCAACACAGGCTGCACTTTCACTTATTTCTCCAAATCATTGATCAAGATAGGAGACTTTCAATACTCCTTGCTTCCCACTGCTGTCTCCAGATTTTCTCTCTCCTCCTATTACTCAATAATCTCTCCTCCTTTAAAGTGCACTCAATCCATATCTACTCTCCCACTTCACTCAGGGTCACCTCCAGTCATCCTGATCTGTATCTTGCCACTTGACCCAGATGGCTCTGGAAGTTAATGTGAGGCTGATGACTTGGTACAGCTCCCCCACCACCAGCACCACCACTTAATTACAGTGTATTTGCACATCTTGGCATCGCCTCCCTGGTGTCATGGTCCTCTTTGAAAAGGAAGAAGAAACAACAACCTTTCTAAGTAGAAATAAGAGCTACCCCACTGCAGGACCAAACTGATACTGGCCAGTAGTTGGCTGTGTTAGTTCATTCTTTTCTTTCTTTCTTTGCTTCTTTCTTACCTTTCTCCCTTCCTTCATTCTTCTTTTCTTCCTTCTTTCCTTTTTTCCTTCCTTCTTTCTTTTCCTCTCTCTCTTTTTCTCATTCTTTCTCTCTGTCCCCACAGGGTATCATACCCTTACCTGAGGGTACTCTGCTCAAAGAAATATAAATTTTGATCCCTGAAATCTTTTTTTTCTTAAGAACCAAGTCTTAAACACAAATCACTCTGCCTCTCATTGATTGGTCAACAACAGGTCCCAGGTCAACTCTCAGTTGGTCATTGTTTAGGCAATGATTCCTCAGAGGGAGTACAAATAGAAATTTTTTCTATTTTAGCCGTAAACCCTAAAATTCTTTGTTGTAACCTCCATTTTTTAACATCTCTCATCCTGCCTAGAAACAGTAAAGACCACCAATAAATACAAAGTGAGTAAGGCCACCAAGTAAACCTGCCCAAACACACCACCTGAAACCCACAGCCCCCCCCCCACTTTTTTGTTTAGCTCTCAGAATATACTTGGGAACTTTCCAGGGTAGCAACAAACTGATCACTAAGCAACGAACCAGTGGCTATCTTTGGCTTCTGTATTTTACCACTTGTATAGCAACTGACTTTTTGTGGGTTTTATCTTTATAAACCCTGAGCACATATTCCTTAGGGCTGCTTGATTTGGGTTGTGTTTACTCCTTGTAGTCACCGGCTTATTAAACTCCACTTAAAACTATGAAAAATCTCACTCGCTGCCATTTTTGGTTCAACATCTTCACCTCCCAGATTTATTTTTTTTAACTAGCTAAATAGACCATTTTCTGCCTCATTTCTTATCTAATCTTAATCACTGAATGGTCTTTGCCTCAGTCAAACAAAGACCTGTTAAAGATCTTAGCTTTAAAAATGCTAAGGTTTCCCACTGCACCCAGGGCCATCTCCAGTCATCCTAATCTATATCTCACCACTGGATCCAACTGGCTCCAGCTGAGAAAGTGAGGCTGATGACTTTGCACAGCCTTCTCTCACTTAAATCCAAATGAATTGCATGTCATGGCATCACATCTCTGATGTCATGGTCTTCTTTGAGAATGAAGGACAAACAGCAACAATTCATATATACCACCAAAACATTTCTGATAGTTGTCTACAGACCTCCAGGACACTCCCCTTCTTTATTTTACTTCATGAGTTCAGTGCTTGGCTCACAGTCTCTTCTCAACTTCTGCCTTCACACTAGGGGATTTTAACATATCTATTGATAGTTCCCCAGACACCCTATTATTATTCATTCCACATGATCAAAATCTTTTATCATTTCCTCTCCTGCCTTGGAACCCCAAACTCTACTCATCATCCACATCATGATCTCCAGCCTCTCAGCCCCTCAGTTCTTTCCCAGGCAACCACTCTTCTACTAGCTACACTCTCCTCCTTTCCCCATCTTGACCTTTTGGTGAACTGGTTTAAATCTTCACTCTCTTCTTCCGAGTCCCTTACCCCTTCATCCTCTTGTAAATCTTGCCCTTCCATACCTCAGCCTTGGATCACTTCCACTCTTTGCTTCCTTGTCTACTACACAATGCTGCTAAATGATGCTCAAGAAAATAATAGAACTGTGCTGAGTAGGCTTACTACAAATTTGTGTTATATAACTTCAACTATCTCATAAGCAAGGCAATCTCTTTACAACTCCTATGTCAGCTCACTATCCCACTCTCAACAGTGGAAGGAATGTGAAAGAAAAGGCTTGAAGAAGAAAGCAATTTTGTTGTTTCTGGAGCAGGCATGTCAGAGAACACAGTAGAAGGAGTAGGTAACAATATAATGGGATCCTAGGTGGGATTAAGGGGAATGGGAGCAAGGGATCAGGCAGAGGGATAGAAAATAGAGTTTGAATGATGATGAGGGTTTTAGAAACATTGGGATGGAAGAGGATTATGACTAGAGGGGAGTTTGTTAATTATTGAGGAATAAGTTTAGGTAGATTTTCATTTTCCATAAGAAAGAAGGAAACAAATATTTATTAAGCATATACTTTGTGCCAAACATTGCTAAGCACTTTTTAGACATCTCATTTGGTCCTCACAACCATGCTAGGAATAAGTGCTATCCTTATGCCCATTTTACAGTTGAGGCAACTGAGACAAAGGTTAAGGGATTTGTCCAGGTTCCAATACCTAATATGTATCTAAAGTTAGATTGGAGCTCAGAAAAGCCTATTTATTTTTAACATTTTTTTAAATTTAGAATTTCTAATTCTCTTCCTCTCTCCCACCCCTCCCCCATCCACTGAGAAGGTAAGTGTTATGATATCAATTTTGCATGAGAAATCATGCAAAATGGATTTCCATATTAGCCATATTTTTTTCAAAGGAAGAAAAATAAAGTGAGAAAATTATACTTGCACTCAGTTAATCAACTTTCTTTCTCTCTCTCTGGAAATGGATAGCATTTTTCCACTATAAGTTCTTTGGAATTATCTTGGATCATTGTATTGATCAGACTAGCCTAGTCTTTCACAGTTGATGTCACTACTTCTTTGCAGATATTGTGCAAAATGATCTCCCAGTTCTTCTCAATTCATTTAGGTCTTCCTAGGTTTTTTCTGAAACCAGCCTCCTTGTCATTTCCCAAAGCACAATAGTATTCCATCACAATCGTATGCCACAACTTGTTCAGTCAGTCCCAAATTAATGAACATCCCCTTGATTTCCAGTTCTTTGCCACCACAAAAAAAAGAGCCCTCATAAATGTTTTTGCACATATACATCTTTTTCCTTTCCCTTTCCCTTTGACCTTTTTGGGGCACAGACCTAGCAGTTCAGTTGCTGAGACAAATTGTATGCACAGTTTTATAGTCCTTTGAGCAGAGTTCAAAAGTGTTCTCCAGAATATTTGAATCAGTTCACTATTCTACCAGTTCATTACTGTATCTATTTTCCCCCATTCTCCCAGTAACTGGAATTTCTGATAGCTGTGTGAGGTGGTGCCTCAGAGTTGTTCTAATTTGCCTTTCTCCAAACAATAGTGATTTAAAGCATTTTTTTCCCAAATGACTATGGATAGTTTTGATTTCTTTTTCTGAAAACTGCCTGTTTACATCTTTTATCCTGTTTTCAGTTGGGGAATGGTTCTTATTTTTATATATTTGATTCAGTTCTATACTCAGTTACTATTTGAGAAATGAGGTCTTTGTTGGAAAAACTTGCTGTAAAAATTTGTTTATAGTACTTCATTGTCTATGGTACTGATGGGATCTGGGACGCTTTTGTCCGTAACCACAGTTTGTAAAAAATCATATTTTTGTTTCGGGTTTCTCTGTAACATCAATTTGTAATAAGCCTGTGCAATTAAGTTGTAAAAAGCACACTGCCCCCAGCCATAAAAGCATTAACTCTGCCTCTCCCCTGCCCCCAGTCTAAAAGTCTTTTCCCTGAGCCAGCAATCTGCCTAGTGACAGTTCATTAATTGATTAGCTATACCTATGAATACATCACCCAAGCATTCAAAACCCTTAGTTTAGAGAAATGTATACCTCCTTTGTTCTAAGTGGCCAGCTGCACCCAAAATCCTTGAACAACATAATCAGAAGAGATAACTCCCTCCCAATATAGTACCTACTGAATCCCTAATCAGTCTAGCTTCCAAACTTGGCACAATCAAACCTATCCTCCCAACAGCCATATTGTCAAAGATGAGTAACAGACTGGACATATGTCATTCAGCCTTGACCAAAAGTAACCTATTGATGTCACAAGGCAAAAAACACACCTCTTCATTCCCCCCTCCCCCAAAAGGGATATCCCAGTGAATTATGGGCAATACAGCTATGCAGTTGATACAAAAAGTGCATGTCCCTTTAAGCACTGACCACTCCTAAACTCCTCCCTAACCCCTCCCTTACCCATCTAGTTAGCATAATTAACCTCTGACTGATAGCTTTATGGCTTTAAAAATTGTATCTCTAGATGGTGGGGGGGCAGAACCAAGATGGCAGTGTAGAAGCAGCAAGGTTCCACAGCTCTCATACAGCTACCCTAAATACCCATAAAATATGACCCTAAACAAATTTCAAACAAATTCACCAATCACCTCTTCAAAAATATCCCCAAAAGAAAACTCCTAGAAATGTTATTGTCAGGTTCCAGAATACCCAGTTAAAGTATTAACTTTAACTGCCAAGAGAAAACCATTTGAATACTGCGGAAGCACTATCAGGATAACCCAAGATCTGGCAGCTTCTACACTGAGGGATCCAAGGGCCTGGAATATGATATTTCAAAGATTAAGGGAGCTGGGATGAAAACCAAGAATCAACTACCCAGCAAAATTGAGCATATTATTCAAGGGGAAAATATGGTCATTCAATGGGGTGGAAGACTTTTAAGCATTCTTGCTGAAAAAAACAGAACTGAACAGAAAATTTGACAATCAAACACAAGAAGCAT
>CM053594.1:64133294-64150791 GCA_028646575.1 Pseudocheirus occidentalis
GAGAGAGAGAGAGAGAGAGAGAGAGAGAGAGAGAAAGAGGGAGAGAGAGAGAGAGACAGAGAGAGAGGGAGGGAGAGAGAATAAGTAATGGGCCAAGGATTACTCTGTAGTCTCCAACTTGTGTGATGTCGTATTGTTGACAGGCATAAGGAATTGTAGAAGAAGTGTCAATTTGGAGAGAAGGATAACAGTGCTACTTAAAAAAAACATGTTTTTTTGCCTTTAAAATTTATTTATTTTTTGTATACAAAATTCAGTTCCACAAGTTTTTGAGTTCCAAATTTTCTCCCCCTCCCTCTCCTCTCCATTTCCCTCCCAATATGGTATATAGGTTCTACATATACTTTCACATTAAACATATTTTCACAATAGTCAAGTTGTAAAGAAGAATTATAACCAATGAAATGAACCATGAGAAAGAAGAAACAAAACAAAACAAAAAAAGACAGAGCAAACAGTTTGCTTCAATCTGCATTCAGACTCCACAATTCTTTCCCTGGATGTGAATAACCTTTTCCATTATGATTCTTTTGGAGCTGTCTTAGAACCATTTCTGAGAAGAGCCAAGGCTATCAAAGTTAGTCACTGTAGATGTAATATGGCTGTAAATATGTACAATGTTCTCTTTGTTCTGCTCTCCTCACTCAGCATCAGTTTATGTAAGTCTTTCTGTATTATCATGGTCTGTCTGCTCCTCATTTCTTATAGTACAATAGTATTGCATTATATTCAGATACCACAATTTGTTTATCCATTCCTCAATTGATGGGCATCTCCTTGATTTCTAATTCTTTGCCACTACAAAAAGAGCTGCTATAAATATTTTTGTAAATACATGGCTTTTTCCCATTTGTACGATGTCTTTGGGATACAATTCTAGAAGTGATATTGCTGGGTCAAAGGGTTTGCACATTTTTGTAGCACTTTGGGCATAGTTTCAGATTGCTCTCCATAGTGGTTAGATCAATTCACAACTCCACCAACAATGCATTGTGTTCCAATTTTCCCACTTCTTCTCCTGCATTTATAATTTTCCTGTTTTGACATGTTAGCCAATCTGACAGGTGAGATGTAGTACCTCAGAGTTGTTTTGAACTGCATTTCTCTAATCAATAGTGACTTAGAGCATTTTTTCATGTGATTATAGATATTTTTAATTTCTTCCTCTGAAAACTGCCTGTTCATATCCTTTGACCATTTATCAATTGGGGAATGACTTGCATTCTTATAAATTTGACTCAGTTCCCTGCACATTTTAGAAATTAGAGACAGTGGTTGTAAAAATTCTTTCCTAGTTTTCTGATCCCCACCTAATCTTGGTTGCTTTGGCTTTGTTTGTACAAAAGCTTTTCAATGTAATGTAATAAAAAATATCCATTTTGCCTTTCATAAGAGAGTACTGCTTTTAATGTTTGGAATTTGTGATGCTTACAAGAAATCCAGTTTTCAATATCCAAAAGTTTGTTTGGTCCTGTAGAGAGTCTTGATCTTCTGGAGAGAGATAACATCTAGAGAGATACATAAAGATGCCAATCATCTATATGGAAAAAATAAAGTTATTAGAGCTGATGAAGTCACAAAGAAGAAATAGAGAGAGATCTGAGAAAGTGACTCAGAAAATCACCCAACATTGTTGTAATCTTTTAACTAGTATTTCATTTAGAACTTTTGCATCCATATTCATTAATACTATTGGTCTATAATTTATTTCCTCTGTTTTCACTCTTCCTGGTTCAGGTATCAGTTTCATATTGGTTTCATAAAGGGAGTTTGGTAAGATCTCTTCTTTGCCTATTATATAAAATAATTTATTCTATGTTGGAATTAATTGATCTTTAAATGTTTGATAGAATTCACTTCTAAATCTATTTGGTCTTGGTGCTGTTTTTCTTTCTTTTTAAAAAAGATTAACTTTTATGTTTATTTTTATTTTACATCATTCATTTCCACAAGATTTTGAGTTACAATTTTCTCCCCATCTTTCCCCTACCCACCACCCCAAAACAGTGATCCCACTGTATACTCCCTCCCCCAATATGCTCTCTTTTATATGTTCCCCCATCCCTCCTCTGACTTTCTATTAGGGCAAGATGGATATCCATACCTCAGTGCCCATGTATCTTATTTCCCAGTTGCATGTAAATAATAATAATAATAATAATAATATTTTTTAAAAAAATTTGATTTTAAAACTTTAAATTCCAGATTTTTCCCTTCCTCCATTGTCTCCCTTCCTTACTGGGAAGATAAGCAATTCAATGTGTGTTACACATGTGTAGTTATGCAAAACATTTCCATAGTGGATATACTGTGAAAGACTGATTATATTTCCCTCCATCCTATCCCTCTCCACTTGTTCTGTTCTCTACTTTGTCCCTGTCCCTTTACAAAAGTGTGTGCTTCCAACTATCTTTCCCCCCAACCTGCCTTCCCCTCTATCATGCTCCGTTTCATCCTCTTCCCTCCTACTCTCCTGTAGGGCAAGATACCCAATTCAGAATGTATGTCGTTCCGTCCCTAAGCCAAATTCGATGAGAGTAAGGTTGACCCATTCCCTTATGCCTTTCTCTTCTTCCCCTCCATTGTAACAGTTATCCCTTGCCACTTCTATATGAGATAATTTACCCCATTCTGTCTCTCCATATCTCCTCTCATTATATTCCTCTCTCACCTCTCAATATCACATTCTAAAAATATCATCCCTTCCCATTCAATTGATTCTGTGCCTTTTGTCTATGTATACCTGTACATATACCTGTACACATATATACACACATTCATATATGTCTTCATATGCATATATACCACCTCACATAGACATATGTATGTATATATGTATGTGTGTATATATACATACATATATATGTATATATATGTTTATATTCCCTTCAACTATTGTTACACTGACAAAAGTTTCAGAAGTTAAAATGATCATATTTCCATGTAGGCATGTAAATAGTTCAACTTTGATAAGTTCCTTATGATTTGTTTCCCCTGTTTACCTTCTCATGCTTCTCTTGCTTCTTGTTTTTGAATGTAAAATTTTCTATTCAGTTCCAGTTTTTTTGATCAAGAATGCTTGAAAGGCCTCCACCTCATTGAATGATTGTATTTTCCCCTGAAACAGTATATTGAGTTTTGTTGGATTGGTTTTAATCCTAGATCCTTTGAGCTCCAGAATATCATATTCCAAGCTCTTCAGTCTCTTAATGTAGAAGCCTCTAGATCCTGTGTTATACCAATTATGTATCCACAATATTAAAATTGTTTCTTCTTAGCTGCTTATAATATTTTCTCCTTGGTCTAGGAACTCTGGAACCTGGCTATAATATTCCTAAGAGTTTCTGTATTGGGATCTTTTTCAAGAGGTGATTGGTGAATTCTTTCAATTTCTTCAGTGAGCTTTTGAAATTCTTTTTCCATCTGGCAAATTCAGCTTTTTAAGGCATTCTTCTTCTCATAGGCTTTTTGGGCCTCTTTTGCCATTTGAGTTAATCTGTGTTTTAAAAAGGTGTTATTTTCTTCAGTCAGGTTGTTGACTCTCTTTTCATGGTTTTCTTGCATCATTCTCATTTCTCTTCCCAATTTTTCCTTCACTTTTCTTACTTGATTTTCAAAATCCTTCTTGAACTCCTCCATGGCCTGTAATCAGTTCATATTTTTCTTGAAAGCTTTTGGTACAGGAGTTCTGACTCTGTTGTCTTCCTCCCATTCCATTATTTGATCTTTTATGTCCCCCAAAAAGGAATCTAAAGTTGGATGGCTGTGCTTGCTTTGCTTGCTCATGTTGCCAATTACTTGACTTTTGAGCTTAGAACTCTGCTTCCAAAGGGGAGAACTTTGTCTCAAATCTCTGGTGATTTTTAGTTTGTTCTTTTTTCTAGTTTTTAAATTGCATAACCAATTCATCATTCTGCTCTTTCACTATTTTAATGATGTAAGAGTTTATAGATATAAATTTTCCTCTGATCAGTGCTTTTGCTATACGCATCCCATGGGTTTTGATATGATGTATCATTATTTAATCTCTTCAATATAATTTTTTATTGTTTCTATGCTTTGTTCTTTAACTCATTCATTCTTTTTAAAAAATATTAATTTTTAGTTTTCAATATTCATTTACACAAGATTTTGAGTTACAAATTTTCTCCTGTCTTTCCCCTATCCCCACCCCAAGATATTGAGCCTACTGAATACTTCTTCCCCCAATCTGTTCTCTCTTATAACCTCCCCTATAGCACCCCAACTAATTAGTAGGGCAAGATGGATTTCTATACCCCAATGCCTGTATATCTTATTTCCCAGCTGCATGTAAAAACAGTATTTTTTTAGCATTTGTTTTTAAAACTTTGATTTTCAGATTCTTTCCCTTCTTTCCTCTTTACCCACCCCACTAGGAAGACAAGTCAATCCAGGTTGTGTAGTTACACAAAATGTTTTGATAGTAGTTATATTGTGAAAGACTAACCAATTTCCTGCCTCCCCCCATTCTTATCCCATTCACCACTTATTCTATTTTCTCCTACTTTGAAAGTGTTTGCTTCTAATTACCTTCTCCCCAATCTGCCCTCCCTTCTATCATTGCCCCTCTTATCCCCTTCCCGTCTACTTTACTGTAGGGTAGGATATTGAATTGAATGTGTATGTTTAACCTTCCTTAAACCAAATTCAATCGGAGTAAGGTTGACCCATTCCCTTTCATCTTTCTGCTCTTCCCCTCCATTGTAACACTTTTCTCTTGCCTCTTTCATATGAGATCATTTACCCTATTTTATCTTTCCCTTTCTCCTTCTCCCAATATATTCTCTCTCACCTCTTAATTTCATTTTTGAGATATCATCCCTTCATACTGAACTCATCCCATTCCCTCTGTCTATGTATATATGTACACACATATACACACACTCATATATATATGTATATACTTATACACACATACTGCCTCCTATACATACATATATATGCATGCATACATACATACCTATATGCACACACACACACACATATATACATATACACATACACATATATACTGCCTTCAACTATCCTCATACTGAGAAAAGACTCATGAGCTCCAATGATAATTTTTTCATGTTGGAATGTAAATAGTTTAACTTTAATAAGTTCCTTATGATTTCTTTTTTCTGTTTACCTTCTCATGCTTCTCTTGCTTCTTGTATTTTAAAGTCAAATTTTCTGTTCAGCTCTGTTTTTTTTCATCAAGAATGTTTAAAATCCTCTATTTCATTGAATGATCAGATTTTCCCCTGAAGCTTATACTCAGTTTTGTTGAGTAGGTGATTCTTGGTTTTAATCATAGTTCCTTTGACCTCTAGAATATCATATTCTTAGTTGCTCAGTCCCTTAATGAAGAAGCTGCTAGACCTTGTGTTGTCTTGGTTGTGTTTCTACAATACTCAAATTTTCTTCCTGACTGCTTGTAATATTTTCTCCTTGACCTGGGAACTCTGGAATTTGGCTAAAATATTCCTAGGAGTTTTCTTTTGGGGATTTTTTACAAAAGGTGATTGGTGAATTCTTTTCATTTCTCTTTTGCCCTCTGGTTCTAAAATATCAGGGCAATTTTGATTGATAATTTCTTGAAAGATGATATCTAGGCTCTTTTTTTGATCATATGTCTCATGTGGTCCAGTAATTTTTGAGTTATCTCTCCTGGGTCTATTTTCCAGGTCAGTGGTTTTTCCAGTGAGATACTTCTCATTGCCTTCTATTTAAAAAATTTGTTTGGATTTGTTTTATAGCATCTTCATTTCATGTAAAGTCATTAGTTTCTATTTGCTCCAATCTAATTTTGAAGGAATTATTTTCTTCAGTGAGCTTTTGAAATTGCTCTTCCATCTGAGCAATTTGGCTTTTAAAGGCATTCATCTCCTCATTGGTTTTTTGGACCTCTTTTGTCATTTGAGTTAGTCTAGTTTTTAAGGTGTTATGTTCTTCAGTCAGTCTATTGACTAGTTTTTCATTATTTTCTTTCATCATTCTCATTTCTCTTCCCAATTTTCCCCCCTTCTCTTACTTGATTTTCAAAATCCTTCTTGAGGTTCTCCGTGTTCTGCAACATGTTCATATTTTTCTTGGATACTTTTGATGCAGGAGTTCTGACCTTGTCATCTTCTTCTGGTTCTATGTTTTGATCTTATTTGTCCCCCCAAAAAGATTCTATAGTCCAATTGTGCTTTCTCTGCTCATCTTGCCAGCCAATTACTTGACTTTTGAGCTCTTTGTCAAGGTAGAACTCTGCGTCAAGAGTGGAGAAAGCTGTTTTCCAAATTGATGGGGTTTTCTCAGCTGTTGTCAGAGCTGTTATCAGAACTATGGGGAGCGCACCTTCTCTATAGCCACCACAAGCTCTGGCACACTAGCCGTCCATACCAGGACCACCACCCAAGGCTAAGACCCAGCAGGAGCTCTTGAGGAAGCCACCCAGTAGCAGCTGCAATTGCTGCACCAACACACACCTGTTGCCATGGGGGCAGGGGCCAGACCATGCTCTTCTCTCACCCAGTTCCAACAGAGTTCCCTACTGACCTTTTACTTTCTCTTTGGTGTTTATGAGTTGAAAAGTCTGGAAACCTCCACAGCTTCTGGTGATTCACTCTTCTGAATTCTGCTCTGGCCAATCTGTGTTACTGGTCAGGGCTGCCATAGGTTTGGGGCCAGATGGCTCATGTGGGTCTGTGCTCTGCTCCCATTCCAGTGTGATAAACCCTTCCTGTTGGCCTTCCAGGATGTCTTTGGTGGGAGATTTGTTTTTCTCTGTCACTTTGCAGTTTGTGTAGCTCTAAGATTTGTTTAGAGTAATTTTTTTAAACAGGTACTGGAGGGGGTTGGAGCAGGGTCTCAAGCAAGTTCCTGCTTTTACTCCACCATATTGGCTCCACCCACCATTTATTCTTTAAGATTAGATGGTTTAATCTCCATTGTGATCTGAAAATGATACTTTAAACATTTCTGCTTTTTTGCTTTTAACTGTAAAATTTTATGTTCTAAAATGTGGTCAATCTTTTAAAGTCGTTCCATGAACCACTGAGAAAAAAATTGTATTTCTTTCTATTTTCAATCAGTTCTCTCCAGATAGCTATGATATCTACCTTATCTGATTCTGTTCAGTTCCTTGACTTGTTTCTTATTTATTTTTTGGTTAGACCTAAATAGTTCTTTACAGGAAAGCTTTTAGTCCTTCACTATTGTAGTACTACTCTTTATCTCCACCTCTATTACATTTAACATTTCTTTAAAAAATTTAGATATTATGGTATTAGAGCATATAGGTTCAGTACTGATATTGCTTCATTGTCTGTGGTAACCTTAATAAAAATGTAGTTGTATTATTTATTTTAATTAAATCTATCTTAGCCATAACTGTGAGATTGTAATTTCTACCTCTGCCTTTTTTTACATCAGCTGAAGCATAATAAATTCTCCATTTTAACTCTGCCATTTTTAAATGTGTTTTTTTATAAATAACCTATTGGTGGATTCTGAGTTTTAATCCATTCTGCTGTTTCCATGTTAAGAGTGAGTTCAAACCATTCATATTGAAAGTTACAATTACTCTTTGTGAATTTCCTTCCATATAGCTTGTACTTATTGTCGTCCTTCTCAGCTCCTCTTTTTACTCTATCCCTATTACCTTATCCTCTCCCCCTTTTCTCCAATTTTCTATTCTACCTACTCCTCTAAGAGTCCTTTCCTCATTCCCTTCCTCCACCTTTCTAAATCTTAATCTACATAGACCTCTAGAAGTCCTTTCCTTATCCTGTCCTTAGTCCTCTTATTTTTCCATAAGTTTAAAAGACTTTTATACACATTTGGATATATATGTTATTTCCTATTTAACCCAGATACAATGAGAGTGAGATTCAAGCACTACAAGCCCTCTGTAACCCACTACTTCCTCTGTATCACTTCCTCCTTTCATGACAAAGTTGCATTAGATAATTGATGCTTTAGCTTTTCCTTCCCAATTTTGTTTTTCAGAATAACCCCATCATTAACAACTCAGTCCCAATATTTCTTTCAAACTACTCTAGCAATGATGACAGTCTTCAGAATACTGATAACATTTTCATATATTAGAAATAAACAGTATGATCTTAATGAGTCCCTTATAATTAGTCTTTAATGTTTTCCTCTTATTTCTTCTGGATCTTCTATATAAAATGTACCATTTAATTCTGGTCTTTTTGTCATAAATACCTGAAAATCTTTCAGTTGATTTAATGTACATTTTTTTCCCCATTCAGGATTATAATCAACTTTGCCCAGTGTGTTTTTGATGGTTGCAATTTTAACTATTTTGCTCTTCAAAATCCAATGTTCTAAAACTTGCTTGTGGTATTTTAGTGTAGAAGCTGCTAGGTCTTGTGAAATCCTGATGGCATTTCCACAGTATTTACATTATTTTTTTCTTGTTAGTTGCAATGTTTTCTCCTTTATCTAGTAGTATTGAAATTTGGCTGATTTTTCCTCCTGAAATATCTTTCAGGTGAATGGTAGAGTTTTTTCTATTTCTATTTTACCCTCTCATTCTAGAACTTCAGGGCAGTTTTCCTTATTAATTTCTTGTAGCATTATATCAAGATTGTTATTTTGATAATGACTTTCAGGTAGTCCTACAATTCTTACATTGTCTCTTCTCAACTATTCTGTAGATCATTTGCTTTTCTAATGAGATGCTTCAAATTCTTTTCTATGATTTTTTTTTAGTTTTAGTATTTCTTGGTGTTTTACAATGTCATTCGATTCCCCCTGTCCAATTCTAGGTTTCAAGGAGTTTTTTTTTCTTCCATAAGATTTTGGACATCTTTTTCCAGTTGGTTAACTTTTTTTTTGCCATACTTTTCTTGGATTGCTTTTATTTTTTTCTAATTTTCCTCAATATCTCTTATTTGGTTTTTGAAGTCCTTTAAAAAAGTTCTTCCAAATATTCTTTTTCAGCTTATAACCATTTTATGTAATTCTTTGGAGTATGAGTGGCTCACTGGCTTCCTCTGAATATGAACCCATGTCTTCTTTCATACCACAGACACCATAGCTGTCTATGGTGGGACTTTTTCCTTTGCTTGCCCATTTTTATTTTGTTTTATTTTATTTTTTAGCAGTTTATTATTGTAATCAATTTTAATCCTGACTTTTTGGTAATGGTTCCCTAGGCCAGAGGTCTCCCTTACTATTTTTTTCTGAATTCTGGTGAGGTGTTCAACCTCGGGTATTCTTCTCCTTCCCTAAGCCACAGTTAGGATCCACAGTCACATCCCCAAAATGTTCTTACTTCCTGAGGTACCTCATTCACTGGCATGGGGGTGCTCCTCCTTTTCTACAGTGACAATCCAGAATCATGTCTGGTCAGCACTGCTAGGCCTGCTGTTCAGAAAGAGCGTGAAATCTTTCAATCTTTCCCCACTTAGTTGTCTGATCCCCAAGCTTTTTGTTTGATGTAAGTGTGTGAGATGCAAGTTAGAAAATTAGAGTAAAATTTTTTGAGGTCTAGTTGTATTCCCAAAGAAATTGCCTCCAGGGTCTAATGCTTGTTGATTTAGCACAGTTGGCCTTGAGGTGTCTATACTTTACTTAGGCCAAACCTCAGACTCTGGAGGGCCTATCTTTTCTGAGGTCCTCTCAAGTTGTGTTAGGAGGACAATTGCTTTACCCCTTTATTTTTGTTGCTCTATGTTCATTTTGTGGTGATGTTCTATCTGTTTGTGGAGGAAATTTGGAGATCCTGGAAATTTCTGGAAAAATCTTCCCAGAATGTTCATTTAGAGCCTTCCTTTAGTATATCTTCCCAGGTCAGTTCCCGGGCTTTGTAAGGTCGGTTGGATCCTCATTGTGACTTTTGCATTTGAAGTTGAAGTGCTCCTTTGTTGCCTGTGGGTAAACCATAGATGCACAGGTAAGAAAGGTCTAAGTAGGGTAGCAATGTTATGAAATCATGGGATGTTAATAAAGCTCCAAGTGGGCAGTCCCTAACTAGCACAGATCCTGATGGGTCCACTAGTCTTTGTGCAATTCTGACCCCTTCTAGCTGAGTGTAGTCCCAATTTATATTTGACCCTCCACCCCCAACTCTCAACATTCCAGACCTATATACCCCTCAGCCCATGTACTGCCCTGAATTCAGGTTGGGTTCCAGTCTCTGCATAGTTCTGACTCCCTTATGTCCAAAGATGTAAGCACCATTCTGAGTGTTCCCTGACCATCCCCCCCCCCCCACTATCTTTGCAAAACTGATCCAGATCTGGTCTTCTCACAGTCTTGAACTTCAAGTGTGACTGAGTCCATGTGTAGCCCTCAGCTTAGGGGGACTGTGGACTTACCTAAAGTGTGGAGGACTGGGATCCTTCTAAGTCTGGTTTAATTCAGATAGAATGTGGTGCATAAGATGTAACTCAGGGAGGGGATTAGAGAGGGTTTGGAGGGCTCAGGGACTGTGAAAGGGCCAGAAACAGACAGTCCCAGTCCTATTTAACCTAAACCTTAAACCAGCTCATGGTTTCTTTTTGGCTTACAGGGTATTTTTCTGAATGGACATACTGGCTTGACTGGATAGCTGGCAGCGCACTTTGTGTGCTGATAATATTAAGGATTTTTTCAACATTTGTATTAAAAGAGTTGTCACCACACCCCACCAGTTCATTGACAAGGTAATTTCAGGTGGATCTGCATTTGACTTAATTACAGGTGATTGTCCCCACAGGCAGCTGATGAAAGACCAAGTTGAGCCTAGAGGACCCATGATCAGTTGGGCCTGGAGCTAGGTTGGTGTAAGAGTTAAAAAGGATGAAAGGGAAGGAGAGAATCACCAAAAAAGGTCAGTGGGAGGCTTGGTGCCATGGCATAGGTGGAGGAAGACAGTGGACTTGCAGTAGAGGGAAGTAAAAGAAAGGTCCTTTTCCCTCTCTTCTTCCTATTCTCCCTTTCTCCCATTTTCCTTAGGCCCTTTGTCCCCTCTCCACCCTGCCATCTCCCTCTTCTCTCCTTCTCTGCTTCCTCCTGGTATCTCTCTTTTCTGTTTTCCCTCTATGCACTTCTCTCTTTCCCCTTCCCTTTCCACTTGCTCTCTCCTTTTCTCTATGCATCTGCTTCCAAAACAGACACCTAATCACTGAGCTGAGTTAGCCTCATCCAGTACACAAGTTTGTTTCCCTCCCTTGTCTCCGAGTGAGAAGAAGGAGGAAGATGCCACATCGAGGTCTCTGAGTTGTGGTGGGAGTTGGGGGTGGGGTTGTATGGGAGGTGAAACCCTGAGTGTTCCCTGACCATTTCCCTCCTCCCTGCCCCCCCCCCCCCCACTCCCGCTATCTTTGCAAAACTGATCCAGATCTGGTCTTCTCACAGTCTTGAACTTCAAGTGTGACTGAGTCCATGTGTATGGACTTTGTCTTCTATTTCCAGGTTACTGTATTAGGACCACCGTCCTCTGCCAGGCTTCCCAGTCCTTAATTTGCTTAAAGCCTTTGACAGTCAACTCCATCCCTCTCAATTGCTCACTATTTGCATTCCCTATGGGTCAAATTTTGTGGCTCATGGTGGTCAGTCACTCAGTAAATATTTGTTAAGCACCTACTATGTACCAGGCACTCTTCTGAGTCCTGGAGATACAAAGAATGGCAAAAGATGGTCCTTACTCTCAGTGTAAGGGGAGACAATATGCAAACCATTGTATGCAAACAAGTGATATACAAGATAAATTGGAGATAATCAGCACAGGAAAGTAACTAGAATTAAGGGGGAGGAAGAATATGTTTTCCAAAAAGGTGCAATTTTAGCTCTCAGTTCTTTCCCAGGTCATCACCCCTACACTAGCTCCACTCCTCCCTTCCCTATACCATTCCCTGTTTCCTATGGAAAACCAGTTCAACTCTCCTCTTTTGTCTTCTCTTGAGTCCCTTGCACCCTTGCCTTTCTGCTTAACTTGCCTTGTAAAGCCTCAGCTTTACACTCCCACCAGTCTTGTGTCTTTGCCCCTACACACCTGGAGCTGACAGAAGCTGGAGTAAATCACAAAGCCATGCTGACTGGCTCCACTATAAATTTGTTACGTCGCTCAACTCGTACTCTCACTGCTCCAAGGCAGTCCTTTGAAACTTCTGTAATTATTTCCCTATCCTATTCACCAGGGTGACTTGTTCCAGAACTTTTTTATATCCCTTCACAACACTTCACAATCCCTTCACAACTTTCCCATGACTAGGCCACTCCAACCCTCTCACCCAAGAACCTAGCCTCATATTTAACTAAAATTTTGAGAGACATCTCTTTTAAATAAATTACTAAGAGGTCTCTCTTCTCCCCTCTTCTTCATCTTACATCCCTCAGATGCCTCCATTCACTGTCTCCTCCACCCCTGTCTCACACAATGAAGTGGATCTTCTTGCCAAGCCAAATCCCTCTATGTCTATGAGTGGTCCCATTCCGTTCTGTCTCCTCTAGCAGATTTCTCCCTTTATCATACCTACTCTCTCAACTATCTTCAATCTCTTCAAATCTCTCCAAATTTCCTCTATTCTGAAAAAAGAAAAAGCACCAATTGATCCATCCATCTCTGCTAGTACTGTCATATCTCTCCTCCCTCCTGTGGCTAAATTTCTTGAGATGGCATCTATGATAGGTACCTGCTTCCTTTCCTTTCACTCTTCTTAAAGCTCTAGTGTTTGATTTCTCAACTCATTATTTAAATGAAACTCATCTCTTCAAAATTTCTAGCAATCTTCTAATTGTCAGATTGAAAGGCCTTTTATCATTTATTATTCCTTATCTCTCTGCAGCCTTTGATGCTGTTAATGTCTCTTCTTTTGCCTATTGTTGTTGGTCATTTGTTTCCAACTTTTTGTGACCCATTTCAGAGTTTTCTTGGCAAAGATACAAGAATGGTGTGTCATTTTCTTCTCCAGTTCATATTTATAGATGAGGAAACTGAGGCAAACAGGGTTAAGTGACATGCCCAGGGTCACACAGCTAATAAATATCTGAAGCCAGATTTGAATTCGGGAGGATGATGAGTCCTCTTGATTCCAAGTCCAGTCCTCTGTGCCCTGTAACAACTGGTTGCCACTTTTTTTTTAGAAATTTTTTTTACCTTTTTTTTAGAGGGCAATTGGGGTTAAGTGACTTGCCCAAGGTCACATGGCTAGTTTTTGTGTTAAGTGTCTGAGGCTGTATTTGAACTCAGGTCCTCCTGACTCCAGGGCCGGTGCTCTATTCACTGCGCCACCTAGCCACCCCCACTTTCTTTACCTTAATACCCTATTTTCCCTAGATTTTTGTGATACTTCTCTGTCCTGGTTCTCCTCTTTCATATCTGACCAGTCACCTTCACTGGATCTTTATCCAAGCCATGTCTACTAGCCCTAAGTGTCCCACAGGGTTCTGTTTTGGGCCTTCTTGTCTCCCTTTATTGTGTTCCACTCAGTCACCTAATCATCTCACATTTTTTCAGTTATCATCTTTATAATGATCATTGTCTTATCTATTTATCCAGTCCTAACTTCTCTCCTGACCTCTAGTCTTTCATCTCCAGAAGCCTACTAGACACCTCAAAACTAATGCTTCATAGACATCTTAAGTTCAACGTGCTGAAAACTGAACTAATTTCCCCCTCAGATCTTCCCTTCTTCTATCTTCCCCCTTCCATTTGCTGCTATCATTGTCTTCTTAGACTTCCAGGTTAGGAACCTAGGGGTCATCCTTAACTCCTCGCTCTGACCCCTCCCCCATATCCAGTCTCTCGCTAAGGCCTTTTCATTTGACCTTCGTAGCATCTCTCATATGTGGTCCCTTCTCTCTGACTCTGCTACCACTTGGAGAAGGTCCTTATCACCTCATACCAGGACTGCTAGTGGATCTCCCTGCCTCAGTCTTACCATACCTCTCTAGAACATAAAAGCCACCAGATTCAATAAATTCTAGTGGCTCCCTGTTACCTCCATTATCAAACATGCAATCCTCTATTTGGCTTCAGAACTTCCTAATTTGATCCCTTCCTCCCTTCCCAATCTTCTTATAACATATGCCCTTCCATGTACTCTGCAGTCCTCTGATACTGGCCTCCTGGCTGTTCTTTGCACTCTTCACTCCATCTCCTCACACTGGGCATTTCCACTGTCCCTCCCATGCTTGAAATTCTCTCTTCTCACGTTACTCTCCTGCTTCCTCTGACTTTCCTTATATCCTAGCTAAAATCTTCAGATGTCACAATCATCCATCACCAACAGATAGGTTATGAGGTGTGAGACTAAGGAGTTGAGGATGATGCTTCACTCTGAGCAACTGTAGTGTTTCCTCTTCCTCCCTAGCACTCCCTCTTTCTGCCTAATTCTGACAACTTTTATACCCCATGCTTCTGGTTCCTATTTATTTTAGTCACCTCCCCAGCATTAGTCAATACCTATGGGGCAGGGGCCCTTTGTCTTCCTCACCCCCCCACCAGGTAGCATGTTCAGTAATTATTCTTGTTTCTAGGCAACTATGTGAACACTTGGGGCAGTGCTGCATCCAGCCATGGATAAATGAATCACTGAGGGATGTGCAATGGTAGATGACTGCTGAGCCAGAACAGATGATGCCTCATCACATGGACGAAAAGCAAGCTACTAACTTCCTGGACTCTCTCTTCCATTCTAGCTTTGAAGCTTGAGGTCTCTTTAATGTTGCAATAGCAGTATCAGGTTGGGGAAGGGATGATCTTCCCATTTTTCCACCCAGCTGCTATGTACCTATGATCACGGGGCCACTTCTGACTCTTGTGTATTTGTTCTGTTCTGACTTTGTCAAGTAAGTTTTCCCCAGATGGATTTGTCAAGCACTGGGTGGGACCTTGTGATTTGAAAGGTCTGAAATTCCTGAGTTCCAGTGAGCAATTGGATGTTAAAAGGAAACATTTCTGCATTAGAGAAGATGCCACCAGAAAGATGTCTGACCCAAGCTTGGCATTTGATCTGACAATACCGGAGATGAAATGTAAAGTGTATGCCTAATAGATTGCAAACCTCCTTAGAGGACCGCTAGGTGGCGCAGTGGATAGAGTCCTGGCTCTGAAGTCAAGAGGAGTCATCTTTGTGAGTTGAAATCTGGCCTCATACACTTAGTAGCTGTGTGACCCTAAGTAAGTCACTTAACCCTGTTTGCCTCAGTTTCTCAGCCAGAAAATGAACCGGAGAAGGAAATACTCCAGCACCTCTGCAAAGAAATCCCCAAATGGGGTCACAAGAATTGAACAAAACTAAAAAAAAAAAAACAAAAAACAGAACAGCCAAAGCAAAAACTGCCTTATGCTTTGATATAGTTAATATTAGCCTCCCAGCCTGTTGTGTAAATAAAGATAAATTACTCATGCCTGTTCTAATCAATTGTTAAAGCATATGATTTGTCTCAACTTAGCATTCCTTTTTGTGAGTAGGAATATACTATGTGACCCATTCTTGATTCATGTTGTACTTTAAATCCCTTTGTTACTTTCTGCTTTTGGAGGAAATTGAGACTTGTAAGTAATAATCTCATTTTCTTTGGCCATCATGTGAACTGAAGGCCAGGTTGCACAGGACCAAACCCCAAGTCAACCACATGCTTGGTATAGGACAGTACTAAGGGTCAGTGCCCCAGCACCTGTGGTTTCAGTCAGTAGTGCTTCTGGGTTATACCTAGCATCTTTCTACCTGTGATGTCACAGAAGGGAAACCCAGCACAGTCACCTGGGGGAAAAGAGTCCCATAAACCTCATGACCTTTGGCTGCTCAGGAAGGTACCCTCCTATGAATACTCCCATGATTCACTGACTTAGAGGTAGGGGGAAGACCTCAGTGGAGCTTTTTACTCCTCTGGTAAGAGTCATTGTTTACCCCCTCTCCTACCTTCCTTCTTTCTATGGTGACCCCATGACCAGACCACCTCATTGCACACTGACAGCTCTGGTTTTATCCATCTCTTGATGCATCTGTTTGACCATGCTCTGTTCCATTCATGTTTCATTTTAGGTCTCAGTATTTCCTTTGTAAGTGTGATAGGACCATCAACTTCCTGAGGCAACTCCCCCAGCTTCCTGACCTAGATTCCTCCCCTCCTGAAATCCTGTTTTGCCCAGTTTCCCTGATATAGCTTCCTGATCTTGGGTCACAAAAGATCCCAGCCATGTGTAGTCAGCACCTCTCAGACACGGTGGATACCTGAGACCATGTGAGTATGTTGGCCACTGATGGACCAGATAAATTTCCAGAGGAAATAAAAGGCACTGAATCGTGAGGAGCCAAGCGCCATTGTACCCTTATTGCATATCTTTGCTGTGCTAGGGCAAATTTTTTAAATTTTAAATTAACTTTTGTTTATTTTTAGTTTACATCATTCATTTCCATGAGATTTTGAGTTAAAATTTTCTCCCCTACTCACCACCCCCAAAACAGTGATCCCACTGTATACCTCCTCTCCCAATCTGTTCTCTCCTATGTCCTCCCCTCATCACCCCTCTGACTTTCCAGTAGGGCAAGATGGATCTCCCTACCCCAGTGCCTGTATATATTATTTCCCAGTTGCATGAATAATAATAATTATATAAATATATACACATATATACATGTATATTTTTAACATATGATTTTAGAACTTTGAATTCTATATTCTTTTCCTTCCTCCCTTGTCATCTACCCCCACTGGAAAGACAAGCAATTCAGTGCAGGCTGTACATGTGTAGTTATGCAGAACATCTCCACATGGACATATTGTAAGAGACTGACTATATTTCCCCCCTTCTTATCCTGCCCTCCCCCTTGTTTTATCCTCTACTTTGTCCCTGTCCCTTGACAGAAGTGTGTGCTTCTAACAACCCTCCACCCCACTGCCCTCTCCTCCATCATCCTCCCTCTCATCTACTTCCCCCCTACTCTCCTGTAGGGCAAGATACCCAATTTAGAGTGTATGTCATTCCTTCCCCAAGCCAAATTCAGTAAGAGTAAGGTTCACCCATTCCCTTTTGCATTCCTGTTCTTGCCCTCCATTGTAACAGTTATGCCTTGCCTCTTCTATGAGATGATTAACCCCATTCTGTGTCTCCCTGTCTCCTCTCATTCTATTCTTCTCCCACCTCTCAATTTCACCTTTTAAAATATCATCCCTTCCTATTCAATTGATCCTGTGCCCTCTGTCTATGTACACATATATACAGACACTCACATATGTATTCATTTGCATATATACCCTCCTATACAGACATGTGTATACATACATATGTATACATACACATACATACATATAATACACACACACATTTATATTCCCTTCAACTATCCTCATACTGTGAAAAGTTTCATAAGTTACAATTACTGTTTTTACATGTTGGCATATAAACAGTTCAACTTTGATAAATTCCTTTTGATTTGTTTTCCATGTTTACCTTCTCATGCTTCTTGTATTTGAATGTCAAATTTTCTATTCACTTCTGTTTTTTCTTCAAGAATACTTGAAAGTCCTCCACCTCATTGAATGA
>CM053594.1:64150891-64181550 GCA_028646575.1 Pseudocheirus occidentalis
GTTTTAATCCTAGCTCCCTTGATCTCCAGAATATCATATTCCAGGCCCTTCAATCCCTTAATTGTGGTAGAGGCTGCCAGATCCTGGGTTATCCTGATTGTGTTTTCACAGTATTCAAATTATTTCTTCTTGGCAGCTTGTAATATTTTCTCCTTGATTGGGGGACTCTGGAACCTGGCTATATCATTCCTAGGAGTTTTCTTTTTGGGATCTTTTTCAAGAGGTGAACGGTGAATTCTTTCAAGTTCTATTTTGCCTTCTGGTTCTAAAATATCAGGGCAATTTTTCTTGAGAATTTCTTGAAGGATGCTTTCTAGGTTCCTTTTTTGATCATGGCTTTCAGGTAATCCAATAATTTTTAAATTGTCTCTCCTGGATTGATTTTCCAGGTCAGTGGTTTTTTTCAATGAGATATTTCACATTACCTTGGATTTTTCATTTGTTTGGGTCTGTTTAATAGTATCTTGGTTTTTCATAAAGTCATTAACTTCCATTTGCTCCAGTCCGATTCTGAAGGTGTTATTTTCTTCAGGGAGCTTTTGAGATTCTTTTTCCATCTGGCAAATTTAGCTTTTTAAGGTACTCTTTTCCTCATTGGCTTTTTGGGCTTTTGCCATTTGAGTTAATCTATTTTTAAGGTGTTATTTTCTTCAGTCAGGTTATTGACTCTCTTTTTATGATTTTCTTGCATCATTCTCATCTCTTCCCATTTTTTCCTCCACTTCTCTTATTTGGTTTTCCAAATCTTTCTTCAGCTCCTCTATGGTCTGTAAACAGTTTACATTTTTCTTGGAAGCTTTTGGTGCCAGAATTCTGTCTGTGTTGTCTTCCTCCCATTCCATGCTTTGATCTTTTTTGTCCCCAAAAAGGAATCTAAAATTGGATTGCTGTTTTTGCTTTGCTTCCTTTGCCTGCTCACATTGCCAGTCAATTACTTGACTTTTGAGCCACAGTAGACCTCTCCTTCCCCGGGGGGAGACCTTTGTTCCAAATCACTGGGATTTTTGCAGCTGCCAGAGATATTAGGAGGCCACTGTCTTTGCAGTCTTCACCAGCTTTGGCTCACTGGTCATGCACCTCAGGACCACCACACAAGACTGTGATCCCAATCCAGGCAGGTTAAGGCAAGAGTACTTAGCCTTTGAATGTTCGCTTGCCCCCCCTGCAATCTGCAGGCCAGGAACTCTGAAGCAGCCATGTGGAGGTGGTTGCAGGGTCCCCACTTCAGGTGCTTCTTGCTCTGTGGGCAGATGACCAGACCCGCTCCTCTCCTCTGAATTTAGCTGAGTTCCACTGACCTTTCACTTTGTCCTTGTCTCTTGTGGGTTGATAATTCTGGAAACTGCCACAGCTGCTGTTGATCCTCTCTCCTGAAAGCTCCAGTGGCAGCTTGTCCTGGGTACCCTCGGGCTAAAGCTGTGGGTTCATGTTGTGCTGGTCTTGGCTCCCAGCATGCTGTGATGAACCCTTTCTGTCTGTCTGCCAGACTGCCTTCAGTGGGAGCTGTTTCTCTCTCATTTTCAGGAGCTCTAAAATTTGTTTACAGTCATATTTTATAGGTATTTGAGGTGGTTATTGGGGGATCTCACAGAGTTCTGCTTCTATGCCACCATCTTCACTCTGCCCCTTCCTTGATAACTTTTTGAAAGATGATGTGTAGATTCTTTTTTTGTTATGGCTTTCTGGTAGTGTAATAATTTTAAAATGTTCTCTCCTGGATCTATTTTTCAGGTCAGCTGTTTTTCCAATGAGATATTTCACATCATCTTCTATTTTTCGTTCTTTTAGTTTTGTTTTATATTTCCTTGATTTTTCATGAAGTCATTAGCTTCCATTTACTCTATTTTACTTTTTAAGGTAGTATTTTCTTCAGTGAACTTTTGCCCCTCCTTTTCCATTTGGCCAATTCTGTTTTTGAGGCATTCTTCTCCTCCTTGGTTTTTTGGGACCTCTTTTGACATTTAGGTTAGTCTATTTTTAAAAGTGTTATTTGTTTGAGGATTTTTCGATCTCCTTTAGCTAGCTATTGACTTGTTTTTCTTGGGTTTTTTTGGATGACTCTTATTTCTCTTCCTTTTTCCACCCTCTACTTCTGTTACCAATTTTCAAAATCCTTTTCAAGCTCTTCCATGACCTTTGACCAATTCATATTTTTCTTGGAGGTGTTGGATGCAGGAGCTTTTAAAAATTTTTTAATTTTTGTTTTATGGAGGGAGTAGGACAGGGCAATTGGTGTTAAGTGACTTGCCCAAGGTCACATGACTGGTTTTTTGTTATGTGTCTGAGGCCAGATTTGAATTCAGGTCCTTCTGACTCCAGGGCCAGTGTTCTATTCACTTTACCACCTAACTGTCCCCTTGATGTAGGAGCTTTGACTTTGTTGTCTTCTTCCGGTTGTATGTTTTGATCTTCCTTGTCACCAAAGTAAGATTCTATTGTCTATTTTTCCTGTTGTTTACTCATTTTCCCATCTAATTACTTGACTTTTAAACTCTTTGTTAAGGTAAAACTCTGTTTCCAGTTTGGAGGGTGTATTGTCCCAAGCTTTAGGGGTTTTGTGTAGCTGTTTTGAAAGCTTCTTCTAAGAACCTGTACATTTTCAGTTCTTCCAAGGTGGTAAAAGAGAGGTGTTTACTCCTCTCCTGGCCTGTGGTCTGGTCTGTGAGTGACCACAAGCACTCTTTTTGCCTTGGAACTGTGAGGAGGATTCCCTGTCCACCACTCCCACAAGCTCTGCAACACCAGACCTCCTTGCCCCAGTACCACCACTCAGAACTTGACACAGATTTAGGTATGGGAAAAGCAAGAGAATCTTGCTTCTACCTCAGCAAAGAGATCCCTGCAATCTCCCTCTGATCAGCCACTCAATCCCACCACCCAGTCATTATTCCTTGTCCATGTGTTGTGAGCTCCAGAAGCAGCCACCACCACTGCTGCTACCCTGGGACTGAGACCAGATATTGCTCCTCACTCACCCAGGTCTTACAGAACTTTCCTATTGACCTTCTAAGTTGTCTTTGGCATTTGTGGGTTGAGAAGTCTGGAAACTGTGACAGCTACCAGTGATTCAGTCCCCTGAGTCCTGTTTCAGTTTTGGTGGGTAACCAGGTCTGTGCTGGTATGGCCCTTGTTGGACTGTACTCCTCTCTCAGACTTTTGCAACAGACCTTTTCTGTCGCCATTCCAGTTTGTCTTGGGCTGGACATTTGTTTCACTCTGTCATTGTGTGGGTTATACTTTTCTAGAAATTGTTTAGAGACCTTTTTTGCATGTATTTGGATGGGGTTGGGGTAGAGCTCAAGTAATTCCCTGCTTTTACTCTGCCATCTTTGTCACTGGTACTCTTTAAGAAAGATGGATGAGGGATGGCTAGGTGGCACAGTGAACAGATCAGTGGCCCTGGAATCAGGAGGACTTGAGTTCAAGTCCAGCCTCAGAAACTTAACATTTACTAGTTGTGTGACCTTGGGCAAGTCTCTTAACCCCAGTTGTCCTCCAAAAAGCAAAAAAAAGGAAAGAAAGATGGATGAACAGCAACATGTCCCCCTGGGGACCCAACTGATCAATTCCAGTTGGGCAATGCTGCAGTTTCCTTGCTCCTCCTTTTCCTCTATTCCTCTTCTTCCCCCCTTCTCTTCTTTTGTCTACATGGGAATCATATCCTTACATGTAGTTGTGATTGCTTATACTTCATAAGGTATCTTAGCATTTAGGGGCTAAACTTTTCTCTTCTTCCCAATTTATTTATTTAACTTTGTTCTAAAGCTAGAACAATTAGTTCTTGTCCCATGTAGTTTTCATTCATGATTTCTTGAAATACAGATCTGGAAAACCAGGTTTTGATAAAGCCCATTGGTGTTGAAATAGAATTATTTAATTATAATTTTAGACTCAAATCACGCTAGCTATTACTTATTGGTAAATAACAGGTTCCAGGGGCAACTAGGTGATGCAGTGAATAGAGCACTGGTCCTGGAGTCAGGAAGACATCAGTTCAAATCTAGCCTGAGACATTTAACACAAAAATTATCCATGTGACCATGGGCAAGTCATTTAACTCCAGTTGCCCTACCTTCTCCCCTCCAAAGAGGAAAAAAGAAGAACAAAAAATAACAGGTTCCAGTCTTACTGGTTCCTCTTCTGGGTTCTGATGGCTCAGAGTGAGTGTAAATAGCATTGTTTCTGTTCTGACCAGAAACTCTGAAGGTCCTCCTCTTCCAGATGGATTCTTTGGTAAATCACACACACATGCACACACATATTTATATATGTGTGTATATGTTTATATACATACAGACAGACACATACATATATACATGGATATATATGTATATTTGTGTATATATATATGTATATATATATATATATATATAATCTCTTCATATTCAATTCACCCTGTGCCCTCTGACTATATATGGGTATGTATGTATATATACACACAGTTGCATGTAAAAGCACACATACATAAATATTTATATATGTAAATATAAAAATATATATAATATGTATATATAAATATATTCCGCAATCTAGTGACACTGACTCCTTGATGTTTCTCAAACAAGACATTCCATCTCCTGGCTCCAGGCACCTTTTCTGGATGTTTGCATGCCTGGGATGCTCACTGTCCTGATCTCTACCTCCTGGCTTTCCTGGCCTCCTTCAAGTGTCAGGTCAAAATCATGCCTTCTATAGGAAGCTTTCCTCTATCACCTTTAATTTGATGCCTTCCCTGTGTAGATTATGTCCCATCTATCGAGGATATCATTTGTATGTACATAATTATTATATGTTATCTCCCCTGCTTTACTTTCTTTTGTATCCCCAGTTCATATCCTGGTGTCTAGGACATATTAGGTACTTAAGAAATGTTCATTGACTGACAGAGGGAATAATGCAGGCTTTGGGAAAGATGTGCTTGAGGTTCTGAAAAGACTCCTTGACTTGAATAGGGTGCCACCTAATAGATTGTTCAGAGAGAACACTCCCTCACTGTGTAAGATCTGGCCACATGGCCTTTCTGAAGGTTTGAGGAAGGTAGCACAAGAACCAGTTTCGAATGTTTAGAAGGCAGTGCCACCACTCTAGTGCCCAAAGCATCATACTGTGGTGGTACTGAGGAAAAAAGTTTACACTTAATAGCTTTTTTCTATGCCCTTGCCCACTTGGGTAGGTAAGTTGGGTTAGAGAGGGAGGAATATCTCATTAGCTAAGGATTTCCATAGTACTAGGTGTATAATATGAGTAAAGTATACAAAGCAAACCCAGTACCTGAGAATCAGCAGGCATAGGGCAGACTACCTGAGCATTTAATATCATCTTGACACTTTCTGATTGTCTATTATTGAACCTAAGGTTGAATTATGGGTGAAAAAGCCCTATTTGTGTGTTGTGGAACAGCTTGGAGGTATTTTAGGGGAAGAGGCCATTCTTAGGATTATAGACCTAGAACTTAAAGGACATCACAGCTATCTATCCCTATCCCTGGCTATACAGATGAGAAAACTGCAATTCAAGAAGGTTAAGTAAACAAGTGAGCATCAGAGATGGGAAGTGAATACAGGCCCTCTTACTCATTCCACTGTACCAAACCTTTTAGTAATTATTCCATGTCACCAGACATCAAGAGGGAGGTAAGAAAGTGATAAAGAATTTTAACCAGACAAAATAGCTGGGAACTTAAATATCATCTAGTAAGTGTACGTTTTTTCTAGGTGCAATTGAGTAACCTTCTATTATATTTTGTATTATTTCTTATATTAATTTCTTAGAAAAAAATCACTCAAGTCATCTGGCATGTGGAGAGACAATGGAGAGAAAGAGAAGTGGAAGAGGGAGTAAATACCAGATTCTCCTATTCATTTATAAGTCACTATGGCAACGGCAGAAGAGTGAAGACAATTAAAGAGTGGGGTATGGCCTATTTCTGAGTCCATGGAGCCAAGGAAACTCAGAGCCTAGGAAGGTACAATTGACTATGGACTTTGAGTAGAATTCAGGGGTCAGGAAAATTAGTGAAATGTAAAAACCTTCCAAGATGAAGGTCCCCCCAGATGAGTTCTGAGAAGGAGCTCTGCTATCTGTCACTCATTCCATGTCTCCCCAGATTGTTCATACAGAATTGTTGTGCACTTGATCAAATGTTGGGAAAAAATTCAGGTTTGCTGTATGTAGGACAACATTACTCAAACAGCAAATGGGCCTCCAGATAGGAAAGTGTACTAGGAAAGTTGTGGAAGGGAGAGGAAAAAGATGTGTGTGTGTTGGGGGGGGGAAATAGGGAAAAACTTGGAGGTAGTTTTTGGTAATAATAGAATGGATTGAGCCGTAGGTTATCATGCAGAGGAGAAGACAAAATCTGGGTAGATTCATGCCGCAGTGCTCAGGACTCTCCTTTCAAGTCCTGGGAAATGATCAAGAGCAAACAGTCTGACCTGAGGTCAAGATGGGCATCTCAAGGAGGAGGAAGGAAACTGAGAAAGGTGAGAAAATGGAGATGAATAGCCAGATGGTCTCCATCACACCTGGAGGAAGAAGAAGGGTGGGAGAAAGGAGATATATGACAGGAACACAGGGAGTCAGTATTTGTGATGGGAGAAGGGCTGTCATTGAATGTGATGGTAATATAGGTAGGTCAATGACTGTAATAGGGATATGAATATTCAGTGTTTATGACAGAGAGAAGGATAGGTTAGTGACTGTTACAGGGATGCAATAGATTGAAAGAATCACAATGGGCTGAGTAAGTGTGAGAGGGACATAGGAAGGCCAGTGTCTTATGAAAAGAACACAAAAAGCCAATGTTTGTGATTTGGGAAGTTAATCAGCAAATGGGACAGGTGTGCTGATTAGAGTTTTGGGGCCAGGCAGATGACAGTAATGGCCTGGCAGAAATGTCCTCTTTTCCCCAAGGTATGATGTGGTAGATCCTGTGCCTGGCTCCTGAACTATCCCTTCGCCCTTCAGGTTAGCCTGGGAGGTCCCTGCCCTTTGATCATCATACCACTTCTTGAAAAAGATCCCAAGGAGAAAACTCCTAGGAATATTTATCCAAATTCTAGAGTTCCCAGGTCAAGGAGAAAATCTTACAAGTAGTCAGAAAGAAGCAATTCAAGTATTGTGGAAACACAATCACTATAACACAAGATCTGGCAGCTGCTACATTAAGGGATCAAAGGGCTTGGAATATGAAATAGACCTTGTGAGACCAGGTCTGATCCTGGGTCACATAGCTGCTGGTGCCCAGACTAGAAGCAAGATCCTTTGTTTCTTAGACCCTTCTCTCAACTACACTGTCCTGTGCGAACATGCACAGCTAGCACACCCACTCGTAGCAGTAATCACTGGGGATGGGCTGTGGTGTGTGATTGGAGGACTTTAAGTTCCCACCATAACAAGGCTAATGGATTTGGAACACCCAGGTGTGAAGCCCAGAGACATGTCAGCTCCAGTGAAAACCAGGGGAGGGGGAAAGTTGGGAGGGAGAAAATGGGCTGTGGTCTGGGGGCAGCACAGGCATGTGAGCTGAGGATGTGAGAGCCAGCCTTGGGTTGGGGGCAGGGAGTTCTAGTTTTCAGTTATTTGGTCTCATGAACTTGCTTTGCATGCATGGGGTTCAGATGAGAGAGGGGTGGTAAACAAGGCTGAGGTTTGTTTTTCACAGTTACTTGGTTTCATATGTTTGCTCCCCACATGTGGACTTAGAGGGACTCCCCACACATGAGCTTAGGTCAGGGCTTAGAGCAGGGGCAGGAAGTGGGTGAGGTTTGCTTTTTACTGTTATTTGGTCATATATGTACCTTCTCACACTTGGATCTGTGTTGCAGGCTGGAAGGGTGCTCTGTAGGGCCAGCTGAATGACAGGAAGCCATGGTTTGATTGTAGGATCTTGGGCTCATTGGTCACCCAGTGTGCTTCTGGTGAGGAGTCAGGATACTGTGGCCTGCTTGGTCAGTGACTTTATGCCCCAAGTCACTCAAAGAAACAAGCATTTATTAAGTGATCATTATGTGCCAGGAACCATAAGATATTCTAGAAATACAAATATAAGCAAAGAAGACAAAGCCTGCCCTCAAGAGTTTACATTCTAATTGGAAAAGACAACTGAAAAAAAAGGGAGCTAAAAGGGAGAAAAGGGAAAGGATGAAGACTTCCAAAGGCATGGTTTTGAAGTAAAGAAGTCAGGAATAGGGACAAGAGCAGAATAAAGGCCAGCCTGAGTCCTTCCACAAAATAGAGACCCAAGAAGGAATTCACCAATGGGAAAAGAAGGTGGGCCTCACAGAGACATATTCCAGATTGGAGAGACTGCAAGCACATTAGGATGTTTTAGGGTGAGGAGGCTCCAGGTGCTAAGGGAAGCTCCAGAATGAGGTGGTGTTGGGGGATGGTTTTAAAGACCAGAAACCATGAATAGACCCCTTGGTCCCATATTCTACCCCAAAATAACAAAACCCCACATATCAACAAAGAAATGTTCATGGATTAAACTTATTGAGTGAGATGATACTAGAAGAGTCTGTGTCATAAAACTGACGCACCATTTTCCCTGGGCTCCCATCAAATAAATCTATCATCTGGGGCTCATGACGGTAAAACTTGTAAAACCTATTTATAAAATATTAAAATTTAATAAAAATATTAATTTACCAAAAAAAGAGTAAATTCTTTTCTCATACAATGATTAGACCATTATAGGGATCATATATTTGTGTAACTCAGCCACCCTTAATTGGGATGGTTCTAAAATGTACTTAAGCTCTCTTATCTTTTTGTCTGTTAGTCAGGACTCTAGTCCTGCACTTCATAATTATTGCAATTTTATGTTTGTCTCCTTTAAACCAAATCCTTTTCAGATGGAAAGGTAGACTATAGGAAGCCCTTCAACCAGGCTTCCCTGCTCCCTCTATGATTTCAAAAGAATGGCCTTTATTTACAATCAATTTAAAATATTATTTTAAAAGATATTTCATTACATAAAGATGATTTGTCAGTATTTTGCTTTCTCTCTTCCATTACAAGTGATGAAAAACTGTCCAATAATGTGCCAGAAATTTGTTACACAGGCATTAAAACTCTAAGAGATCAATATCCATGTGCATATCTTATCCATTATGTATGAATGACACTTTGTGTATACATCCTTCAAAAGTGGTTTTTAAATACTTAAACTACTCAGCTTAGTTCATGCCAATATGGCATAATTTAGTTGTAATCTCCATAAAATTACTTAGGACATAAAGTGAGAAATAAAATAATTAAGCCTCAAAAAATAGCAATTTAAAGAGACAATTCTTTTAGTCTGAAATTTTGTCTGAAAACTTTAAATGTCTGTTAAAAACTACTTGGAGACTTTTAATGACTTTCAAAAATCATTTCTATAAGGGGGAAACCAACCCCCAATTCCCCTAAACACAGCTCAAACTCTCCCTTATTCATATTCAGCAGTGCCAAGCCTATTGAGTAGACAGTTATCATAGTATGCTAAAAGACTATTGTAAGTCAAAATGCTTGATTCTTCGGGATTCTGCTTCTATGCAGAGGTCTTTGAGATTTTGGCCTGCTCTCAGGGAGCATCCTTTATCCTATAAGATACATTTTGATAAAAGACAACTGACCTTCCCCATGACTTCCTAGGTCTTTGATAACAAGCCTTGTCTTATCCAAGCTACATCCTGGGCATGGTAGACTATTCTATTAGTAATAATATTCCAGGATATGATTGAGATAAGGATACTTGAATCTTTGTCATTTGGATCTTTAAAAGCTTTGTTCTAAGCATCAATAAATGGAGTTCATGGTTCTTCCTTGAACTATCCACAGGGCCTGGTCACTTCATTTATTCACATCTCCAATTATGCTTAGTGCTGGACACTGAGCACCCCAACATGTATTGATTTTACTTTTGATCAATGTATATCTAGTATCTTTATTTTGCCTTTTTCCAACTAATTTCACTTACGCTTGGTATCAAACATGAAAGGTGTATGCATTGTGTCAAATTTCCAATGTCTTTAAAAAGGGGGAATAAGTCCTGTCAGATTTTTTGTTACTAAATTCACTGTCCTAATATTGTTAATGGTTTCAACTGCTGTGCTTGCAATCCAAACTGCACAATAGGTTTAGGAATTATAAAATGTTTCTGTAAGCCCTTAAGACACAACATGATACAGATAAGGATCTTATATATAAGACAATTTATTACAACAAATAGTATTATGCTTAGGTATGAGTTAAAAGTATTAAAAACTCAATTGTTACTTACATGTGATTAGAAATACACATATATTTGTGTTACTCCTAGCTTGTATAATTCCTTTCATCCCAATAGCACATGTCACATGAGACAGAATCAGAGTCTGCTTATTTGGAGCGTGGCATGATTATAATATAACCATGGAAATAAGAGCTTTCCATCAGATCATGGAGGATATTGAACATAATGAAATTTCTGGGATTGATGCAGAAAGAGTCACAAAAACAATTATTAATATATTGAAGAAAATCTCTCCATTTCAGAATATAGCAGCCTTTCCTATGGATCTACTCCCTATACTAATAATTGTAATAGCCTGTTGTACATTTGGACCATGCATTGTGCAAATTATGAGATATTAAAACTTTAGGCATTGATTTTTTTATGCCTTAAAACTTCTCTTTAAAAAGGGGGAATAGCAGCATGCCTTAGAAGCCAAAATCAGGACTCAGATAAAGATTTTAATGAGGTACCTTTCCAGGTGTCTGTGGATTGAAAAGGCTGATGCCCTGGGGAATACATTTTAAAGGACTTTTTGTCTGTGACCCTGATTTCAACCAGGCCTTTTTCCCTCAAAACTTCGAACACCTAAAAAAGACGGTATCCTTTATTAAAATTATCCATCCTGTTCTGGTTCCAGGATATAGCAGATTAAAAACAATGATTTCCCCTAGACAAAAACCTAGATATTTGAAAGCCTCATCTTGCATCCTTTTTGTTAATGTGTTTAAAAATGTTAATTGACTTCCCAAAGACCTGTTGGACATCCCAAGACTTTTGGTGCCTAGAATTCAGAAACTTGATTTTATCTGAGCTTCTTCCAGGATGTATCAGACTATTGTAATGATAAAACTATGATAATATCCCAGGATGTAACAAACTAAGCTTATCATTGAGAATACTTGAATCTTTGTCTTTTGGATGTTTAAAAATCTTGTTTAAATCATCATTAAATGGAGTTATTCCCTGAACTACCCACATGGCCTGGTCACTTCTTTCTCAGGTCTCTGCTCACAGTTGAAGCTGGAACTCAGGTGGCTCTCCACACCTTACTCATGGCTACCCTTGGAGTGATTTAGGACCTGGTGCTCATGAACCTAAGAAGCTTAGCTCAGGTGGAGTTAGGGCATCAGACCCTAAAGATGACATGACCTCGGACAAAAGGACCCTCTGGCAAGCCATGAAAGAAAGAGGTCCTGTCCTACAGGAGCCATAAACTTGACTATTAAAGCCTGAGGCTCCTTAGGAGCAGTGGACAGAGCTCTGGATCCAGAGGCAGAAAGAACTGAGCTCAAATTCTACTTCTTGGGGTTGTCAAGAGGATCAGATGAGATAAAACTTGTAAAGCACTTGGCACAGTTCCTGGCACATAGGAGGCCCTTAATAAATGCTTGTTGTCTTCTGTCCTAAGGAAGATATGGATAGCAAGACATTCAACACCTTGGTATGGAGATTCTGATGGCTTATGTAAGGAGGAGAAGGGGCCAACTACTTCTACTCCCCCCTCCCAATGTCCTTTTATCCAGACTTAGAGAACTTGAGAGTAGGGACCAACGTCTCCCAATTTGACCAGTCCTTGGCTCGACCAATCCTGCCAGAAGGTCTTATGATAGGGTTGTGGTGAAATAGGGTGGGGGCATACAAAACAAATCTTCCCTGGACTATTGGATACAGGATCACAAATTACAAGTATCTAGGCAAATCTAACCCAACCCACAGGGGAAGTACATTGTAGAATGGGATAAGATCCCCATGCAATTATGATGGTGTAGAAGAGTGACCACCTTGGGAGCAAAAGCCAGGACTCACATGATGATTGACCACTGACCACTTATCTGAACCCTGGTGGTGGTGACTACCAGCGTTAATTGATTATTGAAGGATCAGCATCCACATCAGCATCAACAGCTAGTGTTTTAAGGCTTGCAAATTCTTATAACGCACTTTAGCGTTATATGATTTCATATGATCCACACATACATTATTTCATATGATCCCCATGGCAACTTTGTAAGGTAAGTGCTATTATAAACCCCATTTTACAGATGGGGAAATAGTCTGAGGCAGATTAAGTGATTTAGGGTCACACACCTAGTGAGTGTCTAAGGCAGGATTAGAACTCAAGTTTTACTAGCTCCAAGTCTAGTTATTCCCTGTGCCTCCTAAATGCTAGACAATCTAACCAGGAGACTTCCCTTGTCAAGATGATAGGTATCAAACCCCAGGGTGTCCTAGTAAGTAGGACTTAGGCAAGAAACACTGGATCTGTTGATTCCTGCCCAAGTCACTAATACAAAACAATACCATGTCTTTAGAAGAGAAAAGGAAATCTCTTCGTTAATTGATGAGATGAAATAAGCTGGGAATCTAGTATGAACTAATTCCCTTAATAGCCTGCAGCACAAGGTAGATAGCTTGTAGAATCTATGGAAATAAGCACTTTGGTGCCTATGATTTCTGGATTTCTGCAGCAGTGTCTAATTTGAGAGGGTGTATCTCAGATTTTTAAATAATGATAGATGTGAAATCACTGACCTAGCTAATGTTTTCTTGTTCTTCTGGGCATCCTTGCACTAAAGGGAGAAATCTGATATTGCTGCCCCTTGCTCTCTCTGTCAAGGCCACCAGGGGGCATTCACCAGGGTGAATAACATCAGCTCTTTTTCATTCTCATATGGACCCATCAGACCTAGTAGTACACATGTCTCTACCAATCTTTTCTTCTTCCTGCCTTCCCAGATAGATAGCTAACCTATGGGTGTGCCTGAATTTCCATCATGTTCATAATTTTATTTTTCATGCATCTTATTTGTGGCTGGTCTATTTTTTCAATCCTTAGCATGAATCCAATGGGGCTATTTTATCTACATCTAGGTTAAACGTGTTTACTAAAACAAATAGAAAGTGATGCTACATGGTTTAAGAAAAAGAAATTCTAAAGGGCAGTTGCAGATGAAATCCATGCTCCTCTTTTCTGCTCTGCCTTTTGTTCTTTCTCCAGTGGTAGACGTGATAAAACTAAAAGACCATAGTGATAGATGGTTTCTTAGCTCACTACATTCACCTCCCTCCCTTTCCTGATCCTGGGATCTCCTCAAACTCTCTGTACTCATTGGGTGAGGTCACTGTTTGATGATGATAGGGCCTACTTGACTTCCTTCTACCCACCAGTATGGCCACTGAACAGCTCTCTAGGATGGTTGGATAAGCTCACAGCTCCACCAACAATGAATTGGCGTCCCAACTTTCCTACATCTTCTCCAACATTTGTCATTTTCCTGTTTTGTCATGTTAGTCAATCTGATAGGTGTGATGAGACAGGGATATGAGACAGCAAAAGACAGAGCCTCCGGCATTACATCATACGGAAGCTCAGGAAGGAGCCTACAAAGGTGGAAAATGGTTAGAGAGGTAGGTGGACAACGATGGGATGTCCATGAAACCAAGGAATGAGAAAATATCCATATGTGAGGAGTACTCAGACGGTTAGCACTGAATGGCTTAAGCTCTGAGAAAGAGTCTTAAACAAAATGTCATACAATTTGATAATTAGGAAGTTCTGATGGCCTTGGAAAGAGAGGCACTTCAGCAGAGTGATGGGCAGACAAGTCAAATTTTAAGGAATTGAGGAGAGAGAACTGGTGAAAAGGGCATGGAAATATTAAGGGAAAACGCTTTTCCAAGAAATTTTGAAAGGAAGAGAGATGGAACAATAGCAAAATGGCAGTAAAGGAATCAAGGGGATCTTTGGGGGGAATTGGAGAGACATGAGCATGTTTATGGACAGACGGCAAGGAATCAACAGAAAGAAAGAGACTGAAGATGCATGAAAAAGAGGGAGGGTAGGATTCCTGAAGCAAGAACCCAGAGCAGGCTGGAAAGAATAGAGACAAAGGCATAGGTAGAGGGATTATTAGTCTTACTTGAGAAGTAGAGTCATTACTTACTCTGTCACTAGGAGGAAGGAGAGAACAGGTATTAATTCTGAAAAATGTCAAGGAGTGGAAGAATTAATGGCTCTCCAATCAATCATTCAACCAATTGTTAAATAGCAAGTTATTCCTAAATAATATTAAGAATTTCTGAAGTTAATAGTTCTTCAATGTGAAGTTTACTGATAGTTTGAGAAATGGAGCTTTTTTTTTTTTATCATAATCACTGTTCACATACTTGCAACAGCACTGACAGGATAAGGCCTAACCTGCTCAGACCAATGATGAACAAGCATTTATTAAGCACCTACTATGTGCCAGGAGCTATACTAGACACTGAACACACAAAGATAAAAATGTAACTGTCCCTGCACTCTAGAATTCTATGGAGGGTGGGGCAGGGAGCAGAATGTATAACATGGGTATACAGCTGCTCTGTGCCTAACTGTACAACTTTCTGATCATTAAATGCTGTTATGCCATAAAAAAAGAATTTACTACTTGTACATTTATCTTAAACAAAGAACATTTATTTTTAGGGGGGTCGTCTCCACCTTCTTCATGAAGTAGGAAACTAATTCGCTCTAACTCAGAGGTGGGGGTGGGCTTGAAGTCAGGGCATGAGGAAATGTAAAAAGTTTTGGTATACTTGTGAGGGATGAGATAAAGCACTGATTAGACTGAAAAGTATGGGATTTTGTTGGGTTGGGGGGGCGGGGTTTGGTCCAAACCTAAAATTTCTGTTATGTGTAGGAAACTCTGGTGAAGACTTACACCTCCACTGATGCAGATCTCAAACTGCTCTGCAGTTTAGAGAATTTCCCAAGGCACTAACAGCTAGGCTACTTGCTGGGAGTCATGCTGCTAGGAGGTGGTCGAGGTAGGACAAAGACACTGGGGTCTGCTTGCTGTCCACTCACTAGGCAATGTTGCCTTTTGGTTTAAGTAGAGTTCAGATTTGCCTCTCTGCAATGGCCACCTGTGGATCCTTGCTCTGCTTACTGGGACTCATTCAAGTAAACAATTATTACCAAGTCTCTGCTACTTGCACAGGACTGTGCTGGGCAGACACATATGCAACATTCTGGGCCTCTCAGCACCCATATTCTCCTGGGGAGGATAAGAGCATCAAAGATCAAGGTAGTAAAATGAAGGGAGTAAGGAAGAGTCAAAGGAGAGACCTGACAGATAACCAGCCTTCTGGCCACTGGGTTACCCTGCCTCTCTGTTGAGGTTTGTACATTTGGAGTCAGTGAAACCAGCTGGATTATGTGTGGCTTTCTCCAGCAATATTCAGCAGCTCTGGAGCAGAAGAGAAACCAGAGAAGGAAAGTTCCTCAAAGACAAGAAGAAGAAGGTCTGGAGCAATGGGAGTTTCATCAAGTGAACAAATTAGGGCTGGGTCATAAATTCCATGAGGGTTTGCTCTCATGGTATAGTCTCCTCTATAGCTTGTTTCTCCCTCAATGCCTTGTTCAATGGAAGGCACATAGTAAATGTTTGGTGAAAAGTAAGTGACTCAGCTCATTAACATGATCTTGTCTAAACCACCCTTTCCCATTCCCTTCCTCACCCACTGTACCAAAGCCAGAGGCAGTTGGGTGGTACAGTAGATAGAGTGCTACGTCTGGGTCCTTGAAGACCTCAGTTCAAATGCAGCCTCACACACTTACTAGCTATGTGACCTTGGACACATAGTCATTTAACCTCCTCTTCCTTTATTTTCCTCATCTATAAAATAGGGATCATAATAGCCTCTACCTCCCAGGGTTATTATGAGGACAAAATGAGATTACGTGTGTATTAAGGCTTTGGAAACCTTACTGCAGTGTAAATGTTAGCCATTATTATTATGAAATGTTACCCTGTCTATGTTTAGAACATCCATTCTCACTTAGACCCTTTATCTCATTTCCTCCAGCCTGCTGACCCTCCAAGCATTCTGCTTAAAAAATGACCCCATTCCACTGGTACTACCCTGCATGCTCCATCCTACATTCTTCTGTAGTTATTTAACTTGGCTATTCCACCTCATTAACTCCATCCTGTCTCCTCGAGGACACCTTCTCTATTCAGCCATTCCACTTCATTATTTCCATTCCACCCCATCCACTACAGTTGATCTTTTCTACCCCATGCTAGTGTTAGCCCTCATGTGCTGCCACAGCCCCCCAGTCTCATCCATTCTTCCTGGTCCACCCTGCTACATTCACATGGCCTCTTCCTCTCAAACATGTCTACACAACTTAACCAGAATGGCACAGTATACAGTGTTGCTGTTGTCTGTGCTTCATTCCTGAAGAGGACCATGACATTATGGAGGTGATGCCATAATATGCAAGTCAATTGTATTTAAGTAAGGGAGGGCTTTGTGTTTTAGAGTCGGAAGCCTGGACTGAAATTCCACCTCTGTCCTCTCTCTCCCTGTCTACCTGGTGTATCACTTAACTTCACTGTGCTCCAGTTTCTTCCCCTGTAAGATTAATGGGGTTGGACTCAATGACTCTGGGGTCCCTTTGAGAGCTAATAATAACAATCATGCCAAGCATCTATATGATGTTTTGAGGATTTCCAAGTGCTTTATGTATATCATCTTATTTGACCCTCCCGTCAATTCTTTTGGAGATAAGTGCTGTTGTTAAGAGGAGGAGAAAACTTAAGTAGACAGAAGTTAAGTGACTTGCTTGCCTAGAGTCACCAGGCTAGTCCGTGCCTGAGGCTGGGTTTGAACCCCAGTCTTCCTGACTACAGGTCCAAGGTCCTAGCCACTGTACCAGCTGGCTGCTCTGTAGCATTCTATGCACCATTCCAGCTCACTTATTCCACCATGACTTCCCCACAGGCCAATGATCTCTCCCTCTTCTCTATGCCTCCATAGTCTGAACATGTCATCTGGCCCATGGGTACCTGAGAATCCAGAATAGCTAATGTGCCTATGGTGATAATGGTCTGTTCCTGGACCATGGCACTGCTCCTGAAGAACTAGTACCCCAAATCAAGTTTCCTCAGGGTCTTGGGATGCAGAGAAAGAGATAACTGGGCTGGGGGCAAAGCAAGGACAGCTAAGAACAGAAAGGGCAGACCTACCTTCTAATCTGTGCTGAGCTGGACTGTATAGCTATGGTGTTCACCTCAAGATGCTGATCTATGTTCCAAGGATCCCCATACTTCAGGGCATTTGCTGCAACCCCCGAATCAAAACTAAAAATGATTTTTAGAATGCCAGTAAGGCTAGAAATTAGACCTGTAGTCACAGTTATTCTGTGCTAATTCCCTTCTCCTGCCCAGGCTTACATCTGTCTGCCTCATGCTCCACCCCCTCCTAAGCACCCCATGGTGGGGGATGGGCAGATCCCCAGGGCTCTCAGCTGCCTACTTAAAAACACTTCCTTCTGGGCAGAACTCCTTTCTAGGCGGATTTTAATGATCCTCCTCCACAGTTCTTGATCTGGTCCTGACTAGAGAATTCTACTGGGCTGAGCAGCATGTCTGCCAGGACCGTCACCATTCTTGCCAGGATCTACCTCCTGGAGCTGCTCTTTTCCATTCTCCCAGGTATCTCTCCTGTCCACACTGCTTTTCTCCTCTTCCTCACCTTCTATATGGGACTGAGTCTCTAAATAGCTTCTGAACACCTCTATCCCCATCTCCTCCCTGTTCTCTCTTCCCTGGTGGTAGGGACCTTGAGGTTTAGCTTCTCCTTCCAGTTGCTTGGCCTCGTCTCCCTGACAACCTGGATTGAGATTGGAATCTCTAATTAGCAGCCAGGTATCTCTGCCATGCTCTCTAAACTCACTCTCCAATGGAGGCTTTGTATGTTTTAATCTCCTTGGTATGTTTTCTGCAGGTTCCTGGGCCCAGGTGCGGCTAGTGGAGACAGGAGGCAAGGTGACAACTGAGGGCCAGTCTGTGGTCCTGACCTGTAGGGCCTCTGGCTTTAATTTCAAGGAATACTCCATGTCTTGGCACTGGAGCCCAACTAAGAGCAACAAGGAGTTCCTGGCCAGCATTGCTGCTGGAACTAGCAATGTGAGAGAGTATAGCCCCAGAATTCAGGGCAGGGCTTTCATCTCCAGGAACAATGAGGCCCAAACTGTTTCTCTGACCTTGCGCCAGCTACGAAAGGAGGACTCAGGCAAATACCACTGTGCCAGACTCACTCTGTTATGACCCAGGAAGAGACCTTGACACAAACCTGTGATTAGAGCCCCAGATGCTGCTGCTACTGTGCTGTGCTGTGCTTTGAGTGTTCATGTGTGTGTGTGTGTGTGTGTAAAGAAGGGAAGAAATAGCTTATGTGTGTGTGCAAAAGTAAGAGGCAGGGCTTTTCTCCCAGCCTCCACTGTTCCTCCACTCTTGTGACTCCAACCATTGCTTCAGTCTCAGCTGATGGCCTCCTCTCCCCTCCCTCAGGAAGTCAGGCAGTCTGATCTTCTGGGGCCAAGATCCCAGTGCTGATTCCTGGGAGAACAATCAGTGACTTGGAGCAAGAATTCAGTCTGAAGTCCCGCTGTGAGAGCACATCCTCTGTGCCATGCACCTGGCCCTAGGATTGGCTGGACTGTGGGGCCAAGCAGGAGAAACAACCCATAGGCTCCATTCTGGGGGACCCCACAGCCTGGGATGGCTATGAGAATGGTAAAGGCTCCAAAGGTACTGTCAAGAATGCAACCTTCTTTAAATTTGTGTTATAATTTTGTCAGAATCAAGTCCTTTTGGGCTCTCTGTGCTTAGATCGTGGACAGCTCTGAAGTTCAGCATGCTGTGTAAGACTCAGATGAAGGGCAATTCACATAGCAAGGAGGAGTACAAGGAGAGATCCTTAGGGACACTTGACCCCTGTAGATGTGCTTCTTCAGGGCTCTGAGGTCCCACAAGGCTCTTCTGTCCACCATCTATCCCTCTGCGAAGGACTGTCACATTCTGCATGTGCCATATGATTAGGGCTGACCATCAAACAGCATCAGGGAAAACTGCTTCTTCCAGCCTTCCTGTTAGCTCCAGCAAGCATTGGTGTGGAAGAGAGGTTGGTGCCCTCTTCAGGGCTATTGGTAGCAGCTGCTGCCTTCTTGACCCCACATCCCACTTCTATTGCTTTTGCTGCTGCACTACCTGCCAACTATGGACCAAGGATTTCTTCTTTTTTTTAAAAATAAGTTTCTTTATTTTTACATGCTGCCATTTTCATGGTGAGCCTCCCCCCCCACCCCCCATGTGTGGGATGAAAGAATTCAGAGTCTGAATCTGAGATTATAAAAGGTCTTTATTCTTTCTCATGAGAAAAGACTCCCTTCCCTCTGTTGCTCAAATGGCATCTGCCAGGAAGAGAGCAACAGGTAGAAGCAAGCCCGTGGTTGTATAACCTTCTAATGCAGAAACCCAACCCCACAACTGGCCTTCACTCTCATTGGTAGGGAGGCTGGCTCACAAACTAAGCACAGGAATCTATCTAGGAGACAAAGGACATGGAAACATGTGGGTGTCCACTGCAAGGCCAGGAAAGCAGTTTTGTCCTTATTTGATATATCTTGTGCTGAGGTGGCACTGTCCCCATTTCTCTAAGTCCCAGATTCCTGTGAGGTCAGGTGACTTGTAAAGTTAGTCCTAGTGGATGCTGAAGCCACTCTAGATTTGATTTTTCAGAACGTGGAAACTTCATTGCATATTATCCCTCACACTCCTTACTTAATAAAAAAGAGAAAAACCCCCTCTATCCTAAATAATGCATAGTTTATCCAAACAAATTCCTGTATTGGCCATGCTTGAAAATTTATGTCTATGAATTTTAAGTCCATCCCCTCTCTGGCAGGAGAGTGGCACGTTTCATCTTCTGTCTTCTAGACCAGTGGTTTATCATTACATTGTTCAGAGTTCTAAAGTCATTCACGTATGGTTTTCTCTATGATGTTATTGTCATTGTCTAAATTGTTCTCCTAATTCTGCTCACTTTACTCTGCACCAGTTCATAGAACTCTTTAGTTTTCTCTGAAACATCACCATTTTATGGCAGACACACGAAAAAGGGAGGCAATGGATAGAACAAGCACCAAATAATATCATAAAAAGCAAAAAAAGATTGCTTTAAAATTTGTTTATTTTTGGTTTTCAACATTCATTTTGAGTTACAAATTTTCTCTCCATCTTCTCCCTACCCCCACCCCAAAATAGCGAGTCTACTGAATACCCCTTCCCCCAATCTTTTATATCCTCCATTCACTCTCAAACTTTCTAGTACAGCAAGATGGATTTCTATACCTCAGAGCCTGTATATCTTTTTTCCTAGTTGCATGCAAAAACAATTTTTAATTAACATTTGTTTTTAAAACTTTGATTTCCAGATTCTTTCCCTTCTTCCCTCCTCACCTACCCCCACTGGGAAGATAAGGAATTCAATATAGGTTGTACATGTTTAGTTATGCAAAACATTTCTGTAATAGATATATTGTGAAAGACTAACTATGTTTCCCTTCAACCTATCCTGCCCCCACTTATTCTATTTTCTCCTTTGATCTTGTCCCTTTTCAAAAGAGTGTGCTTCTAACTACCTTCTCCCTCAATTTGCCCTGCCTTCTATCATCCCCACTCTTATTCTCTTCCCCCCTACTTTCTTGTAGGGGAAGATGCCCAGTTGAGTGTGTATGTTATTCCCTCCTTAAGCCAAATCGAATGAAAGTATGATTGACCCATTCCTTTTCACCCTCCTATTCTTCCCCTCCATTGTGACAGCTTTCTCTTGCCTCTTTTATATGGGATAATTTACCCTAATCTACCTCTCCCTTTTTCCTTCTCTCATTGTATTCTTCTCTCACCTCTTAATTTTATTTTTTAGATATCAACCCTTCCTATTCAACTGATCCTGTGCCCTCTGTCTGTGTATACATGTACACACATAAATGCATACTTACATATGTATTTATAAACACATATACCCTCCTATATATACATATATGTGTATGTATACATATATATTCCCTTCAACTATCCTCATAATGAGAAAAGTCTCATGAGTTACAATGATCATTTTTCCATGTAGGAATGTAAATAGTTCAACTTTAATAAATTCCTCATGATTTATTTTTCCCATTTACCTTCTCATGCTTCTCTTTCTTTTTGTATTTAAAAGTTAAAATTTCTGTTCAGCTCTGGTTTTTTCATCAAGAATGCTTGAAAGTCCTCTATTTCCTTGAATATTTATATTTTCCCCTGAAGCATTATACTCAGGTTAGCTGGGTAGTTGATTCTTGCTTTTAATCCTAGCCCCTTTGACCTCCAGAATATCATATTCCAAGACCTAAGATCTCTTAATGTAGAAACTGCTCAATCTTGTGTTATCTTGATTGTGTTTCACAATACTCAAATTGTTTCTTTCTGACAGGTAATAATATTTTCTCTTTTACCTGGGAGCTCTGGAATCTGGCTATGATATTCATAGGAGTTTTCTTTTGGGGATCTTTTTCAAGAGGCAATCAGTGAATTCTTTCAATTTCTATTTTTCCCACTTGTTCTAAAATATCAGGAAAATTTTCCTTGAGAATTTTTTAAAAATTAACTTTTGTTTATTTTAGTTCTGGGTCTAAAATATCAGGGCAATTTTCTTTGAGAATTTCTTGAAAGATGATTTCTAGGCTCTTTTTTTGATTATGGCTTTCAGGTAGTCCAATAATTTTTAAATTATCTCTCTGGGATCTATTTTCCAGGTCAGTAGCTTTTCCAATGAGATATTTCACATAGCTTTCTATTCTTTCATTTGTTTGGATCTATTTTATAGTATCTTGATTTCTCATAAAGTCATTAACTTCCATTTGCTCGAATCTAATTCTGAAGGAATTATTATCTTCAGTGAGTTTTTGAAATTCTTTTTCCATCTGGGCAATTTGACTTTTTAAGATGTTCTTCTCTTCATTGTATTTTTGGACCTTTTTTTTTTTATACCATTTTTAAGGTTTTATTTTCTTCAGTATTTTTGGGCATTTCCTTCAGCAGGCTGTTGACTCACTTCATAATTTTCTTGCATCATTCTCATTTCTCTTCTCAATTTTTCCCCTACTTCTCTTACTTTGTCTTCAAAATCTTTCTTGAGTTCCTTTATTGGCTGTAATCAGTTAATATTTTTCCTGGAACCTTTTGATGCAGGAGTTTTGACATTACTTCTTTTGGTCCCATATTTTGATCCTTTTCATCCCCCAAAAGTATTCTGTGGTCTGATTGTGCTTCTTCTGCTTACTCGTCTTTCCAGTGCATTACTTGACTTTTGAGCTCTTTGCCAGGGTAGAACTCTGCTTCCAGAGTGGACAGAGCTTTCTCTCAAATTTCTAGGGTTTTCACAAATGTTGCCAGAGATCTGAGGAGGGTGCTCTCTCTACAGCCACCACAAGCTCTGGCACACTGGTGTTTCTCACCCCTAAGACAGTGACCCAGATCCAAGCATGTCAAAGCAAGAGCAATTACCTTCTGAATGGTCACTTGGTCCCCCTATGATCTGCAGGTTAGGAGCTCTGCAGGCAGTCATGTGGCAGTAGTTGCAACTGCAGCACCTCAGACAACTCTCACCCTAGGGGCAGGGGCTGGACCATGCTCCTCCATCACCAAGCTCCAAAAGAGTTCCCCACTGACCCTTTACTTTCTCTTTGGCATTTATGGGTCAAGAAGTCTGGAAACTGCCACAGTTGCTGGTGATTCACTCTCCTGAAGTCTGCTCTGGCCAGTCTGTGCTGCTGGTTATTTGCTTACTTGTTGTGTCTTATTTAAGTTCAGTAAATAAGCATTTATTGAACACCTACTATGTTCAAGAAACATGTATAGAGTCACAGAAACAAAAATGAAAAACTGACGTCCCCAAGAAGCTTCCATGCTGTTGGAAGGTAAAACCTTCATGCATAAAAATCAGTATAAGATAAACAAAGGAAGGAGAGAACGTTAATCACCAGGGGGATCATTAAAGGCTTTTCTGTAGGACATGAACTGATCTTTGAAGGAAGCTAAGGTTTCTATGAGGTAGAGGTAAGGATGAAGTGCATTCCAGGTACAGCAGAGAGTTTGGGTAAAGCCACAGTTGTGAGAAATAAAACACCAAATTCAGAGATGAGCAAGTAGACCAGTTTAGTTATAATGAAGAATGCATGAAGTAGAAAAATGTGAGAAGTCTAGAAATTAGGAGAGAACAATATAGTGGATGGATGTAAACACCAGGGTGAGGAATTGGTATTTTATTTCAAAGTCAATGGGCATGGCTGGGTGTGGTGATATATACCTACATTCTCTGCTACTGGGAAAGCTGAAGTTGGTGGATTGATTGAGCTCAGTTCTAAAATTAATTTATTAATTGCATTGTGCCAAGCTGATAAAATGTCATCGCACTAAGGCTGGCATCAATATGATGAGGCCTTGAGGGAGAGGGGGCACTAGGATTCCTAAGTAATGGTGACCTGTGGGTTGATTGTCACTAAAATTTTGGGGACACTTTGTAAAGCACTTAGAACAGGGCCCGGCACATAGTAGGTACTATATAAATGTTTATTCCCTTCTGTTTCCCCTTTCCTGTAAAATGACAAAGCAATGAAGCAATGTTACAGACTGAACTCTGGCAAAGGTAGGGAGCTGTTCAAAGGCTCCAATCTGACTTTTCTGCAATTTCTCCTTGGCTTAAGAAACCAACCAGTCAACAATCATTATAAAGCACTTTCTATGTGCCAAGATTGTAGTGGGGTCTAGGGACATGAAGATAAAAGTGAAACAACCCTACCCTCAAGGAGCTTACCATCAATCACAGAAGACAACCTGCATATTTATACTTCGTTTTTCAGTCATGTCTGACTCTTTGTAACTTCATTTAGAGTTTTCTTGGCAGAGATACTGGAGTGTTTACCATTTTCTTCTCCAGATCATTCGAGGAAACATAGGCAAAGAGGGTTAAATGACTGGCCCAGGGTCACACAGTTAGTAAGTATCTGAGACCAAATATGAACTCTGGAACAGTAGTTGGACTGAGGAAATGACTCCGGTTCTTATATTTTATCCACTGGTCAGAAATGGAACTAGTCAATGCTTCCCTGTGGATTGGTTGTGTACTCAGGCCTGTGAGTAGCCATTGCATTCCCAGTCTGGGTAAGACAGGGAGATCCAGTCTCAGGAAATAAAATAAAGGCCATAGAGAGGCTCTGAAGCTACTTGAGCAGGGCAGTGAATTGGTCAGCCCTGTGCTTTAGGGAGTTTACTTTGGCATCTGGGTGGAGCATAGATTGGAGAGGGTAAATCAGAAGCAAGTAAAAAAATTAAGAAGCTAAGGCACTTCAGAATGGTTGAACCAATTCATAACTCCACTAGCAGTTGATTAATGGCTCATTCTTACCACATCCTCTCCTACATTCCTCATTTTCCTTTTCTGCTCAATTAGTCAAACTAATAGGTATGAGGTAGTACCTCAGAACTGTTTAAATTTCCATTTCTTCAAGCAATGCTGAGTTTGAGCACTTTTTAATATAGTTATAGATAGGTCGTATATGCTCCGGGTTTCACAGGCATATAACAACGAGGTCAGCACCATGGCTCTGTAGACCTGCAGTTTGGTAGTCAGTCTAATACATCTTCTCTCCCCTACTTTCCTTTGGAGTCTCCCAAACACTGAACTAGTTCTGGCAATGTGTGTGTCAACCTCATTATCAATGTGTACATCCCTTGAAAGTACACTACCAAGGTGAGTAAACTTATCCACAGCTTTCAAACCTTCTGGATGCAGCACTGCTTTATCTGGGACCAGTTTGGTCATGCTAGTGTGACAGTTAGACCTGAGGGAGGAGTTCTTGATATCTTATGAGTAGTTTTTTTGTGTCTCAGAAGTCATATCAGTGGTTTAAACCTTAGTTCCTAGGACCATTTCAAATCTTGAGGATGATTTCAACACCTTTTATGGAAAAGCTTGCCTGTATATATGTGCCTCTGGAAAAAAACCCAAACTAATCCAGTCCCCATAGCCAATCCCTACCAAGATCTTGGTTCTATAATAGGGGATCTGACTTCAAATCTCACACTTACTGCTTTTGTGGCCAAGGCAAATCATTTCCCCTCTCTAGGTCTCAGTTTCTTCATCAGTATGTGGGGGGTATATGGTCCATGTAAAATGTTTATATCCCAAAGTGTCGCCTAAATATTGCTCATGGGGATAGATAACTCAGGAATCTTACGCACCTTACTTCTAGAGAAACTTTGATTCATGCCTGGAAGCAAGCATGAGAAGGGATTAGCAGGCCTGCTGCTCAGTACTCCTCAAAGGGGGAAGGAGAGTGGTACTAGACCAAGATTGTAACTATCTCCCCCTGCCTCCACAGATATTTATGGTCTAAAAACATTTTTAGCTTAAAAAGTTCTAAAACTGCTAGATCCCCTAGTGTCTATCCTCTGAAGGGTGAGGGTACCCAAAGTTTATACCTACAGGTTTAACTCCTTACTACCAAGTACTAGTTACACAAAAGACCATCAAAAATTGTAAATATCTAAGTGTATAACAAACAGAAATTTAAATTTTACATAGTAGCACATACCTAGAAATATAAATGAATAAGCTTTTCAGATGGAGATCAGCTGATATCTCCATCAGCTAAAGGAAAGGATACACTCTGACCCATGGGGACATTCCCTGAAGTCTCTAGGGAGGTCTTATATTTTATTAAGCTGTAAATCAGTGTCATGTAAAGGACTCAGTCTCTCCTTCTCTCCCAGAAAGAGAGTCTGTCTCTTTTGACTCCCTGGAATCAGGAGTCTGGAACTGCTTGTGTGGGTCTCTATTAAAGTAGGGATGGAAGATCTCTCTCCTTTCCAAAGCTCTCATGCCAGTTCTAACCCTCATGCAGGAACTCAGTGTTGACTCATTCCTTCTATGAGTTAGGAGATTCTTATCTCCTTGGTCACTGGATGAAGGGTTGGTGGCAGGTTACAAGTACCATAAGAGGACTGTACTGATGACCTCTAAAATCCCTTCTAGTTCTAATTCTATGATTTAATCTCATCTCTGATTCCTACAGAGCTCTGTGTGTCTTCTTTAAGTTCCTGTGCAGTCTTTGCAGTTGGAACTACTCCCAGGGTTTATACTGAGCTCTGTATTACTGTGTGGGTTGGGCAGGCAAGCACAACAGTGCAACCTTTGGAGCATGTGGAGCAAAAACTCACAAGTGGAAGGAGAGTGCTTTGGGAGACTGGCACTACGACCTCATTAACAAACACACTTCTCTCCATCTTGTGCCATGATAGCTCTGAAGGAGGAAGTTCCTTGACTTTGGGATCATCCTCTCTGGCTCAAGAGGGTCTGGGAAAATAGAGAAGGCTATGCTAGAGACCATAAACCCGAGTCCCAATATTAACCCAGCGTGAGGTCCTGGTTTTCTTCCTTCCTTGTCTCTGATCAGTTCTTTGGGGAAAAAAAAACATTTGTGATTCTAACTATCTGAGGAGGGAAAATTTTCATGTATTTGTAAGATGACCCCATGGAAGAGAAGTTAGATGTGTCTACCTTTTAGAGAGAAGGCAGAATTAGGGATAAGTAAATGGGCAGAAGTCAGAGGTAGATTCTAGTTTGATGTGAAAACTAAAAAAAACTCTTAGCCTTCCAAACTGCCCCAAAGTGGAATGGATTGCCCTATGATGTGATGGTCTTTGCTTCAGTGGGGTTCTGCCAGCAGAATCTGGGAAATTACTATATTGCAGCTGTTTCAAGTAGTACTTCTATTTGAACATGGCTAAGACTAGGTAGCTTGTGATACTCCTAACTTGGAAATTCTATGGATAAAGAAGTCAATCAGTACTGGGACTGACACATCTGGGATATGAGTAACACAAGAAAGGATTCCTCTGGGTGACTGTAAAATCCCTGGATTTCTGGTCTTTAATGGCTATTGTATACATTTCAAAATCTCAGCGACCTGATTGGAAATGCCAATGAAAGGTGAAGTGGCAAGTTACCTGGCTATGCATTTGTTTGTTGTCAATATCATGCCACAAGCTCTTCATCCGGTTACCAAGAACTCTGGCTTACCTAGATCCAGCTGCTTACCTAGATTGATCAGTGAGCCAGCATGCATTCATTCACAGGTCCTGGCATGCTAGCAGCTTTTAAGAAAAAAACAGAGATAATTAGACAGCTACATCCTTTCCTGTCTCTTCCCCTTCCCTCCTTTTGATTTTAGAGAACTCTCCACATAACTCCCATCCCATCAGCCTTTTCTTTTCTCAAAAGTGACACTTTAACAGATTAAATGATTAAGAGGCAGTTGAGTGCCATACCAGTCAGAGTTCCAGACCTGAAGTTAGGAAGTTCTGAGTTCAAGTTCTCCTTCAGACATTTACCAGCTATGTAAATGTATGAAGTTCACAGGAAATTCTCAGCCTCAGTTATCCCATTGTAAAATGGGAATGATAATAGCACCTATTTCACAGAGTTGAAAAGATCAAATAAAATGATGTATACAAAGTGCTTTGTAACTCTTAAAGAGCTATAGAAATGTGGATCATGGTTAGGATTTTGATCTGTGATCTCTTCTGTGATGGTGGACTGAAATTCTTCCACGATTCTCCAGCCTGTGTGATTCTTTCCATGTTACTCCCTATATCATTGACAAAAGATCTATAAAAGCATACTGGGAAATGTGGGAGCAGGGGTGGGAGCAGAGAGAGGCGTCAAGAAGCTTATGACCCTGGATGACTGGGAGGGATAATGCTGCCACCAACACAATTCACTTCACTTGACTTTACATCAAGAAACATTGAAATGCTTATATCGTGCAAGCCACTGCTGGGGATACAAAAAAACCCTGCTATTGTAAAAATCTTGTATTCTAGACAGGGAAGTTTCATATTCCATTGCTAGTGATGTTAAGAATAAATATTTTGGGGAAAAAAGTTAGATTTTTGCTAAAAGAGAAATACCTAGAAAATTCATGAGCTCAGTTGGGCATGCCTGTGAATGGTTCCAGGAATCACTCCCATATCCTAGATTCTAGGAAGTTATGCTGAACAAGCCTATCTCCACTTGATGGCAGTGTATTACAGTGCCAATTTCATGTCCTTTGAGTGGGGTAGAACATTATAGCACCAAGAGGGGAAGGAATGAAATTTAGATGTATTGGGTTCAGTATGAGAGCATGAATTCCTGAAATGGATGGTGATGGGGGTAGGGTGGAGTGGGATATGAGAGGAGGGAATGGTATGTAAGGACTCTGGTCATCCTTGCTCACAGTATTTATGTCTATTCATGAGCTACATGTCCAAGGTAGAGTGTAATAGTCACCTGACCCCTTGAGGGGACATACTTTGTATTCCCTGGGCCTTGCTCCTTCCTTAGACCTGCCAATTGTTTCCCACAGCATCAGATAACTTTTGAGTTCAGCTCCCAGTGAACTCAACAAAGGGTTGGGAACTTTAAACACTCCAGCAGCCTGGATTAGGGAGAGTTGCCAGCAGAGTGCTACAATATAAAGAAGCCACTGGTTTAATCATAGCTAACATTTATATGATGTCAGGAAGGATGCTAAGCACTATCATTTTAATCTTACTTGACCATCACAATTGTGGGAGGGAGATACTATTTCTGTTTTAAAGGATGGGAAACTAAGGTAAATAGAGGTTAAGTGACTTGCCCAGGGTCACACAGCTCGTAAGTGTTTATGGAAGTGTGTACAAAGTGTGTTTGAGGAAGGATTTGAATTCAGGTGTTCCTGATACAGTCCTGGCACTCAATCCACTGTGCCACCTAGTTGCCATGGTATTGATGGTGTGCTTGGGGGCTTGTGCTTGGACTCCAGTTCCAATGTCACATTTCTCCCTAATGTCAAAACACTATCCCTGACAGTTTTCTCTCCAGTTCAAGGATACTATGCCTATGCTCATCGGGAGACCCCATTAAGACAAACTACATTTCCTCACAATTACTCAGGAGTGGGCCCCAGTAAGGCAAACTATCTCTCCCTTTTACAAGAACAAGGTGAACTCTGTAGAATTTCCTTTGTATGAACAGGACTATCTTATACCAGAACCATCAACTACTGATGTCCACAGTTATTGTATACAATCCAGAGGTCAAACTATAGATGTCAGCTCCCAAAACTATCTTGTTACAGATGTAAGAGCCCAAAAATATACCCCTTAGAAACCTGTCCTCTGTCTTCTCGTAGTGAATGACATCTATGAACAAGGTGGTAAGTTATCACCTAATTAGAATATCTACCCCCATAATCCACTACTTTTCCTGTATAAGTTTTAGCATCATTCCTGTTAGGTGGCAAGTTCCTGAAGGAGCTCTGCCCACCATACTGGTGTCACAATAAATCTTTGCCAACTTGACTTATAGAATGCTTGAGTCCATGAATCCACTCCAGATAACCCTATCTTGTACTTCAATCCTTGAGGGGTCCCTGAACCCCTTAAACCTCATCACTGCCAGGACTGAACACCTAAGAAAACATTCCCAGATGGTATGGCTATCAGCCCCATAGAAAGGTCTTCATGGAGCTCTGTTTGAAATCTTGGGGCTAGTCAGAGGGTACCTAAGGGTTCAATACTGCATTGTCTTCTGTCAAATCAAATTGAAAGATGCTGGCAGGGTTAGCTAATGTCCCTTGGACAATTAATGAATGACATACTGAATTCCTTGTCCCTCAAGGAGCTCAAGTTGAAGCTGAATTACTGACACCCTGTCAGAGAATGACAGAATTTGAGAGTTGGAAAGGACCTTAGAAGTCCTTTAGTCCAACCCATAGGAAACCCTACTATAATATACCCAACAACTATTCATGCAGTCTCTGCTTGTACTCCTCCAAGGAAGGGGAACCCACCACCTCTTTAGGCATCCCATTCTTCTGGCCTGGGTGACATGACTAAAGCCCTACTTTTCCTCTACTCCACTCAGCCAAACCTAAAGAGCAAACTAGACAACCTAACGCCCCTGTCCCTTGCCTAGCAACAATTCGCCTTAGTCATCATAAGCATTATTAGTTAACTATCATCCTTACCATTACTATGGCTTGCTAGTTCCCACAACCTGTTACCCTCTTTCTCTCTCAATTATTTTATTACCAAACAAATAAGGCAAGCTACAACTATCCCCCACCTCCTGTTTTCTCTTTGCCACAATCTGCAACCCTTAGTAAGGTGTGTCTCCAAGTATCTGCAGGCATGTGTTGAATGGTTGCTCATTCTTAGTTTCAAAGGAGATCAATGACATCACAGGATTATATCTTGATTTGTGCATGAATTGGATTCTCTCTCTCTTCCAGAATCATCAAAGTTCAATGGTAAAACAAAATACAAGATGACTGGCAATGACCCAGGATGTAGTATATGACCTTGGAGTCTTTAAAGTCCAACAATGCTCTAAGGTGGCCTGCTCAGTCACCTTCATGGCTTGTTGGCACAAATTGTTCTCACCACCATTCCACCAGGGAAAGTCTTCAAGTGCTTGGGGTAGACATCTGCCTAATTCACCAGGG
>CM053594.1:64182050-64201172 GCA_028646575.1 Pseudocheirus occidentalis
TTTTCTGTTTTGTCATCTTAGCCAATCTGACTGGTGAGATGTGCAGCCTCAAAGTTTTAATTTACATTTCTTGAATCAAGAGTGATTTAGAGCATTTTTTCATATGCTTATAGATATCTTTAATTTCTACCTCTGAAAATTGCCTGTTCATATGCTTTGACCATTTATTAATTGGGGAATGACTTGTATTCTTATAGATTTGTCTCAATTCCCTGTATATTAATAAATGAGTGTTATGACTAAACAAGAGTTAGAGAGCATTATAAAATGCAAAATGGATAATTTTGATTAAATTAAGTTGAAAAGTTTCTATGTGAATAAAGCCAATGTAAACAAGATTAGGAGGGAAGTGGAAAACTGGGAAAGAATTTTTAAAACCAGTGTCTCTGAGGAAGGCCTCATTTCTAAAATATACAGAGAACTGAGTCAAATCTATAAGAATACAAGTCATTCCCCAATTGATAAATGGTCAAAGGACATAAACAAGCAGTTTTCAGAAGATGACATTAAAGATATCTATAAGTATATGAAAAAGTGTTCTAAATCACTACTGATTAGAGAAATGCAAATCAAAACAGTTCTGAGGTACCACATCTCACTAGTCAGATTGGCTAAGATGCCAAAACAGGAACATGAAAAATTCTGGAGAGGATGTAGAAAAATTGGAACAGTAATGCATTGCTGATGGAGTTGTGAACTGATCCAACCATTCTGGAGAGCAATCTGGAACTGTGCCCAAAGGGCTATGAATAATTGCATACCCTTTGACCCAGCAATACCACTTCTAGGGTTGTATCTCAAAGAGATTATAGAAGTGGGAGAAGGACCCATATATACAAAAATATTTATAGCAGCTCTTTTTGTGGTGGTAAAGAATTGGAAATCAAGGCAACGCGCATCAACTGGGAAATGGCTGAACAAGTTGTGGTATACGAATGTAGTGGAATACTATTGTGCTATAAGAAATGAGGAGCAGACAGTCTTCATAATAACCTGGAGAAACTTATATAAACTGATGTTGAGTTAGAAGAGCAGAATCAAGAGAACTTTGTACATAATTACAGACACAACAGATGTGTGACAACTAACTTTGATAGACTGGGTTCCTCTCAGCAGTGTAAGGTTATAATACAACTCCAAAACACTCATGATGGAAAGAGATGTCCACATCCAGAGAAAGAACTACAGAATCTGAATGCAGATGGAAGCAAACTACTTGCTCTCTTTCTTTTTCTTGTTTTGTTTTGTTTCCTCTTTCCCATTGTTCACTCCATTGGTTATAATCCTTTACAACCTGACTAATGTTTAATGTGAAGGTATTTGTAGATCCTATATTTGATTACATGCTGCCATGGTGGGGGTGGAGAAGAGGAAGAGGGAGAGAATTTGAAACTCAAGGGATTGTGAAACTGAATGTTGTAAACTGAAAGTAAATTAATTAATTTTAAAAAATAAAGTCTATTTTTGCTATAAAAAAACAAATGAGGCCTTTATCAGAGACACTGGTTGTAAAAATTCTTTCCCAGTTTCCCACTTCCCTCTTAATCTTGGTTACATTGGCTTTGTTTGTACAGAAACTTCTCAATTTAATGTAATCAAGATGATCCATTTTGCATTTTATAATGCTTTCCAACTCTTGTTTGGTCATAAAGTCTTTCCAACACCATAAATCTGACAGGTAAACTATTCCTTGCTTCCCCAGATTACTTAAAGTATCAGTTTCCATACCTAGATCATGCACCCAGTTAGACTTGATTTTGGTATACTGCATTAGATGAGGGTCTATGCCCAGTATCTGCCATACTACATTCCAATTTTCCCGGAAGTTTTTGTCAAATAGTGAGTGTTTATCCCAAAACACAGGTCTTTGGGTTTATCAAACAGTATATTACAACAATTGTTGACTACTGAGTCTTTTGCACCCAATTTATTCCATTGATCCACTACTCTATTCCTCAGCCAGTACCAAGTAATTTGGTTAACCACTGCTTTATAATACAGATTAAAATCTAGTACTGCCAGGCCACCTTCCCTAGCATTTCTTTTCATTAATTGCCTTGATATTCTGGACCTTTTGCTTTTCCGAATGAATTTTGTCACTATTTTTTCTAGCTCTATAAAGTAATTTTTTGGTAGATTGATTGGTATGGCACTAAATATGTAATTTATTTTAGGTAAAAGAGTCATTTTAATTATATTAGCTCGACCCAGCCATGAGCAATTGATGTTTTTCCAATTGGTTAGATCTGATTTTATTTTTGTGAAAAGTGTTTTGTAGTTGTGTTCCTATAGGTACTGGGTTCCAAGAGATTCTTGATGAAAAATGGCATCCACATCCAGAGAAAGAACTATGGAATCTGAATGCAAATCAAAGCATACTATTTTCGCTGGTTTTGGTTTTTCATGGTTTTTCCCTTTTGTTCTGCTTTTCCCTTTTGTTTTGTTTCTTCTTTTGAAACATGACTAATGTGGAAATATGTTTAATATGATTGCACATGTGTAACCTATATCAAATTGCTTGGTTTCTTGAGGAAGGAGGATGGGAAGAAGGGAGGAAGAAATATTTGGAACTCAGAATCTTATAAAAATGAATGTTGAAAACTATCTTTACATGTAATTGGAAAAAATAAAATACTATTTACAAAAAAAGAAAGAAATGATGCCTGCTATGTTTTCAGGAAGAAATTGGGAACACTTGTATGGCCTAATGCAAAGTGAATTGAACAGAACCAGGAGAACAATAGCGATATTTTTGAGAGAACAGAGATGTTCTAAAGAAAAGCATCTGTGAAAGACTAACTTTGATCAACAGAGTGACCAGCCACAATTCCAAAAAACTAATGACCAACATATTGTCCATCTTCAGACATTGCTGATGGACTCAGAGTACAAATTTGAGTATATTTTCTTCTCTTCCTCCTTTCCTCCCTCCCTTCCTTTTTTTTAAAAAATGGCTTATATGGGAATTATGTTTGCATGATTATACTTACTTGTGATGAGATTTTTTTGCCTTTTCAATGAGCTGGGTAGGTGGAAACTAGAGAATTCAAAACTGAAAATAATATAAAATTAATTTTTCAAAAAAGAACATATTCCAGGTATATTCCCTTGGAGAGCATCTCAGTGGACACCAAACAATTAATGACTACTTTTTGGTGCCATCCAGTCAACCAATTACAGATCTGCATAATTTTACTTTCATCTGAACCATGTTTGTTCACCTTTTCAACAAGGAGCATTAGAAGCTTGGGCAAATGCTTTTCTAAAATTTAGATAAATTCTTTCTAGAGCATTTCCTTTATTTGCCAATCTGATAATGATGTCAGAAATCCAACAGACATTTTAAAGTGTTCAATGACCTTTTTTAGATAATATAGATATAAATATGAATTTTTAAATATTTCTTACTCTTGGGGAGGATATATTCAACTCAAGAAATGTAACATCCCAGGAGAAACCAGTAGTAATACTACCTTTAGATATGAATTTAGTGGGATCAATCTTATATAGAAACTGAATTGTTTTGAGCCAAAATTTCCTCCCCCCACTCACAAAGTATGGTGTGGTGTGTGTGTGTGTGTGTGTGTGTGTGTGCGCACGTGCACGCATGCGCACATGCATGTATGTGGGTCCTGGTGGTGATTATGCCCTGAGGCATTGGAAGAAATGCTTGTGTTTGTTCTTATTATATCTTTGAAGTATCTATACCTTTGTAAAAATTAATTGATGTTTAATGATTAAATGGAATTGAGGTAAGTCATTGGGACCCTAAAAATGGAAGGGAACATACATAGCTGGTGGATACTTGGTCTGATAGTGAGAAAATAAGTTCCTACTAACTCTTCAGAGTATCCTAGAACCAAGAGAGACATAGGTAACAGGTTTGGCCTTGAGAAAGTGGGTCAGAGTATACAAGTTACATGACAATACAGACATTTGAGAGTCAGCTATATGGATAGAATGCTTGAACCCATGGGAATTGATGATCAGATCATCATGAGAGGGCAATGAAATAGAAAAGAATAGAACCCAAGGCAGAGTCTAGAAGGGATATTAATTATTTTTTTTAATTTTTTTTCAATTTTTAAAAAAATCTTAAAAAAAATTTTTTTTTGAGGGCAGTTGGGGTTAAGTGACTTGCCCAAGGTCACATGGCTAGTTTTTTGTGTTAAGTGTCTGAGGCTGGATTTGAACTCAGGTACTCCTGACTCCAGGGCTGGTCCTCTATTCACTGAGCCACCTAGCGGCCCCAGGGATATCAATTATAAAGGGATGGGGATGTTTCAAAGAGAACAGAAGATGATAAGAGAGTAAGGAAGAGAATCAAATCAAGAGGGTACTGTCATAAAAATCCATGGAAAAGAGAATGTCAAGCAGAAAGGGGCTGTTGGCAGTGTCAGAAGTCAAGCAAGATGAACACTGAGAAAAGGTCTTTGAACTTAGCAATTAAGATGTCATTAGTGACTTTGGAGAGGACAGTTTCAGTTGAGTGGGGGTAGATTGGAAGCTATATTGCAAAGAATTGCAAAGTGAATGGGAGTGAACGAAGTGGAGGCAATGAATATAGATAACATTTTCTGAAGAGGTTGACTGTGAATAGGAGGAGAGATAAGGACGATAACTTGAAAATTTGGTACAGTCGAGAGAATTTTTTTTTAAAGGATAGTGATATATGAGCTTGCTTGTGGGGCTCAGTGCAGGAGCTAACAGGTAGGGAGAGATTGAAGATTAGCAAGCAAGACTGAATGATTGGGGAAGAAATCTGCTGGAAGAAACAAAAAAGAATGCTCATTCATCATTACCTACGCATTTATCTAAATTTTATTGATGATTTTGTTTTTATATTACAGTAATTTCTAGATGTACTACTGCTTCTCCTCCCCACCTCAGGAACCCTCCTTTGCAACAAAGAAAAACACCTTACATGATGACCACATCTAACATAAATTACAACATTCTCATTTCTATCCAGGAAAGGATGGAGGCTTATTTCCTCATATTCTCTCCACAGTGAAGATTACTCATTATAATTGCATAGTGCTTGGTTTCATTTTTAGCATTCTTTTTATTTAAATTATTGCAACCATTGTATACATGGTTTTCTCATTTCTGTTCACTTCATGCTGTAGCAGTTCATTCCTGAGATAAATTAAGTATTCCTATTTTCCTTTGATTTTTTTTCATATTCTTTTCTAGTGGAACAATAATAATCCATTCACGTATATCATAATATGTACAGCCACTCCCCAACTGACCAGCACAACTTTGTTTCCAGTTTTTTGTTTTTGTTAGGGTTTTATTGCTACCACAAAAATGCTGCTGTGAATACTTTTGTATATGATATCTTTACTACTATGTTAACTCTTCTTGGGACATATACCCAAAAAGTAGAATATCTTCCAAGTCACGAATATAAGCAAATTAATGATTTTTCTTGCATAATTCCAGATCCTTTCTCCAGAACAGTCAGATAAATTCACAGCTCTACCAACAATGTTGTAGTGTGCCATTCTTCCATCAGCCCTTCCAGCATTGACTTTTTTGTCTTTAGTCATCTTTGTAAATTTGTTAAGTACAAGGTAAATTCTCAGGATTGTCTTAATTTGCATTCCTCTTATTATTAATTATTTGGATCCATCTTTTTGTTTGTTCTTATTTTTCTTCATAACTTTTAAAAATGATGTAGGAGAGCTTTTTATTAAGATACAGAGGACCTACAGTGTGCATAAACAAATAGAGGAAAGAAAAACACTCCAATAGCTCATTATACTCCTTCCATGAGGTGAAGATACTTTACAATTGCCTCATACTACCTATTTCTCTCAGACCTGCACCATATGAGCAGCTCACAGAGAAATCATAGAGTGTTGGAAGGATCCAAAGCTCCTAGATACTCATGGCATGACTTTAGCCTTTCACCTACAGGTGATCATGTCTGTAGTCCACTTCTTCCCTCCTCTGAAAAGTGTGCTGTTAAGGCAATCTCCCTTGGCTTAGTGACCAGCTCTTAGAACTCAGGAAACCTTAGAACTCTTAGGACTCTCAAACTCAGGATTACCCATGAGGTAACCCCAAAAATGGAATGGTCATTACCACAATTCTTAGTTTCTACTCTGTTCTCAGAAAAGGAGACAGAAGGAATGGCAGAGGAAAGCAGCTCAGACTGAGAGGGGGAATAATTCCCCTCTCCTGCTGAGTGTATCTCATAGTTATGCATTACAGTTTAATGGTTTTTTGCCGTTCTTTTTGTAGAAAGGTCGGGGTATAGTGGTGTAGACAAACTGTACCCTGCTCTAGTTCTACCCTAGTTTGGGAGTCCAAAGGAGAGAAAATAAACAAAAATGGTCCCTCCCCATAACTTTCAGCTGGAGCTACTCAGACCTTTTAAGTCCTCAGATAAAATCAGTGATCACTATGCTAATTTACAACCCTCTTGACCATGACAAGGTACCTGGGGAGCAGTAACATATATACCCACCAAAAAAGCAAGTGAATCTTCTTTTTAGCCTGCATACCCTCTGCAGTCTTTGTGAAATGCTCATCCATCTTCTGAAAAAAACTGAATGTCTGTTGAAAATCTTCTGTACTGCATTCTGTCATACATATATTGGCGAGGCAATTGGAGTTAAGTGACTTGCCCAGGGTCACACAGCTACTAAGTGTCAAATGTCTGAGTGTCTGAGGCTGGATTTGAACTCAGATATTCTTGACTCCAGGTCTGGTGCTCTATCCACTGCACCACCTAACTTTACCCTCTGTTCCTCTTTGCTGGACCTGTGCATTCTCTGTAATAACCTAAACATCCTTCATGTTTCTGTGCAACCTCTGTAAGTGCTTTGTCTTCTCTGCCTCTTCTGCAGAACCTGTGCATTCTTTAGACAGGGGTGTGCATTCACTGAAGTACAGGCGCATTCTCAGCAGAGCCTGAGTATCCTCTTTAAGGGTCCTCTATATTCTCCGTCAAGGATATGTGCATATTTGTCAGTGCCTGTCTATCCTCTGTACATTCTCTATAAGGACCACTACATACATTGTAGAGACTGTGCCTCACCAGGGCTCCATCTCACTCTGGGAAGCATTCTGTGCAGAACTTGCGCATCCTCTGTATACTTCTGTGTATCCTTGGTCAGGATCATGCAATCTCTTTGTAGATCCATACCTCCTCCGCTTGGTTTGTGTATTCACCATAAGCACCTGTGTGTCTTCTTTAAATGCTTTGGCACACTTTTCTGAGGTCTGTGAATCCTCCCTAAGAATCAGACTTGCCAGGGCCCCATTGCTCTCAGGGTTTAAGGTGGGCCATGTGTCAGCGTGTGCAGTGGAAAGGGAGCACAGTGATATGACCTCAGGGACACCTGGGACAAAAACATGCCAGCCAGTTAGAGGGGATGGGGGTTGTGGTGGGGACACTTGGGACTTGTAATCATGCAGATGTACCTTGGTACTATGTTATCCCTGAAACCTTGCTCAGCTTAGACTCAGCCTCTCTGACCCCAGAGCAACTGGGGTAGAATAGAGGGGACAGTGTTGCAGATGAGACATGGGGTCCTTGAGGCAGGCCCTCAGTAAGGTGAGGCCCTTGCAAAACCGAAGAGCCCAATATCAAGCCTTACACTGGCCAATTCATCGTATGCTTCCTAACTCTTTCCCTCCCCAGTATCCTTTTGGACAAGCTACTCTAAGCTCCATTTATTTGAGGAGATAAAGATCCTTTAAGTAATTGAAATTTTGCCATTGGGAAAAGGAATTAGATTTGGTTCTCTTGGTTCCAGAAGGCAGAAGTGGTTAAAAGTTTCAAATGGGTAGATTTTGGCTCAATGTAAAGGAAAATGCCTAAACCATCAAAAATGACTGAAATTAAATGGGTTGCCCTGTGAGATAGAAATTTTTGGCCCCCAAAATACTGTAAGTGAAGGCTAGAGGGCCACTCACTGGTAAAGTTGTAAAGGAGATTCCAGCCTGGTTACAAGTTCATCAGTTCTATCTCTAACACATTACTCACATCTGTCCCTTCCTCTCCATTGCCATTTCTACCCTACAACACAAGCACTCAAAGCTAAACACCTGTATCATCCTAATAATTTCCCAATATATCTTCCTGCTTCTGCTACATTACCTGTCTGATCCATTCCTCACTCTCCTGTCATAGCAATCATCCTTTTGTCCAAAACCAAGCTCATTATCTTTACCCCGACAAAACTACTCCTTCTTTTGAATTTGCTAATCTGTCTACGGTATCACCATGTACTCTCCCTCCAAATCTGGCTACTTTGTGATTACCTTTAACTTTTTCCTCTACTTCATTACTTATATTCAATGAAATGCAAGTTTCTCTCCTTTTATTCCAGACCTGCTTGAATATTCAAAGATTTCTGAACAAGGCTCATATTCTCTGGACACATAATGGCTGGGAAAAGCTGAGAGGCCAATGTCACCTACCGGAATTGGTGGCATTAAGAAAGGCTCAGGGCAAGATCTGCCCACTGCTGAGTAAACCTGAGAAACAACAGGAAAGATACGGACAAACTCAGTAGAATGTTCTTGGCTTGGTCAATCTTTCTATCTCTAAATAAAGTCTTTTTAAAAACAAAATCTACATCTTGTTCCAATCACTTGACAGGAGGAAAAAGTTTTATTCAGAATCAGATTAGTGGATTAGGAAGATTCACATGAAAGAGGAGACCACCCACATCATTGCTAGAGGTCTGTTAGAGAGAGCCAGGGGGTGACTTATTGTATGTGTTGTAGAAGGATGAGATTGTTCAGCTGGACTCAGCCTCATTCCATATATGTCATCATTTTGGTAATCTTGCCTTTTCTACCACAACATCTCTCACATGTGTCTCCTTCTCTCTAATCAGACAGAAACTATCTAAGCTCAAGGAGTATATGGAATGTTGAGGGAGGACTAGTATCTTTGGTGTTAGGGACTGTCAAATGATTTTCAGAGCTGCTCTTCCATCTTTGGTGTCCACCTATCACCCAACGATCAGTGGTGGATTCGAGTAGGTGTGGTAAGCACAGTGGCCACACCATAATAAAGCTGTCTTGGCAGATTTTCTAAACCAGGTCAAAGGCTGCCTACAGGTCTCCAACCCATTGGTGAATTGGGATGCCCACCATAAGCATTTGAAGACTTCTCCCAGTGGAATAGAAAGTATGATAATTTGTTCCAATGGCCACGAAGGTGTCTGAAACAGGTGCGATGGAGCAGTTAGGGCTTGGTTAGAAATTAAAGATGCCAAGGTCATCCACTGCATTCTAGGCCATCACCAGTCATCCTGACTTTTGTCTTCCCACTGGACTTCAATGACTCTGGAACAGGGTGAGGCTCACCACTTGTGTAACTCTGTCTCACTGAAAATCAATTCATGTGCAAGTCAAAATATCACCCTTGTGATGTCATTGGTCTTTTTAGAAAATAAAGTACAAACAACAACCTAAGTGCCTCACTTCATCCGAATATCAAACTTGAACTAAGAAAGAAAGTACAGACATTAGAGGCATTACAACTATACTTCTGATGCTGGGAGATTCCCCATATGTAGACTCTTTCCAAAACTATAGTCCCACATCACCAGCTAGACATTTTCACTTCAATGTTCTATATACATCTGAAATTCAACATGGCTAAAACACAGTTTGATTCACGCTTGGAATCTAACATTGTACTGGCTAGATGTGGAACTTCCCCTCACTCTTCCAGTTCTCTCTACTCATCTGAATGGGGAGGTAGGATAGACATAGAATAAGGAGGAACAGGCCATCCATGATTCTTACTGGGAAAGAGGGTCTTCATCTCCTAACACCCTCCATATCCAAACTTTCCCTGGACTTCTGTTGACTTTCAGATACCAACTTCAGGACTTATCACCTATCAGCTTGTGCTGGCTCCAGATCTAGAGAAGTATGAAGTGTATGAAAGGCACAGGGCAACTGGAAAGGTGAAGGTTGTTGGAAGAATTTAGGGAATTCCAGAGCTCATGATCCTGTATTAGAGAATTAGAGTTGGAGGATGCGTTGCTGATTTTGGTCTATAGTTTCCTTTCCATTTTTTATCTTTCCTTGATTTACGTATTAAACTAAATTTAATAACAATGTTCTGGAAAGGTGCTTTCTTTCTCAGATTTTGAGAATAATTTGTGAAGTATGGGTATTAACTATTCTTTCAGAGATTTATAGACTTTTCTAGTGAATCCAAAAGTACCAAAAGATTTTCCTTCAGTCATTCCTTTGTAACTCTATCTGTTTTCTTTTCTGAGATTGAGTTATGTAAGATTTCTATCTCATTTTCTGATAGTTTGTGTACTTAAAAAATTTAAGATATTCCATTTATTTGTTTTATATTCTTGGTTTTGTTTGCATATACCTGTGCATAGTATCTTTTCATCATTCCTCTTACTTCTTCAGGCTTTGCTATGCTCTCCTGCTATTTTATTGATTTGATTTTCCTTGTTAATTTAAGTCTGATTAGCTGAGTTTTTGCATTTTGTCTTCTCAAAGAACAGTTTTTTGTTCTCTTTAGCACTTCTATGTGGATTTTTTGTTTCCAATTTTCTATTCCTTCTCTAATATTTAATATATCCTCTTTTGTGCTCATTTTAAGATTTGTATATTTTTTTGGTTTCTATTCTTCAAAATGCACATTCAGCTTTCCCCTATTTTGTTAATGTATGATTGTAAAGATATGATTTTCCCTCTGAGGACTACTTTAGCTGCATGTTTTGATATGTTGTTTCTTCATTATAATTTTCTTTTACATAGTTATTAGTTATCTCTATTTCTACATTGTGTTCTTCAATCCATTAGTTCAGATTTTACTGTTATGTCTCCATTTTGGTCTATATCTTTTGTTTGTGGTCCTTGAGCCAATTGCTATTTTTATTGCATCATGGACTGTAAGGATGTATGGATTATTTCTGAAATTTTACATTTATTTGCAATAACTCTGTGCCCTAGTACAAGGTCAATTTTTATAAAAGTTCCACATGGTGCAGAGAAATATATATATGTAATTTTGATGTCCTTATTAGAAGACACTATAAGTGTTTGAAGTCTAGCTTCTCCAGAAAGTTCTTCAGTTTTATATTTCCCTTTTTTGTTTATTTTTTGTTAGACTTATCCTAAACTGATAGAGGGAAATTAAAGTCTCCTGTCACTATTATGTTGTTATCCATGTTTTCTTGAAGCTCAAGTAAGAGTCCTTTGTAAAATAGATGCTAAGGCGATTGGAGTAAAAATAAGCTTGTTACTGATATTTATTTATATGTTGTCTACGGTTCCTTTAAGTGTAGTATGTTTTCCTTGTTTGTTCCTTTTTCTTTTTCTGAATGTTTGTTTTTGCTTTTTCTGATAGCATGATAGCAAATCCTGCTTTTTTGGAATTCACTTGATCCAACATAATTTTTTTTCATACCCTCAGTACTATTTTGGATCCCTTAAAGGTAACACAGCTAGTAAGTCTCTGAGGCCACATTTGAAATGAGGAAGAGGAATCTTCCTGACTCTAGGTTCACTATTCTATCCACTGGGCCTCTAGCTACCCTTGGTGTAGAATAGTCAGGTGTTTTTCAAATGACCTTTCCTTCCCATTTGAAAGACTTTCTCCAGATCACTTGTGGAATTTGTTGTTTCTGAATTAGATTGTGCCTTGAGTTTTTTTCTCCAGAAAAAGAAAGAGCTTGGGTGGGGGGAAGAGTCAAGATGGTGGTGTAGAAGCAGAAGAACTACCTGAGCTCCCCCCATAACCACCTTAAATACCTATAAAATATTACTCCAAACAAATTTGAGAGCTTCAGAACTCATAAAATGACAGAGAAACCAAGCTCCTGCTGAAGGCAGACTGGCAGGTGGATGGGAAGGGTTATTTCCAGCACTCTGGGAGCCAAGCCTAGCCTGGCCTGAAACCCCAACTGTATTCCCAAGGCATCCAGGGCAAGCTGCAGCTGGAGCATTGAGGAGAGTGGATCATCAGCAGCTGCGGCAGTTTCCAGAATTATCAACACATAAGAGGACAAAGGACAAGGACAAAATGAAGGGTCACTGGAACTCAGCTAAATTTGGGGGAAAAAAGTGGGTCTGGTGGTCTGCCCCCAGGGCAAGGAAGCAGCTGAAGTTGGGGCCCTGCAGCCACCTTCACATGGCTGCTTCAGAGCTCCCAGCCTGCAGAATGCAGGAGGGCCAAGCAATCATTCAGAGGCAAAGTGCTCTTGCCTTAACCTGCCTGGATTAGGATCATGGTCCAGAGGTGCGTGATCATTGAGCCAAAGCTGGAGTGGGCTGCAGAGACAGTAGCCTCCTAATAGCTCTGGCAGCCGCAAAAATCCCAGCAATTAAGAACTTGAAAGAATTCACTCATCACCTCTTGAAAAAGAACCCAAAAAGAAAACACCTAGGAAAGTTAGAGCCAGGTTCCAGAATTCCCAGATCAAGGAGCAAATATTACAAGCTGCCAAGAAGAAACAATTTGAATACTGCGGAAACACAATCAAGATAACCCAGGACCTAGAAGCTTCTACATTAAGGGATCGAAGGGCCTGGAATATGATACTCCAAAGATCAAGGGAGCTAGAATGAAAACCATGAATCACCTACCCAGCAAAATTGAGTATAGTGTTCCAGGGGAAAATATGTTCATTCAATGAGCTGGAGGACTATCAAGCATTCTTGATGAAAAAACCAGAACTGAATAGAAAATTTTACATTCAAATACAAGAAGCATGATAAGGTAAATATGGAAAAGAATTCATAAGGAACTTATTGAACTTGAACTATTTAGAGACAATTCATAGCAGTGCATTGGATGGCTTTGAGAGCACACCAGGGCACAGTGAAAAGACTTGCTATATCAAGATAAGAAACCTAAAGGTTTGCCAGCTTCAATAAAAACCAGAAGTGGGAGAAATGAAATGTTATTTATGTACAAGAGCAAGTAAGACAATTTGGTTCCAAGATAGAAAAATTTATGTATCATCAATCCATTTGAAGATATTATGAAGAACCTTAAAATTCAAACAGAGGGATTTATATTTTATCCTAGAGGCAAGAGGGAGTTACATGAAGCCTCTGGAGTGGGAAATGGTCAGAACTTTAGGAATAATGATTTGTCAGTTCTTTGAAGTATGCTTTGGAAAGAAGAAAGACTGGGTACTGTGGAATCAATTAGGAGGCCATTCCAAAAGTCCAGGAAAGAGGTGATCAGGACCTGCCTGAATTAGAGTGGTTGTCATATGAGTAGAAAGTGGAAAGTTGGAGAAATGTGCACCTAATCTCTACAATACTTGACAAATGCTAACCAGAATTTGAGTTCAGAACCATAATTTGATGAGGGTCATTATTTTGTAGTGGGGTCTAGATTCTTAGGATGATAGTTTGTCTGCTTTATGTGACATGGATATTCTCTCTTAACAGCAAAGAATGGTAGTTACTTTCTCCCTTACCCTAAGATCCAAGGTAAAAAAAAATCTCATGAAATTGGACAACAGGGAGAGTGGGGAGAGAGCATAAGAGAGTAAGGAGGAGCTAAGTTTTGGTTGAGGACTGAGTTGAATGGATTGGGAAATACAGTGATGCATCCCTTGAAGTTCATAGTACAAAAACCACTGGGTAAAAGTGGGATTGAATGGGATTAGTAGCCACAACCATCAGGCTAGGAATAACTTTATTATAGAGGACTCTTTTCTATCAACCAGCACAGGAAAAATATGGTTATCAATAAATACTAATTAGACATCAGAAGATTTTTTTATTTTTCTTCAGGTATCATCTCCTTTCTAGTCATAAAGCTCCAACACAAGTGGAGTTTGATATTCTTTTCTCCTCAGCTTTCTTCACCTTCCATTTTTTCCCTGTTGTACAATGTTTTATGACCTAAAGACCAAATGCAAAGCCCATGAGCTAAGAATAACTTTTACGTTTTAAAATATACTGCAGAAAAATAGCCAAGATGCCAGAGTAAAAACAACATCCCAGCTGAACTCATCTATATTCCCCTCCAAATAATCTTAAATAACATGCCTAATTAAATATTGGAGTCATGTGTTGTGGCCACTTCTTAACTCAGTAGCCTAAGGGCCAGACTTAGGCTGTATTCTCAGGAGGGACTGGAGAGACCAGAGGTGAAAGAGAAGCATGCAGCAGCTGTGCTTTATTGTATTGTAGCCTACTCCTTAAATACCTTAGAGGTAACATCATTAGAGCATGATTCTCTTGTGCACTGGAGGAATGACCAATGGAGGACAGGCCAAGCCAGCTGTCTCAGCTGCTGCTCATCAGGTGAGTGGTCTCATGAAAAACTTCCCTGTGAGCTTAGCAACTGGGCTGTGACCCTGAGCATCACAGGTGCTTTTAGACTCACACTGATCCCTACAGTTGTATAACCAGCAAAAGGTTAGAATGAGACATTTTTCCAATACAAAGTAACTTAGGAGGTTGGAAGAAGTTTGTGACACCGAGGTGGAGGCCAGCCTGAAGTACATGTGTAACATCAGTGGTGGACCTTGGAGGTGACTGTGTCAGTGTCAGCAGAAACTTCAGGAAATCTCAGCCCAGAGATGGTAAAAGCATTGGATAACTAGTTAGAAGGAGATCACAGAGGACACTAAGATGACACTGGGTACAGGACCAGGTTCTGTAGTGCCCATATGTAGTTCTGTATTGCAGTTCTAGGGTGGAGTCCAGCTCTTGTTGTCATAAGAAAGCAGAAGCTTATGCCATAGTTCCAGGGTAGTGAGGGCTACTAGTTGTTGTGGTTGCAGGGGAGGAGGAGCCCTGTCTGAGTAAAGACAAGAACACAGATCAGAAGAGTTATGACCACCCCTCTCCCAGGTGAATACTACCTTGAAAGCATCAAAAATTTCCAGGTCTCCAAAACTAGCTCTTAAAACAGTAGCAGAGAAAAAAACCTAAAGTCTGTAACAGTACCTCCCCAACCCAAAACAAACAGAGCCCACCTTTAGTAGCATAAGATTCAGAGTCAAGAAATAATCTGGAAAAAATCAGCAAACAACAACCAAAGAACCTGATCATAAAAAGCTAATACAGTGGCAGGGAAAATGAAGACATGAATGTAGAATACAACAGTGTAAAAATAACTATAACTAAAGCTTTAAAGAAAAATGCAAATAGGACACAAGACTCACAAGAATCCCTAGAAGAACTAAAGAAAGAGCTACAATAGGGAGAAGAAAAATTGGGAAAGAAATGAGAGTGATGCAAGGAAATTATGAAAAAGAACTATCAGCTTGATAAAAGAGACACCAAAAATATTGGAGAAAAATAACATCTTAAAAAACAGAATTGACCAAATGGTAGAAGACGCACAAAAATTCACCAAAGAAAAGAACTTCTTAAAAAGCAGACTTGGCCAAATGGAAAAAGAGGTACAAAATCCCACCGAAGAAAATGATTCCTAAAAAAAGTAGAGATGGGCAAGTGGACACTAATGTCTCCATGAGATATCAAGAACCAATAAAACAAAGTAAAAAAGAATGAAAAAACAGAAGAAAATATGAAGTGTGTCACTGGGAAAAAAAAACTTAACCTGAAAACAGATTTAGGAGAGAAAAATTTAAGACTTATTGGAATTCCCTTAGTTCTGGGGGTGAAGCCAAGATGGCAGCATAGAAGCAGCAAAGCTCTGCAGCTCCCACACAGCCACTTTAAATACCTAGAAAATATGACTCTAAAGAAATTTTAGGGCTCCAAACCCCACAAAAATACAGAAAACACATCTCTCACTGAAGACAGTTTGGCAGGAGGGGCTCATTGCTACAGGCTGGAAGCCAAGGCCAGCCCAGCCCCAAACCGTGGCCTGGCCCCAGGGCAGTTGGGAAAAGCCACAGCCAGAGTCTACAGGAGAGTGGATCAGCAACACCTGGGGCAATCTCCACGCCTATCAAGCCAGGAAAAATAAGGCTAAGAAAAAGGTCAGTGGAATTCTGTTGCAAAAGGCCAAAAAGTGAATCTGAACGAATTTAAGAGTGACAGAACCCATTATGAGACTGAGTGTGGCAGATTCCCAACTCAGGAAAGTGCCTACTCAGGTTGGGGTAAGGAGAACACTGAGCACAGGGGAGCCGCACCAAAGTGGAGCTGAGAGCAGAGTACAGCAGAGAAGAAGCCTCAGCCAGACAGCAGACTCACCCAGCCTGGCCGTCTCACCACAGGACAGAGGATCACCAAACTGGGTGGGAAAAAACTTGGGGCCCACAGCAGGATCAGTGACTTCCCCTGGGGCAACCTGAATTTTTAGAATTATACACTCATGCTTCTGGAAGCCAAGATGGAGGAATAAAGTTTAATTGCTCTGATTCCTCCTCCCTGACCCAGAAAAGTCCAGAGTTAAATGTCCCACCCAGAGTAAAATTTTGAATGAGTGGAAACAGTCTCAGGCTTGGGCGTGGCTGATGAAAGGGGAAAGAAGACAGTACAGAGTCTAAGCCCAGGAGGGTGGAGCCAGCAAGCCCTAACAAGAAAAACCCAGGTGCGCCTTAGTATCACCAGGTCAATCAGCAAATAACAGCCCTGCCTCTGGGCCTTTAGCTGCAGCCTGCTCTGAGCCTGCCTGAGCTGTAGCCAAGAGACACAGACACTAAAACCTGAAGGAGCCAGTCCACCACACCCCCATAATTTACTCTGTAAGCCTCAGGGTAACTCAGGGGAACCATTGAGAGTCTTGGTCTTGACCTCAGGATACACACTTGGAGCCTACTAGGAGCCAAACCCCTACCTTCCAGCCTGAGAAGCACAATACTCTGGCACCCCAGAAGCAGATATTCATTTAAAAAATCCAGGACACAGGTGCTTACAATGGGGAAGAAGGAAACTGCAAAGGCTAGGACCATCAAATCTTTTTATAGTGAGCAAGAACAAACAAATTCAGAAAGCAACAGGGACTCTATATCCACATTGGAGACCACAGAAGGAAATGTGAATTGGACTCATGCCAAGAGCCTTCTTGGAGGATTTCAAAAGAGATTTTAAAAATGAAATTAGATAGGTAGTGACCAAATTGGAAAAAACTCTCACTGAAGAAATCAAATCTTTGAAAAGCAAAATTGGAGAACTAGGACAGGAGGTCCAAAATCTAACTGGAGAAAATACCTCCCTAAAAATGAAAAATGAACATATGGAAAAGGAACTCCAAAAACTAGCTGAGGAAAATAATTCATTAAAAATTAGAATCAGACAAATTGAAGCTAAGGACTCTGTGATGCAACAAGAGTTAGTCAAACAAAACATAAAGACTGAAAAATTAGGAAAAAGTGCAAAATATCTCACTCAAAAAACAACTGACCTGGAAAACAGATCCAGGAGAGATAACTTAAGAATTATTGGCCTACCAGAAAGCCATGATGAAAAAACCGGCCTGGACAACATCCTTCAAGAGACTGTCAAAGAAAACTGTACTGAGGTCCTAGAATCAGAAGGAGAAATGGTTATTGAAAGAGTTCACCAATCTCCTCCTGAAAGAGATCTCAAATTGAGAACTCCAAGAAATATAGTAGCCAGACTCCAGAGCTACAAAGTCAAGGAGAAAATACTGAATGCAGCCAAAAGAAACAATTCAAATATCAAGGAACTACAGTCAGGATTACATAGGATTTGGCAGTTGCTACATTAAAATATTGGAGGGAATGGAATGCAATATTTCATAAAGCAAAAGAGCTAGGACTGCAACCAAGGATCAACTACCTGGCAGGATTGACCATATTCTTTCAGGCAAAGAAATGGTCATTTAATGAAATAAAGGACTTCCAGACTTTCCTTATGAAAAAGCCTGAGCTCAGTGGAAAATTCAATTTCCACTTACAAGATCCAAGAAAGACATAAAAAGGTAAACAAGGAAAATATACACTCACACATACACATACACACACAGATGCTCACACATGCACATAACTTAGGACTCAATAAGAGCAAACTGTTTACATTACTTTATGAGAAGCAGATACCTATCAATACTGAAATCTGTATAAGTATTGTGACATTTAAAAAGGTTGTACACAGAATGAGGCTGTGGGTATAAATGGACGAATCTGAAGATTTGAAAAGAAAACCTATTAAGGGGAAGAAAGGGAATGTAATGGGAGAAAAGGAAAAGTAGAGGTAGAAGATGGTAAACTAATCCACAAGAAGAGGCATAAAAACATACTAAAGTGGAGGGGAGAGAAGGAAGGAGATGAGCATCGTATGATTGTTACTCCCATTGGTTCTAATTTAAAGAGGGATCAATACAAATGATTAAGTTTAGATTCTAACATGAAAAGACACAAAAATTCATAACAATAGAGGGAAAAGATGGAGGGAGAGGAGCAATATATGAAATGTACTAGCATTGGTTTGGGTTCAACAAGGGAATAACATACTGTTAAGAATAAAAATCTATTGTGCAGGCAGTAGGAGAGATAAGGGGGGAGGGGTTTAAGAAGAGGAAGGTACTCAGTAGAGAGTGGAAGAGTAGCAAGGGGAAAGGGTAGTAAAGAGGGGGAAATACTGATGGAGGTGGTGGTCAAAAGGAAATTCTTAAGGAGAGGGAGGGAAAAGGAAGACATAAAGATATAAACAGGGGAGGGAATAAGATGGAGGGAAAGTCACAGATAGTAATCACAATTGTGAATGTGAATGGGATGAACTCTCGCATAAAACAGAGGCAGATAGCAGATTGGATTAAAAACCACAATCCTACAATATGCTGTCTACAAGAAACACATCTGAAACAAGGGGATACACACAGGGTAAAGGTAAAAGGATGGAGTAGAATATATTATGGCTCAACTAAAGTAAAAAAAAAGCAAGGGTAGCAATCCTTATATCAAATAAAGCAAAAGCTAAACTAGATCTAATTAAAAGAGATAAGGAAGGAAACTACATTCTGCTAAAAGGCACTATAGAAAATGAAGCACTATCATTACTTAATATATGTGCACCAAGTGGTATAGCATCCAAGTTCCTAGAGGAAAAGTCAAAGGAACTAGAGGAGGAAATAGATAGCAAAACAATACTAGCAGGGGACCTCAATCTCCCCCTCTCTGAACTTGATAAATCTAACTTCAAAATAAACAAGAAAGAAGTTAAGGAGGCAAATAAAATTTTAGAGAGCCTAGACATGATAGCTCTCTG
>CM053594.1:64201672-64217179 GCA_028646575.1 Pseudocheirus occidentalis
TCCTTCAAGAAATTCTCAAGAAATATTGCTCTGATATTTTAGAACCAATAGGCTAAATAGAAATTGAAAGGATTCACTGGTCACCTCTTGAAAAAGATCCTAAAAAGGAAACTTCTAGAAATATTATAGCCAGGCTCCAGAATCCCCAGATCAAGAAGAAAATGTTACAAGCAGCCAAGAAGAAACCATTTGAATATTATGGAAGCAATATTCATATAAACAAAAACAATATTCAATATCCACAGGATCTAGCAGCTTCTACATTAAGGGATAAAAGGGCTTGGAATATGATATTCTGGAGGTCAAAGGAGCTAGGATTAAAACCAAGAATCACCTACCCAGAAAAACTGATTATAATACTTCAGGGGTGAATATGGTCATTCAATGAAATAGAGAACTTTCAAGCATTCTTTTTTTAAATATAAATTTTTTATTTGTTTTCTTGTTTACATCATTCATTTCTATGAGATTTTTGAGTTACAAATTTTCTCCCTGTCTTTCCCCTACCCCCAAGCCCAAAACAGTGATCCCACTGTAAAGCCTCTCCCCCGATCTACTCTCCTTTGTGCCCTCCTCCAACACCCCTCTAACTTTTTTGTAGGGCAGGGAGGGTCTCCCTACCCCAGCCCCTGTGTATCTTAATTCCTAGTTGCATGTATTGCAGAGCTTTAAATTCCAGATTCTTTTGGTTCCTCCCTTATCACCCAGTCCCACTGGAAGGAAAAGCAACTCAATACAGGCTCTGCATGTGTAATTATACAGGATATCTTCACAGTGGACGTATTGGGACAGTCTGATCATATGTCCCTCCTTCCTATCCTGCCCCCCCTTGTTCTGTTCTCTACCCTGTCCCTGTCCCTTTACTGAAGTGTGTGCTTCCAGCATCCCTCCCCCAGACCCTGCCCTCCCCTCCATCGTCCTGCCTCTCATCCCCATGCTCCCTACTCTCCTGTGTAGCATGATACCCAGTTTAGAGTTTATGTCATTCCTTCCCTAAGCCAAATTCAATGAGAGTAAATGAAAATTTTGGCTTGCTGAAAGCACACCCCAGAACCAACACCCAAAACCATGATCTGGATCCAGGCTGCTCAATGCAAGAGCCCTTGGCCCTGATCAATTGTCTCAGCCCTCCTGAAATTGCCAGGTCAGGAGCTCTGAAGCAGCCCAGTGGAGGCAGTTGTTGGTTGCAGCAGATCCTGCCACTTCCCACTGCTTCCTTGCCCTGGGAGCAGTTCAGCTGGACTGCTTTTCCTTCCCCAAATTTAACTTGAAAGCTTAAATTCCACTGGCATTTCTCTAAGCCTTATTTTTCCTGGCTTGATAAATGTGGAGATTGCTCCAGATGCTTCAGATCTGCTCTCTGGTTGACTCAAGGTGCGGCTCGACTTCTCCCAACCACCCTGGTGCCTGGCCACAGTTTCATTTTCGGGCTGGACTGGCCTTGGCTCACAGCCTGTTGCAATGAGCCCCTCCTGCTGAGCTGCCTTCAGTGAGAGATGTGTTTTCTGTATTTTTGTGAGTTTGGGAGCTCTAAAATTTGTTTAGAGTAGTATTTTATGGGTATTTAGGGTGGCTGTGTGGGAGCTGTGAAACTTTGCTGCTTCTATGCCACCATCTTGGCTTTGCCCACACTTTCAAGCATTCTTGATGAAAAAACCAGAGTTGAACAGAAAATTCGACATTCAAATACAAGAAGCAAGAAAAGCATGAGAAGGTAAACAGTGAAAAGAAGTCTTAAGGAATTTATCAAAGTTGAGCTATTTACATGCCTACATGGAAAAATGATAATTGTAACATGAAAATTTTCTATGAGGATAGTTGAAGGTAATATAAATGTGTATGTGTACATATGTATGTATACATACATAAATGTCTATATAGGAGGTTATATGTGCTTATGAATATATGTGTGAGTATGTATGTGTATATATATATATATATATATATATACACGTACAAGTATACATAGATAGAGGGCACAGGGTCAATTGAATAGGAAGGGATGATATTTAAAAGATGAAATTGAGAGGTGAGAGAAGGAATATAATGAGAAGAGGTGGGGAGAGACAGAATGGGGTAAATTATCTTATATACAAGGGGCAAAGGATAACTGTTACAATGGAGGCAAGAACAGGAAGGCAAAAGGGAATATGTCAACCTTACTCTCATTGAATTTGGCTTAGGGAGGGAATGACATACTAAATTGAATATCTTGCCCTATAGGAGAGTAGGGGGGAAGGGGATAAGAGAGGGATGATGGAGGAGAGGTCAGGTTGGGGGCAGGATAGTTAGAAGCACACACTTTTGAAAAGGGACAGGATCAAAGTAGGGAATAAGACAAGTGGGGGGAGGGATAGGATGGAGGAAAATATAGTCAGTCTTTCACAATATATCCACTATGTAATTGTTTTGCATAACTACACATGCACAACCTATATTGAATTGCTTATCTTCCCAGTAAGGGTGAGTGCTGAGGGAGGGAGGGAGCGATTCTGGAATTCAAAGTTGTAAAGTCAAATGTTTAAAAAATTGTTATTATTATTATTATTTACATACAACTGGGAAATAAGATATACAGGCACTGGGGTATGGAGATCCATCTTGCCCTACTGGAAAGTTGGAGGGGGAATGGAGGAGGATATAGGAGAGAGCAGACTGGGGGAAGGAGTAAACAGTGGGATCACTGTTTTGGGGGGGTGGGTAGGGGAAGGATGGAGAAAATTTGTAACTCAAAATCTTATGGAAATGAATGATATAAACTAAAAATAAACAAATTTTAATTTAAATAAAGGGGAAAGAATTCAGTCTGCAGAATATAGATTAAATTAATCTTGCATGTATATATTATTTTAGGGTTTGAAGAGCACTTGACAAGAATTATCTCATTTTATTTTCACAACCCCTGGGTAGTAAGTTCTATTTTTCTTTTATGTTCCAGAATTCATTATTTATTTATTTTTAGTTATCAATATTCATTTCCAAAAGATTTTGAGTTACAAATTTTCTCCCTGTCTCTCCCCTAACACCCACCACAAGATGGCAAGCACACTGAATACCCCTTCCACCAGTATGCACTCCTTTATATTCCCCCTTATTATTCCCTTACCAAATTCTCCCTTACTTCCCTATACGGCAAGATGGAGTTTTATATCCCATTGCCTGTATATTTTATTTCCTGGTTGCATGTAACAACAATTTTTTAACATTTGTTTTTCCAACTTTGAGTACCAAATTCTCTCCCTTCTTCCCTCCTCACCCTCCTCCACTGAGAAGACAAGCAATTCAATAAAGGTTATACATGTTTAGTTATGCAAAACATTTCCATAATAGTCATATTGTGAAAGACTAACTATATGTTCCTCCGTCGTATTCCATCATCCATTTATTCTATTTTCTCCTTTGACCCTGTACCTTTACCAAAGTGTTAGTTTCTGACTGCCCTCTCACCCAATCTGCCTTCCCTTCTATCATTCCCCCCTCTCATCCCATTACCCCCTACTTTCCTGTATGGTGAGATGCCCAATTGAGTGTGTATGTTATTTCCTCCTGAAGCCAAGTCCAATGAGAATAAGGTTAACTCATTCCCTTTCACCACCCTGCTCTTCCTGTCCATTGTAACAGCTTTCTTTTGCCTCTTTTATGTGAGATAATTTACCCTATTTTATCTCTCCCTTTCTTGTTCTCCCAATGTTCTCCTCTCTCACCTCTTAATTTTATTTTTTAGATATCATCCCTTCACATTCAACTAACCTGGTGCCTTCTATCTATGTATACATGAACACGCATACATGCACACACGCATATTCACACACATACACCCACCTATATATACATATATATGTATACACACATACATATATTCCCTTCAACTGTCTTAATATGGAAAAAAGTCTCATGAGTTACAAATATTGTCTTTCCATGTAGGAATGCAAACAGTTGAACTTTAAAAAGTTCCTTATGATTTCTCTTTCCTGTTCACCTTTTTATGCTTCTCTTTATTACTGTATTTGAATGTCAAATTTTCTTTTAAGCTCTGCTCTTTTCATCAAGAATGATTGAAAGTCCTCTATTTCATTGAATGACCATATTTTACCTTGAATTATTATACTAAATTTTGCTGGGTAGGTGATTCTTGGTTTTAAGCCTACCTCCTTTGACATTCGGAATATCACATTCCAAGTCCTTCAATCCCTTAATGTAGAACAGCGGTTCTCAACCTGTGGCTCGTGATCCCTTTGGGGGTGGAATGACCCTGATATGGGTTGCCTAATAGCATCAGAAAAAATATATAAACATATTTCCAATGGTCTTAGTAACTGATACACCACTCCTTTATCTATCTCCAGGTGGGTTCACCCACATGCACATATGCCCACATACAAATATTAAAGGATCTCAGCATTGAGAAGGCTGAGAACCACTCATGTAGAAGCTGCTAGATCTTGTGTTATTCTGATTTTGTTTCCACAATACTCAAATTATTTCTTCCTGACTGCTTGTAATATTTTCTCCATGACCTGGAACCTCTGGGATTTATCCAGCATATTCCTAAGACTTTTCTTTTTGTAGTCTTTTTCAAGAGGTGATTAGTGAACTCTTTCAATTTCTATTTTATCCTCTGGTTCTAGAATATCAGGGTCATTTTCCTTGATCATTTCTTGAAAGATGACGTCTAGGTCCTTTTTTGATCATGGCTTTCAGGTAGTCCAATAATTTAAAATGATCTCTCCTGGATTTATACTTCAGGTCAGTGTTATTTTTTCCAGTGAGACATTTCACATTGTGTTCTATTTTTTTATTTTTTTGATACATTTTATAATGTCGATTTCTCATAAAGTCATTAGCTTCCATTTGCTCCAATCTAATCTTGAAGGAATTATTTTATTTGGCGAGTTTTTAACTTCCTTTTCTATCTGGCCAAATCTGCTTTTTTTGGCAGGCAATTGGGGTTAAGTGACTTGGCCAAAGTCACACAGCTAGTAACTGTGTCAGGTGACTGAGGCTGTATTTGAACTCAGGTCCTCCTGACTCCAGGGCCAGTGCTCTATTTAGTGCACTACCTAGCCACCTCTAGAGTCTATTTTTACATTCTTTTTTTTGCTTTTTTTGGGGGGGAAGGTAGGATAATTGGGGTTAAGTGACTTGCCCACGGTCACATGGCTAGTAAGTGTCGAGTGTCTGAAGCCAGATTTGAACTCACATCCTGCTGACTCCAGGACTGGTGCTCTATTCACTGTGCCACCTAGTCACTCCTCAGTTCTGCTTTTTAAGGCATTCTTTTCTTCATTGGCCTTTTGGATCTCTTTTGCCATTTGAGTTAGTCTATTTTTTAGGTGTTATTTTCTTCAGTATTTTTGGGAATCTCCTTTAGCAAGCTGTTGACTTGTTTTTCATGATTTTCTTATATCACTCCCAGTTCTCTTACCAATTTTTCCTCTATTTCTCTTACTTGATTTTCGAAATCTTTCTTGAGCTCCTCAGAGCCTGCAATCAGTTCATATATTTTCTTGGAGACTTTTGATGCAGGAGTTTTGATTTTGTAGTCTTTCTGGGTCTATGTTTTGATGTTCTTTGCCAATACAATGCCACACATGATCAGGTTTCCAGAAAAATGCTACTGTGAACAGCTTTTAAGGTTCTGATTACACAGTATAGTGAACACCCTATTTATTTCATAACAAATCAGAGCAAAACTTTCACAATAAATCAAAGTATAGTATTCACAATGTTACAGCTTATCAAAGAAAATCAAAATATGCTATTCACAACTTATCATAGGAAATGGCCACATAGTTTTCAACATAGTGGTCACAAATTTTTTCAACAAAGAACAATCATTTAGTAATTCAATCATTCAATCATGCTTGAGGTTTGTTTCCTCAAAGAATACAAAGTACAATAGTCAAATTTCTCCACTCATGGGACACACTAAGTTAACTCAATCAGTCACTTATTCATTTGTCAATCACTAAGTACAATCATTTAGTCAATCTATCATTCAATCAACTAGATCATTCAATCATCCTTCATCATTCACTATTCAATCATCAGAAAATACACAAAACTTCTGCCCCTAGGCCACTAGTAAATTTACAATTTCTCAGTCACTACACAGTATCCAAGTAAAGTTTTCTTTCAGCTTGACTCAGGGTAGTTTCTCAGATTCTCTGGATGCCTTTCCATGGTCCCAGATCCTAGCTGGATTCACAAAATTGTCACCTGTGTTCAAAGGCAGACAGCTTCCAGGTCCTTGTCCAACTCCCTCTCTTCCACGCTGAAGCTCACAGAGTCCAATCCACCCCAAATCCTTCACAATCTCTGTTCTCAGGAAGTCAAGATTTAACAAGGCCACAAGCAAAGTCTTAAATTCTTCACAGTCTCTGTTCCCAGAAAGTCAAGGCTCAACAAAGCCACAAAGAAGTTCATTCAAACTACCAGAATCACAGTCATGTTTCCTCAGTCTTTTGGCATCTCCAGCTTGTACTCAGACTCAGCAGAAGTTTCAGCTGGTTCCCAGAATCAAAATCCCTTCATCCAAGTTCACCAAATCAAAATCATTCTATTCAGCCAGGGGGGTAGGGAAGCTTTCCTTTTTAGACTCCTTGGCTCCTCTTCAGCCCCCCCAGTGTCAGCAGCTTCTGCCTCCACTGAGCTTGCTCCAAAATCTGACTCTCCTTCTCTAGGGCTTTTCCTTATATAGAGTATTGCCCCTCCTTTTTCAGCCCCTTCCTGTTACATCAGCAACAGGGGGTCACACCTTCTCTTTCTTTAACAGAGGCTTGATTAATTACTAAATGCTAAGTACCTGTGACCTTTGCCAATACAAAGGATCTTCAAATTCAAATTACATTACCATTACAAAGAATGGTACCAAACAACAATTCTATAGTCTGACTTCTCTTCCTGTTTGCTCTTTTTCCCAGTCAGTTACCTGACCTTTGAGCTCTTTGCTATGGTAGAACTCTGCTTCCAGAGTGGAAAGAGCTGTGTCCCAAATTCCTGGGGTTTTGTACAGCTGTTGTCAGAGTTTCTTCTAGACACCTGCCTCAGAAGTGTAAGGAGGATGCCCTCTTCACAGCTGCCACAAGCTCTGCCATGCCAGCACTCCTCACCCCAGGACTGCCACCCAAGACTATGATCCAGATCCAAGCAGGGCAAAGCAAGAGAATCCTGCCTCAGCACCAGCAAAATAATTCTTGCAATTTTGCTCTGATCAGCCATTTGGATCCCCCCTCCCCCTACACACACACCATCTTCACCTTGGAAGTCCAGAAGTAGCTGCTGCGGCAGCCATCACCACCTCTGCCACCCCAGGGGCACAGGTTGGATCACACTCTTCTCTCAACCAAGTCCAACAGAGTTTCCCCACTGACCTTTTACTTTATTTTTGGCGTTTAAGGATTGAGAAGTCTGAAAACCACTACAGCTGCCAGTGATTCAGTCCCCTGAGATCTGCTCCACCTAATCTGTGGTGCTGGTCTGTGCTGGCACAGATGACTTGGGACTCTACTCTGCTCCCAGCATGGTGTGATAGACCCTTTCTTTCAGCCTACCAGGTTACCTTCAATTCATTTCACTCTGTCATTTTGTGGGTTGTGTAGCTCTAAAATTTATTTAAAGTCATTTTCAGAGGTGTTGGAGTTAATTGGTGAGCTCAGGTAAGTTCCTGCTTTTACTTTGCCATCTTGACTCCACCCCCATGGTAGGTTTTATTTTTATCCCCATTTTACAGATGAGAAAACTGAAGTAAACAGAAGTTAAGTGACTTGCCCAAGGACACACAGTAAGTGTGTGAGGCTGTATTCAAATATACATACATGCAGATGCATATATACACACATGTACATATTATGCCTGTATATTGTACGTTACGATATATGAACACATACATGTACATGTGCATATGCACATTTATGCACATGGAGTTTGAGTTACTTGCACAAGGACTCATACTCTAAGGCTGAATTTGAATACACACACAAACTCGCATATGTATCTACACACATATACATACATACATACATGCATACATATGCTATTCCAATATAGTATACACTATAAGCATGAGTCTAGTTATTGGGACTATTCAAGAGTAGACAATTAAAAAATTATTAATGAATATCTAAAAGAGTGAAACGGCAATTGCAAAGAGCCAGCATGATTTCATCAAACCAAGATTATTTCTTCTTTTAATAGGATTGATTACTAAACTAGCAATGTTAAGAGCAAACACTTGCACAATGTTTAAAGTTTGCAAAGCACTTTACATATATTTCTTATTTGATACTCACAAGAATCCTGTGTGGTAGGGGACATTATTATCCCCATTTTACAGATGATAAAACTGAGACTGAAAGGTTATGTAAATTTCCCAGATTCAAATAACTAGTAACTGTCTGAGGCAGGATTCTAACTCAGCTCTTCCTAACTCCACCTCAATTCTATCCACTATACCACAGAACTACCTTAGTAACTATTGTAAATGCTACTGCTGTAGATACTTAGATTTTAGCAAACTATTTGATAAAAATATTTCAAAGAATTCATTGAAAAGATGGAGAGAGGTTTGTTACATATTAACACAAAATGGAAAAAAATACCTTGACAGGCTAGATCATTGTGCTAAGTCTAAGGTGATGAAATTCAATAGGGGTAAATCAATGAAAAATCAACTCACAAAGGTGAGGAAAGCAAGAGTTTAGATGGAAGCTCATCTGAAAAAAAATCTGTAGTTTTAGTGGACTGAAGGCCCAATATGGATCATTATTGTGATATGTCTTCTAAAAAGCTCATGCAATCTTCACTGCCTTAGGAGAGGCATTGCTTCCACAAATAAGGAAGCACCACTCTGCACTACAGGCAGCAGTGTGGTACAGTGGATAGATGCTGAATCAGGATGATCTGAGCTCAAAGCAGGTCTTAGACACTTACTAGCTGTGTGACCTTAACTCTGCCCCAGTTCTTCCTCTATAAAATGAATGGAATTCATTATATTTGCTAAGTAAATCCCAAAGGGGGTCACAAAGAGTTGAACACAGTTAATCAAAAAGATAAACGGAACTCCACACTAATGGAGTATTTCTAGAGTATTGTGTGGGGTTCTGGGAACAAAAGAATGTTGACATTGATAAGCAGAGGATCATCCACAGGAAGGCAACCAGGACAATGAAAAGTCCAAATCATATCAGGAGCTGGTGACATTTAGCAAGAAGAAGAGAACCTAGTGGGGATGTATTTGATCAGTGTCTCCAAATTCCTGATGGACTATCATGTGGAAATTGAGTTAGAACTGTTTTATTTGGCCCTAGAGAGCAGAACTAGGGAGAACTAGGTGGTAGTTGAAAGAAAGGAAAATTGAGACTTCATGTCAGAAAAAATTTCTTAACATTTAGAGCCATCCACTGGTGAAATGGTCTGTTGAGGATGGCATTATAATCTCTGTCAGCGGTGATCTTCAACCAAGGGATCTATGGCCACTTTCTTGTATTTCAAATGGGATAATCCTTTTTAGGAAATGATTGAGCTACATGGCTGCCAAGGACATCTCTAGCCCTAAAAAGTGTGATAGCATACAATGTTGGACTGAATCTACTATGAAATATAAAAGAGAAAAATTAAAACAGGATTGAATTTAAAAATTCAGCTTCACAAATACAAGATGGAATGGTAAAGCAGTCCATCAGCTTTCAACTTTATTAATATCTCTTTTGATTTTGGGGATTTCTAATTTGGTGTTTAATTGGGGCATGTGTATTAATTTGTCCTTTCTTTAGTTTTTTTATTTGAATGCCCAGTTCATTGATCTATTCTTTCTCTATTTTATTGATGGAAGAATTAGAGATTCAAATTTTCCCATAAGTATTGTAATCTACAAAAATACGGAGCTACTAATGGATGAGAACCATAGTAAGAGTCAGCAGGGCAAAGTGTCAATCTAAAAAGATATTGCAATATTCTGCTATAATAAGAGCAAAGTATCCAGAAAGAGAGACAACTATCCTGCTGGGTAGACCTCATCTGAAACATTTTGACCATATTTTTCCAGGATATGGACAAGCTGGAATCTCCTCAGTGTAAAGCCAAGCATAAGCAGCTTTCCAGAGGACTGCTGCTGTGAACAGCTTCAAGGTTCTGATTACATAGTATAGTGAGCTCTCTATTTATTCATTAATAACCTAAGACAAAACATTGACAGAAACAAAAATATAGCATTCACAATGGTATAGCATAACAAGTTATCACTAAAGTGTCCACATAGTTTTAAACAGAATATATCATTTAGTAAGTCCTTAACTCAATCATCCTTAAGGAGCAAGTCTCCTTAAGGGACACAAAGTACAATGGTCAAAGTTCTCCACCACTAGGTCACAGTAAATCATGATCTTCTCAGTAAGCATCAGGTACTGAAGGAGAGGTCTTATCATCTTGACTTGAAGCTGGCTCTCACATTCCATGTTTTCTCTTCCATAGTCCCAGCTCCTGCCTGAGTCTATCCAACTGTCACTTGGATTCAAAGGCAGAGAGCCCTCAGCTCTTTGTCCAGCTCCTCATCAAGTTCTTTGTCCAGTTCTACTTCCATATTGAAGCTCACAATGTCCAGTCCACCTCAAGTCTTTCCCTGTTTCTAGGAAGACGAAACTTAATGGAGCCACAATAATATTCATGCACATTACCAGCACCATCATCAATTCACTATCTGCCTGTGGAATCAACAGAAACCCACAAACAAGGTAAGTAAAAGAAATAAAAGTAATGCAAGAAAGTTCTGAACAATTGGCAAAGAAGTCCGAAAGCTTACTCTAAAGGAAATTACTCCTTAAAACTTAGAGTTTGGCAAGGGGAGGTTAATAATTGCATAAGACATCAAGAAATAATGAAACAAACTCAAAAGAATGAAAAAAATAGAAGACAACATGAAATATCTCACTGTAAAAACAACTGACCTAGAAAACAGATCTAGGAGAGATAATATGTTTTGTTGAACTAACTGAAAGTCATGATTAAAAAAAAGTCTAGACAAGGGGTGGAGAAGCTGTAACTTTCAGGCCCCTAAACCCCTAGATCACTGGTCTAGACATTATACTTCAAGAAATTATTAAGGAAAAAATGCCCTGAAGTTTTGTAACTAGAAGGTAAAATAGAAATGGAAAAAATCTACCAATCACAGTCTGAAAGAGATCCTGAAATAAAAACTCACAGCACCATTATGCCTAAGTTTGAAAGCTCCCAAGTCAAGGAGAAAATATTACAAGTAACTAGAAAGAAACAATTCAAATATTGTAGACCTACAGTCAGGGTAATATAATATTCAGCACCTTCCACACTAAAAGACAAAAAGACACAGGAAATGGTATTTCAAAGGGCAAAGGCGAGTTTGCAACCAAGAATAATCTGCCCAGCAAAGCAAAGTGCAATCCTGTATGGGAAAAAAGTGGAAATTTAATTAATTAAAGGACTTCCTGGCATTCTTAAAGAAAAGATCAGAAGGGAACCGAAAATCTGAATTTTAAATACAAGAATCAGGAGAAACATAAGAAGGTAAACAGGAAAGAGTAATCATAGAGGACTTTGTGAGATTAAACTGTTTATTGTGTTATATGGGTAATTATTTGCAACTCTTAAAAATGTTTTCATTATTAGGGCAGTTAGAATGAACACACATAGAAATCTTTGGTTTGAGTTGATTATGATGGGATGATCCTAAAATTCAAAATTGGAAGGAAAAGATAAAAATAGAGCTAAATATCTCACACAAAAGAGGCATCAATAGAAGAACTTTTATAGTGGAGAAGAGTATGAGGTGGAGGGTGAGCAGTGTGGGAATTTTGTCATCATCAGGACTGAGTTATAGAAGGAATAACATATACATCTAGTTGGGTATTAAAGGCTTCTTAACTTACAGAGACATAGAAGGGCAAAGGAATAGAATAAGGGAGGGACTCTTAAAAAGACATGAGGATTAGAGAGGCAGTGGTCAGAACCAAATTAGACTTCTGAGGAAGAATGAGGTAAAAAGAGAGAGAAAAGGATAAATAGTGGAGACAAGCTGGACGGAGAGATATAAAAGCTAGAAATTGTAAAGTTGAATGTGAATAGTATGAACTCACCTATAAAATGAAAATGGATAGCAGAATGGATAAAAAACAAGAACCTAATAATATGTTGCTTACAATAAACACGTTTTAAAATGAGAGACACATATAGACTTAAAATAAAAGGCTGAAGTAGAATTCATTATCTTCATTTGACATAAATAAAAAGTAGAAATAGCAATCATGGTCTCAGACAAAGTTAAACCTAAAATAGATTTAATTGAAAAATATAAGCAGAAAAACTACATTACATTAAAAGATACCATAAGGTCATGAAGTAATACCAGAACTAAATTTATATGCACTAAATGCTATAGCATCCAAATTTATAAAGGAAAATGTAAATGAATACAGCTGGAGATAGATAATAAGAATATAATAGTGGGAGACTTCAACTTTCAGAACTAGATAAATCTAACCAAAAATTAAATAGGAAGTCAAGAAGATGAATAGAATCATAGATAAGCTACATATGACAGACATCTTGAGACAACTGAATGGGAATAGAAAGTCATATATCTTTTTCTCAGTGGTACATGGCACTTTTACAAAAATTGACCCTATATTAGGGCATAAAAACCTTATAGTCAAATCCAGAAAAGCAGAAAAAAGCAAACACATCCTTTTCCAATCATAATGCAACAAAATTACATTTAAAAAAGGATGATAGACACATAGATTAATGATTAATTAGAAACTAAATAACCTAATCTTAAAGAATGGTTGGGTCAAAGAACAAATCATAGAAACAATGAATAATTTCATTAAGGAGAATGATAATAATGAGACAACATACTAAAACATAATGGATGAAGAAAACCTAATCATCAGAAGAAAAACTGTATCTTTAAATGCTTACATCAAAAAATAAAAAGCCCGATGAAGGGTCAATCAATTAGTTTGATAAGCAATTTTAAAAACCAGAAAAAAGAGAACAAATCAAAAATTATTAACTAAACAACAGATTGGAAATTCTGAAAATTAAAGATGAGATTAATAAATTGAATGTAAGAAAGCCATTGAATTAATTAACAAAACTAGGTGTTGTTTTTTGGTGGAAAAACCAATAAAATTGATAAATCAATGATTAACTTATTTGTTTTAAAAAGATAAGAAAACAAGTGGCAGAGCCAAGATGGCAGAATAGAAGCCAGATGTTGCTTGAACTCTACCCCAAATCCCTCTAAATACCTATAGGAAATTACTCTAAACAAATTCTAGAGCTGCAGAACCCATGAAATGATGGAGAGAAGTAAATCTCCAGCCTAGGACAGCCTGGAAGGTGAACAGAAAGAGTCTATTACACCAGGCTGGGAACAGAGCTCAGTTCATTTGGGGCAGTGTCAGCATAGACAGGGCCAGAGTAGGCCTCAGGGGACTGAATGACTGGCAGTTGTGACAGTTTCCAGACTTTTCAGCCCACAAATGCCACAGGCAGCTTAGAAGGTCAGTGGCAAAACTCTGTCAAACCTGGGTGAGAGAGGAGCACGGCCTGACCTCAGTCCCAGAGGAGAGGTGGTGGTGGTGGCAGAAGCAGCAGTAGCTGCTTGTAGAGCTCGAGGTCCATAGATGGTATGGTGATTGAGTGGCTGATTAAAGGGCAATTGCATGGATCTCTTTGCTGGTACTGAGGCAGGATTCTCTTGTTTTGTCCTGCTTGGATCTGGGTCACAGTCCTGGGTGGTGGGCCTGGAGAGGGGAGGAGCATTGGTGTGGTAGGGGTTGTGGTGCAGTGGAGAGGGAATCTTTCTCACAGGTCCAAGGCAGAAAGGAGTGCTTGTGGCCGTTAACAGCTGAGAGCACAGGCTGGAACAGGAGTGAACAGCTCTCCTTTGATTATAACACCTAGGAAGAACTGAAAATTTACAGGTTTCTAAAAGTATCTTTTAAAAAGCAGCACAAAACCCCTCGAATTTGGGACAGTACACCCCCCCCCCCACCTCCACCCTCCCATCCCCACTGGAAGCAGAGTCCTACCTTAACAAAGAGTTAGAATGTCAAGTATTTGGCTAGGAAGATGAATAAAAAGCATAAAAGGAAAAACTCAGACTATAGAATCTAACTTTGGTGACAAAGAAGATGGAAAAAATATAATCAGAAGAAGACAACAAAGTCAAGGTTCCTGCATCAAAAGGCTCTGAGAAAAATATTAATTGGTTGCAGGCCATGAAAGAGCTCAAAAAGGATTTTGAAAATCAAGTAAGAGAAGTAGAGGAAACATTAGGAAGAGAAATGAGAGTGATGCAAGAAAATCATGAAAAATGAGTGAACAGATTGCTAAAAGACACCCTCCCCCCAAACACAGAAGAAAATAACCCAAATAGCAAGAGAGGTCCAAAAAGTCAATGAGGAGAAGAATGCCTTAAAAAGCACAATTAGCCAAATATGAAAGGATGTCCAAAAACACATGGAAGGAAATAATTACTTCAAAATTAGAATAGAGCAAATGGAAATTTTATGAGAAATCAAGAAATTATAAAACAGAACCAAAAGAATGAAAAATAAGGCAACATGAAATATCTCATTGGAAAAACCACTGGCCTGGAAAATAGATCCAGGAAAGATCATTTAAAAATTACTGAACTACCTGAAAGCCAGGATCAAAAAGAAGTCTAGACATCATATTTTAAGAAATTATCAAGTAAAATTGCCCTGAAATTCTAGAACCAATCCTATGAAAAAAAGCATCAGGACAAGATAGATTTACAAATTAATTCTTCCAAACATTTAGTAATCAGTTAATTCCAATAATAAACAAATGACTTGGAATAGTAGGCAAAGGAGTTCTACCAAGCCCTTTTCAGAGCTGCTCACCCACTTTTGGTATCCACCTTTCACCTAACTCTCCCCTGTAACTCCAAAAAGCTATAGCATGCACAACAGTCACACCCCAGTCAAACTATCTAAACAGACAGGCGAAAGCAAGTTGAGGGTAACTGACAGGCCTCAAATGCATCGGTGAGTGATGGGTTAGTGTAATGGTAATGAAATTTGGAGATGCCCCTGAAATGACTTGGCTTTTGGGTTGAGTGTTAAGACCCAGAGCTTGTGAATCCCGCTTGTGGGATGGACTTGTTGAAGTGTAGAGAGGGGCTGACCTGGGAGGAGCCATGAATGGAAAAGGAAGGCTCAAGCCCAGAGAAGGCCAGAAGAAGAAAGGCTTTTGGGAAGAGCAGTATTCAGCGTCATTGAGCCTGAGTTGCTGAGAGAATCTGCGAAGAGCCCATTGGAGCTGTCCAGGCCTTTTGAGGACTGCCACCCGGAGCTGCTGAGAACTGAGGAGGCATGGCTGTGATGCTGGTATTTTGTCTGTCTGTTTTGATGTTGTTTTTCCAGATTCACCTGATGGTGGACAGTGCTGTAGAGGTCTTGGAACCTGGCTGTTGGTGCAGAAGCCCTGAAGAAGGACTTTCTT
>CM053594.1:64217679-64235891 GCA_028646575.1 Pseudocheirus occidentalis
AATGGGGTTTGCTATGCTGGTAATCTGAACCTTGGAAGTTGCCTTTCCTTGGCATTACATTGTGGCATAGTTGGCAGGATTACAAAGCATGGCACCTCTATTTGTTCCAGGATCCATGGCCATTTAGATTGAGATTCTAAGGCCAAGGATGCTGGAGGGGTAGAACCAAATGTAATGAGAATATGAAGGTCTTTCCTGCCCCCAGGCCCTTTGATAGGCTTAAGTGGCTCTGAGAATATTCCCTGATTTGAAAGTATACTCTGCCCCCTAATAGGCTGAATGTGGTCATGTGGAGCCAGTGGTGGGAGACTTATTTTTTGGGGAATGGCCTCACCTTGTTACTTTGTAATTAATTGGACAGTGGCTGTGACATACTCTGACCCAGGAGAAGGCTATATATACGCCCTGATGTGAGGCTTTGCTTTGGGGCTCACTTTGAGAAGAGTTGTGTGGTTTGACCAGATGAGACTCTGGGCAGCCGTTGAGCCCGCTGGCTTTGAAAAATCCAAATGTTGATGCTTCCTTCTCTGGTAACTTGAATAGGTAATGTATGTAATGGTCAGATGGTTGGAAGTCCATCTGCTGAGCTGTTTCTTGGTCTGCTTGTAACTTGTGGTTGTAACTTGGGTTTATATTCTCTGGAGTTCAGGATGCTGATGTTTCCCGCTGAACTAGGTAAATGATATGGTTGTTTGAGTAAAGAAAAATTGTTAACCCATTTTGAGTTGCTTTCCTTTGGTAAAGTAGATCTAAGAACCTGTGCTAGCAGCCACCCTGGGTATGCTAGGGTGCTTGTTGATACAGTTAGTTCAACCTTGGATGAGACTAACTTCTGTACAATAATAATCCTTTTTATAAGAGCTGAAAGAGGGGTGAAAGCAAGCAGATGGCCACCAGTGGATGTGTCTTGAGACACAAGCTGCACAAGTTGAACAAGTAACAGTCATGCAAATTGCCACTGGAGTGATGTCTGAAGTAACCCACTCTTACTTAATTAAATCTATTATCTCTTTTGTGCCATAATGACCCCTTTCTAAGCTAAAAAAAAGTATACTTGAGGAGGAATGGCTTACCTATCCCATTTGCCCAGACCCAAGAGTTCTGTTTAGCTTTGTACTGCTGCTTCCACTTCTTCACAAGTTCATACACAGTGAATAGTTGGTTCAAAATAATAGTGTTAAAAGATACAGTTACATGAATTTCTATATGATCCCAAATGATACTCACTTATTATTCAAATGTTTCATTTCTCCATTTTGGATTGGAGAAACCATAGTTCCTCAAATGGCAGTGCTGCCAAGTTTCACAATACCCTGTCAGCAGTGCTCCTCCCAAGGAACCTCAGAGACAAAGATCTCCTAAGATGGTTTGTTGACAATTTTATTGTTACTGTTTTCTTGTTTTCAAAACATGTACTATAATAATCATAAAATAGATATATTTAAAATATAGTGGTATTCAGATTTGAAAGAGGAAGAAATTTGCTTTAACAAATTTTTCTTGGCCTTCTTGTACTTAAAACATCACCAATCAGGTTATAATAATTTAGTGGAATACCTTTCAAATTATAAATTCATAGAAAGCTATTTACCCCTTGCAATTTCATGCTAATCATGAAATTGTGCCTACCACATGAAGGTTTTATTTTTTTCTGTGTCTTGAAAGTTGTTTAAGCTTGTTTTTAGTAATACTTTAAAATGTTTACCCTATAATTTCCCATTTTTGTTAACATTCCATGCCAGTTAGAAAAAGTACCTATAAATGAGATTGTTTACTTGTATTCCTGCAAGGTCTGAAAGCTACAGTGTCCATCCTTTACACAAGCCTGGCACTGTCTTAAGCACTTCGCAACTATATGTTTCTCCCAACAACCCTGGAAAATAAGTGTAAACATTTATTTTTCCATTATGTAAAGAAGAAGTGATTAGATTCTCTAATTTATCACTATTACAATATTTTCACCCCTGTGGGAAGCCCAAAAAAGCCAGATCCAGGACTCAGATAGAGACCATAACAATGTATACTAATTCCTCTCAAGGTGATGTGGCTTGCAAAGGCTAGCTCTCCCGAAAGCACCTCAGGGGTACACTTAAAAGGACTCTTGTTTTATATCCTGACATCAAAACTTTTGCCCCCAAACTTCAGGAACCAAGGGCATGTTCTTTTTCATATTATACTACTTCCAAGTTATAACAGACTAAAGACTATTGTAAGTCAAAATACCTGATTCTCGGGAATTATGTTTCTATGCAGATGTCTTTGAGATTTGTTTCTGTGCAGATGTTGTTGAGATTGTGGCCTGTTCTCAGGGAGCATCCTTTGTCCTGTAGATAAGAGACAACTGACCTTCCCCACGACTTCCTGGGTCCTTAATAACAAGGCTTATCTTATCCAAGCTACTTTCTGGATATGGCAGACTGCTCTATTAGTAATAATATTCCAAGATATGATTCAGATAAGAATACTTGAATCTTTGTAAACTTTGTTCTAAGCATCAATAAATGGAATTCATGGTTCTTCCTTGAACTACCCGCATGGTCTGGTCACTTCTTTTTCACATCTCTGATCATGCTTAGTGCTGGGTACTAAGCAGTCCCCATCACAACCCAAGCAATTTTGATTTATAATGACTAATGGCAATAAGTAACCTTCATTTTGCACAAGGTTCTGTTATTTTTAGTTGGCGCATATTCACAAAAAAATTCATGGGGACATTCACAACTTCCTAATTATTGTTTCTTTGTTTCTTTGAATTACACAAAGAACCAAACCAATTCCTTAAAATTTTCTAAATTACTAATACTTTAGCATTACTATTTAAGCCAGAGTAAAGAAATAATCCTTTCTCTATCAATCAGTTAATTAGCACGTATTTTGTGAAATTTATTTTGTAGCCTTATGTTGAATAGGGAACGAAGACATGTAACAGCTGTCAATTTAAAAAGATTCCTAAATCTTTTCTATTTCAGTGGGATTAAGATCCTCTGAAATTTCCTTTTCAAAATTCCAAAGCCCTTTACTTTAAAACTCTGAATTTAAGCTATGACAGTTCAGTCTCCAATGTTCTTTTACCTTTTGCCTTTGACTCCTCCCTCTTCCCTCCTTATGTAACATGACTCTTTCTTCTATTTGCTTAATAACTCTAATAGACTCTTTTTTAGGTTCTTTAGTCATTACAAATGCACAGTTCACACCAATTTCTTTAAGAGCCTTTGGGCAATTAGAATTAGTTCAATCACATAGTTTTTTGTAAGTAATAATGGAAATAGACCACCAAAACAACTCACTCAGCATAACAAGTTCTTTATTGTAGGATGTCACAGATTTCAGTAAGCAGGATGACTTTGGAGAATCATCTTTCTCCACAAATTTAACCCCTTTTATGCTGGAAAGGTATTCATTTAGCTATTTTGGCAACACCCAAGGGGATCAATCTAAGCCCAACTATGGCACAACAATGTAATATAAATTGCACTAATGTAAAACTATCTGACAGAGATTGTAATTTTCTGAAGAGCTCAGGAAGCAAACTTTTCATTATTTCCTTTCAAATCACTCAAAATTAAGTCTATCTATTTTGTTTTTTCAATAATTTGCAAGTTACTTCCTCTCTCAAAATTTCAGTATGTTATAGTTTTATAAACTATATGTTCATTTTAATTTTATCTTTTCTAATCAACGCGCCCTCTATTAGGTGTGCATGCACTCAGTTTATTTCTATATCTATTTCTTCTACATGTTTCTGTTTAATTCTATCTTCAATCATTGTTTCTCTAACTTACTATAACCTTATTATACAATTTGAACTTATTTTCACTAAACAATTGATCTCAAGACAAGTCTTATTGTATTTGTAATTTACATAAACAATTGATTTAAACTGCAGTAGTATCATTAAATTTCACTTAACTTCAGTTGCTTTTTATTTCAAAACAAGTTTTCTTTTTTGGGGAGCATTTGGGATTCATTTTCAATTGGGAATCCCAATCAAGACTTGCTTGGTGCCCTCAGGTTCGTTGTTTAAAAGCAGGAAACAGCAGAAGGGTAAGTGAACTCTAGTTCTACCCACTTTCATTATTTCCTGAAGATGGTCTAAAATGTCCATATTTTGACTTCTAATAATAAAAATTACTTCCTGCAATAAACTTATCCCAACGTTAAGCACTGTTTTAAGGTATGCCTTTATTTTACACTAAAATTAAAACCAGTTTCACAAATTGATAGCTCAAACTTCAGCCTTAGCAATTGGCTAGCTGAAACTTCTTTTCTTCCCCAGAATTTATTTATTTTTCCTTTTCGACATTCATTTTTTCACATGTTTTTCAGTATCTAATTTTTTGCCCATCTCTCCCCTACCCCCAAATCAAGATTATATGCATACTGATTACCTTTTCCCCAAGTCTGCCCTCCCTTCTATTCCTGCATCTGCACCTTCCCCCCTTTCCCCTTACTTTCTTATAGGGCAAGATACATTTCTACACCCTATTGTCTATATATCTTATTTCTTAGCTACATGTAAAAACAATTTTTAATATTTGTTTTTAAAACTTTGAATTTCACATTCTCTCCCTTCTTCCCTCCTCACCCAGCAAATTGAGAAGACAAACAATTCAATATAGGTTATATATGTTTAGTTATACAAAACATTTCCATGGTAGTCATATTGTGAAAGACTAACTTTATTTCCATCCATCCTATCCTGCTGCCCCATTTTATTCTGTTTTCTCCTTTGATCCTGTCCCTTTTCAAAAGTGTTTGCTTCTGACAATGCCTCCCCCAATCTGCCCTCACTTCTATCATGCCCCCCTTATGTAATAATAATTCAATATTCACAACACCCACAGTGGTTATGAATATGCTAGTATAGTTGTGAATCACAAAAGGTAACAGAGTCTCCACATGGACGATAGAACAAAAGCCTTTATTCAAATACCAGAAAACTGAGTCCCAGAACCAGAAAGCCAAAGTCATTACAGTAACCACGAAGTTGGTACACATGGTTAATGCAGTGAACACACACATTCCCAAGCCTTCACAACAGAACAGGTTTCCTCAAGTGGGGATCCTCCTCTCTTACTCATGGTAGCTCCTCAGCCTGGTTCTCAGAAGCTCTCAGCATATGTTCCCAGAAGAAAAGTCTCAAGAGAATTTCCCTGAAGAAAAGTCTTAGCAGAAGCTCTGTTCTCAAAATCATAATCACTTTCTCCCATTCTCAAAATCAAAATCACTTTCTCCAGCATCCATGTGGCTTGCTCCAAGAATTTCTTCAAGAAGTTCACATGAAATTCTGACTATCCAGCTTATGCTCTTCCTTATCTACTGTATTAGCTCCTATCTGTTCTGCCCCTTCCTATTACATCAACAACTTCCTCCCAAGGTGTTAACTACTTCTGTGTTAATTAAATAGCTTAAACAAGGTGTTAACTTGAAACAAGGTGCTAAGTACTTGCTTACTTGTCAATACAAAGGGTCATGGAAGACCTTCAGATTCCATTAAAATTACACCTTATCCCTTTCCCCTGACTTTCTAGTAGGGTAAGATACCTAATTGTTAAGTGTGTATGTTATTCCCTCCTTAAGTCAAATCCAATGAGAGTAAGGTTGAGTCATTCCCTTTCACCTTCCTGCTCTTCCCCTCCACTGTAACAGCCTTCTCTTGCCTCTTTTACTTGAGATAATTTACCCCATTCTCTTTTTCTCTTTCTCCTGCTTTCAATATATTCCTCTCTCAACCCTTATTTTTTTAGATAACGTCTCTTCATATTCAACTCACACTGTTCCCTCTGTCTTTCCTCTCTCTCTCTCTCTCTCTCTCTCTCTCTCTCTCTCTCTCTCTCTCTCTCTCTGTCTCTCTCTGTCTCTCTCTGTCTCTCTCTGTCTCTCTCTTTCTCTCTCTCTCTCTCTCCCTCCCTCTCTCTTCTCTCTCCTCTCTCTCTCCACATACACACACATACATATATATGTATGTATGTATATATGTATGTATGCATGTATTCCCTTCAACTATCTTAATACTGAGAAAAGTCTCATGAGTTACAAATATTGTCTTTCTGTTGTGCAGAGAATAAGAGCAAGCCAAGACCTGGGTTCAAGATGAAATTTAGGTGTGGATTTATTAATTAAGCATGTAACTACCCAGAGGTAAACTCAAATTGTGTAGTAATTTTGGGGGTACAGACTTGATTATATAGGCTAAAACCACAAAAACCACAATCAGGGAGGGGACCTAGCAGAAGCCATGACATACAGAAGCAAAAGACCATCCATTGGTTAGATCTATAGCTCAGGGCTAATTTGGGAATATGGAGCAATGGTACAAGGGTGCAACCTTCCGGTCCCTCCTAGAACAGGGTGGAGGGCTCAGGGCAGAGGCCATAGTCGGCACTTTCCAGAGCAGGGTAGAGGGTCATGAGGGTAAAGGGGGCTGAAATTCCCCAGAACAGGCTAAGATCATGTTATGGGAGAAGAGGGTGGGGTCCCTGCTTGGTCAGTGGGATGGGACAGAGTAGTTCCTAGATAAGATCCTTGCACAATAATAAACCTTATACACTATAATAATTCAAGGAGAATATATAAAATGCTAATTAGGGAAGGAGGGGTCAGGGAACTATACCTTGAGCAATATGCCCAGACATGCCTTAAGCAGTTTTCAAGCTATTACAAAATGTAGAATAGAAATATGAAAGGGGTTTAATGGTGGACCACAAATCAGGTGGTGTGTGAAGACCTGGGATTTGAGTTTGGACACAACAAAAAGAGCTGCTATAAATACTTTTGTATACATATATGGGTCCTTTCCTTCTTTCTTTTTTGTATGTTTTGGGATAAAAACCTAGGAGTGGTATTGGTTGGTCAAAGAGTATGCATAGTTTTATAGCCCTTTGGTCATAGTTCCAAGTTGATTTATAGAGTAGTTGAATCAACTCACAACTCCACCAACAGTACATTAATGTCTCACTTTTCCCACATCCCTTCAGGCATTTTGTCCTATTAACCTATCTGATAGGCATGAGGTGGTAACTCAGAATTGTTTTAATTTGCACTTCTTCAATCAATAGTGAGTTAGAAAATTCTTCATATGGGTATAGATAGCTTTAATTACCTCAACTGAAAATTGATTATATCTTTTGATCATTTATCAAGAGGGAATGGCTCTTATTTTTATAAATTTGATACAGTTTTCTATATGTTAGAGAAATGAAGCCTTTATCAGTGAAACTCACTTCAAAATTTTATTTTCAGTTACTATTGTTAACTGTATTTCCCTTCATCCTGTTTCCTCTACCTCTGTTTATTATATTCTCTCTCCTTTTACCCTTTCCCTCCTCAAAAGTGTTTTGTTTTTGACTACCCCTTCCCCCAATCTGCCCTCCCTTCTTATCACTTCCAACTACTTTTCTTATCCCCTTCCCCTCCTACTTTCCTGTAGGGTAAGATAGATTTCTATCTATCTTTGAGTGTGCATTTTACCATTACCATTGAGTGTGCATTTTATTTCCTCTTTGAGGGTAAGGTTCACTCACTCCCCCTCACCTCCCCCCTCATACCCTCCATTGTAAAAGCTTTTTTTTGCCTCTTTTATGTGAGATAATTAACTTCATTCTGCCTATCCCTTTCTCTTTCTCCCAGTACATTTCTCTTTCACACTTTAGTTTTATTTTTTAGATAACATCCCTTCATATTCAAGCCATACTTGTGCCCTTTGTCTATCTATACTTTTAACTACCCTAATAATGAGAAAGATCTTATGAGTTCCAAATATCATCTTTTCATGTAGGTGATGTCAACAGTTTAACTATATTAAGTCCCTTATTATTTCCTTTGTTTGTATTTTTATGTTTCTCTTGAGTCTTGTAATGGAAAGTAAATTTTTCTTTTATTCAGCTCTGGTCTTTTCATCAAGAATGCTTGAAAGTCTTCCATCTCGTTGAATATCCATTTCCACCCCTTGAAGGACTATAATCAGTTTTTTTGGGTAGGTGATTATTGGTTGTAATCATAATTCTATTGCCCTCCAGAATATTGTATTCCAAGCCCTCTGATTCTTTACTGTAGAAGCTGCTAAATCTTGCATTATCCTGATTGTAGCTCCACAATACTTGAATTGTTTCTTTCTGGCTGCTTGCAATATTTCCTCCTTTACCTGGTAACTCTGGAATTTGGTTTTAATATTCCTGACAGTTTCCTCTCTTTCTAGAATGTCAGGGCAGTTTTCCCTGACAATTTCTTGAAAGATGATGTGTAGGCTCTTTTTTTGATCACGGCTTTCTGATAATCTAATAAGTTTTAAATGATTTCTCCTGGACCTATTTTCCAGATCAGTTGTTTTTCCAATGAGATATTCCACATTGTCTTCTCTTTTTTCATTCTTTTCACTTTGTTTTTTGTTGCTCCTTGTTTTTTCATGAAGTCATTAGATTCCTTTTGCTCCATTCTAATTTTTAAGCAATTATTTTCTTCAGTGAGATTTTGGATCTCCTTTTCCATTTGGCCCAATTTGCTTTTTAAAGGCATTCTTCTTCTCATTGGCTTTTTGGACCTCTTTGCCATGTGACACTAATATGTTTTTAAGGTGTTTTCTTCAGTGTTTTTTGACATCTCCTTCTCCAAACTTGACTCTTTCTTATGATTTTCCTGCACAACTCTCATTTCTCTTCCCAACTTTTCCTCTACTTCTCTAACTTGATTTTCAAAATCACTTTTGAACTCTTCCTTGTCCTGAGACCAATTCCTATTTTTCTTGGAGGCTTTGGATATAGGTGATTTGACTTTGTTGTTTTTTTCTGAGGTTGTATTTTGATCTTCCTTGTCACCAAAATAACTTTCTATAGTCAGAGTCTTTTTCCCATTGTTTGCTCATCTCCCCAGCCTATTACTTGACTTTTCATTGTTTGTTAAAGTAGGGCTCTGTTTCCAGGGTGGAGGGAGTACTGTTCTAAGCTTCAGGAGTTTTGTGCAGCTGTTTTCAGAAATAATTCTAGGGACCTCTAAGTTTTCAGTTCTTCCAAGGTAGCATGATCTAAGGAGATGTGTTTTCCACTCTCCTGGCCTGTGCTCCTGTCTGTGAGTGACCACAAGTGCTCTTTTCTGCCATGGAACTGTGAGGAGGTTCCCTCTCCACTACTGCTGCAAGTTGCGCTCTGCTAGTGCTCCTCCTCACCCTGTGACTGCCAGCCAAGACTGTGACTGGGATATGAGTATGGGCAACACAACAGAGTCCTGGCTCAGTTCTAGCAAAGAGACCTTTAAAAGCTCCTTCTGACAAGTTGTTTGACTCCCTTATCATCTGTGGACTAGGATTCCCCAAAGCAGCCATTGTGACTGCTGCTGCCACTGCCACTACTACTGCCACTGCTGATTCAGCCACTTTGAAGGTCTACTGCTAGCCTGCTGGAGCTGTGCTGTGCTGGAAGTATCTGTGCTGGACTATGTTCCATTGCTACCCTGGCATGACAGATCCTTCCTTGGTACTGGTATGAGGAGGGCACAGTGACATTATATAACATACATTTGTTTTTTAGTAAAATATATTTCAATTTTTCTAATTAACTATATCCATCTTCTCTCCTCACTTCCCTTTATCTCATTAAAAAGAAACCCTAGTAGCAAAAAAAACTTCTAGTCAAGAAAAACAGAATCCTGCAAAAATTTTTATTGCAAAAATTGATGTTTAAACCTGCACCCTGAATCCATCATCTCTCCATCAGTAGGCAGTATGTTTCTCCATGAGTCATCTGGAATCATGATTGGTCGTTGAAAATAACATAAATTTGTAATGGATTTATTAAATAACTTTTATAACTACCTCCAGATTTGATCATTAGCACATGAAAAAGAACAGAAGAGGTAGATGGTGAAAATAATATAGGAATTGATTTTGGTAAAGTATGATCACCAATAAGACAAGGGAAAAGGATTAAAGAACAGAAACCATTGAGCAATTTAATTTATTAAAACAGTCAAGATTAGGAGGGGAAGCAAGTGAAATTAGGATAAGGGTGATGGCCTGAGAAAGTACTAAAGGGTAGAAGACCTGGAACTCATGTTAGGGACCAAGATTAGGTTGAGAATGAAGATTTTTGGAGTAAGGAGAATGGAGGTATAGAGAGAGATGGCTTGATAGTTATGATTTGATCATGGAATTTCAGAATTCTTGATGATGGATGTGGAAATTCACAAGTGCTGACAAGATCAAAGGCATTCCAATCTCTGCTGTTGTGTGGCTGAATTGGCATGGAGAACTAAGTTGTGGGAGTTGAGAAGATTGAGAAACTGAGAGGCTAGAGTGTTTGAAGGAATATCAACATACACATAATATACCCTAGTATGACAGCAGTTAGAATTGAATATGAGCCAAACACTGAATTTCTTCAGAAAGGAGGGAGAATGATCTGACAGTAGGTAACTATCAATTGAGTGGGTTGTGTATTTGAATAGAGTGAGACTCAAAGAAGGACAGAATTATTGAATGTTCTATAGCAGAAGAAAGTGATCATGGGAGTGAGTAGTATTCTGACTCCCTTGTAAGGAGGAATGAGATTGAGTAATATGAGAACAAGAATGGCTAGTATTGAAAAGGACAATGAAGGAATGCAATATCTTTTAGGGAAGGTCAGGTCTCAGTAAATGCTAGAAGATAGAAGAAGAAAGAGAATGATATCTATAATCAAAGCAATTTTATGAATTAAGTAACCTGAAGCAAGAAAGAGGTCTAAAAGGAAGGAAGGTTTGTTAATTAAGGAAAAGGAATTCCAGAAGGCACAATAGAAAGGTGGGCAGAGCTGGAGTAGACCACCTTTATGTATGAAATCCATTTTGGGGTACAATGGGCACCATGTTTCATCTCTTAACTTTGGTAGTAGGTTTGGATCAGTTGCTTAGGGTGCTATATCTGTGTGAAACACCAGGTGGTACTCAAAGTTCACTACATTGACTTTCTATTTACCAGTTCCAACTTGTCACCAGCTTTTCTTTACAAGAATTTTCTGGCCTGGGAATTGCTATCAAAGAGTTTGGATATTCCAATAACTCCTAACTCTCATTGGCTACATGGATCCCACTTTCTTGAGCCCCATCTCCTTTTCCTACTCAGCATAGCCAATTAACGTACAGGCTATGATTCTAGTACTTCATAAAAACCAAAAATCAAATGTAATACACATTTTAAAGCAGTCTATCATATCCACTCATGTTAAAGATGATTTTCCAAATCTCCACACCTTCCCCCACTTCATATCTCTCTAGCTTTCACAGGGGAGGGAGAGATCTTTGAAAAATAACCCTTTCAAGTCTCCAAACCTCAAAGTCACAGCAGAGAGGGATCATCACATTATGCTCTAACTTGCCTTATCTCACTGCTATAAAAAAAATGAATTTAGTTCCCTTCTCACTGTCAGGTGACTGCTTCTCTGCTCTGTGCCCTAGCAGGTTGATCAATAAGTCAGAAGATGGGCTCTGGAAAAAGACCCATTGCTATCCATGCAATCTCAACCTCTGTCTTCCTAATCACCCCACATGTGGCTGCCTGTAGGTGATTCAGTTGCTCATGGAGTGACCTTAAAGTTCTGTAGGCCACACTTGTGGTAAGATGCATTTGCCTAGATAATGATAGTTAACTCCATATAGTTTTTTTTAAAGCTACAGGATTGTAAAATACTTTGTGTATAGTATGTATTTTGATTCTCACAACAAACTCACGAAATAGGTACATTTTTTATTCCCATTTTACAGAAGAGGAAAGTAAGGCTGTCAGAGCTTTAGTGACTTGTAGACGATTGCACCAACGGTAAGTGTCTGAGGCAGGGCTTGAAGTCAGGTCTTCTTGACTGCAAGTTCAGCACTGTATCCACTATATCACCAAATCTTGCTTTTATGGCAGTGTCTGTGAGTAACAGTCAGAGCAAATTTCAAACAGATGAGCTAAAAGCACCCTCCCACCAAAAAAGAAGTGCTTCAAAATATTTTTTAAAATGCTACCTGAATGTGTAACATATATATGGCCTCTTGTAACCAGAATGTCCTTAAAACCCTGTCCTCCCCTGGGATTCTCTCTTTAGCTTCTAAAGATCTTCCATATCTTCAATCTGAAGCAGAAATTCCCTTCCCAACAGAGATTCCATCTGTTGTTTTGCATGGGCCAAGATGGATATTCTGGAAATAGCATGGATTTGGAATCCATAGACTTGAGAACAAATTCAGGATCTCCTACTTACTTTCTCTGTGACACTGGGCAAAGAAGTCACTTAGCTTACCCTCAGTTTTCTCATTTCTAAGATGAAAGGGTATGATAGATGGCCCTTATGGTCCTTCTGACTCTGAGTCCTATTTCATGGCTTCAGTCTGTATAGGACTTCCAGTGAGTAAAAGTCCCTTCAGTCCTATATTAAATCTTGTATTCTCTTTTTCTTATCTAGGGAATGGCCCATGGCTTTATTTCAGGTAATATCTCTGTTGTTGCTGGCCATGACTTCCCCCAGGCTAATTCCTATGAGGAATATGCCACAGCTCTCTAGTTTGGTCCATCTCTCAACTGCTGTGGATAGCACATCTGCATTTAGTAATGACCCATATAGATTAACAAAGCAATGGGTAGCTATAATGGCCAGTTGGAAGAGAAGGAAATAGAATGGTACATATACTTCTAAGGAAGAGAGGGGAAGAAGCCATTAAGAGAAGTCAGAGAGACTGAAATGGAAACTGAAAATGAAAAAATACCACATAGGGAACTAGGAGAGGGAAACAGTAAAATATATCCATCCTCACCGTCTTCAAGACAGACATGGCACACAGCCCCCATCTTGGAGCATGGTTTAGGTAATCTCATGGCACAGCATCCTTTTTCCTGTTTCTTCCTAGGCTCAATTTCTCTGCCTCTGCTACCTCTACTCCCACTTCCTCCTCTCCCTTTCCTCAAAATCCCTTTGGTCAGAGTCTTACAGTGTAGCATGCTAGTTAGAGCACATTTAAAGCATCATTTTTTTTTCCTGGCACTACAGTTTAGGAATGACACTGACAGCTGGAAAGTGACAGAATTACAAGCCTCTTTCTGCAAAATATGATCTGTTTGAGATCAGGTTTGGTTTTATTTTTGTCTCCATGTCTCCAATACTTGGCACTAAGGTGTTTAACAAATGGTTAAGAAGAACTGAAGTCTCGTAGTCTGACTGTATCTTTTTGAGGTCCTTGGTTCTCTTGAACTTGAAGCCCTAACTAGATCTTTACTCTTTGCTTCTCCCTTCTCATGCTGCTCTGGGCTTCCCCGTCATTGGCTCTTACCTTTTCTCCTTGTACAGTCTCTGTAGATGAAACATTAGAGTTACCAGTGAGTTTGTGGTGACTAGAAGCATATTAAAAGTTTTCCTACATGCCATAGGGAGCCCAGATTCTTTCTCTTTCAGTTACTTCCTTCTTCAATCAGGAATGTTCCATTATACATCAACAGGGTGTAGGTAAAGATGCAGAGAAGTCAAGGTTAGAGCTATGCTCTGCAAGCTGTGGGATTCTTTTAAAAATTTTTTAAATTTATTTTATTTTTAATTTATGGAATAAAATGAGTATTTCCATAACATAGCATAATGAAAATGATTACACATGATACTTCAAAACTATTATGTACAACTTAAAGTTCTTTTAAAATGTATAACAAAGTTGTCATGAAAATTTCTTTTTTTCCTTTTTTCATTTTTTCCTTCACTCCCCCACCCCACCCCATCCCATAGAGATGGCTACCATACAACTACGTGTACATATATAAAAGCATTCTATATTTGCTTCTATTTATTATTTCTTTCTCTGGATGTAGATAGTTCCTTCCTTCATATGTCCTTTATAGTTTATTTGGGCATTTATTTATTTATTAAGTAAATGCTATTTTTTTTAACAATTAGAGAAAATTAAATGTGCATTTTTGTCGAGCAAATTTTTCCATTTTATTTGTTTTTTTAGTTTTTGACATTCATTTCCACAAGATTTTGAGTTACAAATTTTTTCCCATCTTTCCCCTACCCCACCCCAAAATAGTGAGCCTACTGAATACCCCTTCTCCCAATCTCTTCTCTCTCATAGCACCTCTCAACCCCCCCCCCAACTAATTTGGGCATTTATAATAGTCAAAATGTTTAGTCATCAAAGTAGATGCTAAAACAATATTGCTATTACTATACACAACATTCTCTTCATTCTCCTCATTTTACCGTTCATTATTTCATGCAAGTGCTTCTGTGTTTTTTTTTTCTAAAATCAACAAGCTCATCATTTCTTATAGCACAGTAGTATTCCATCATGATTATATACCACAACTTCTTCAGCCAGCCCCCAGTTGACAGGCATCTCTGTAATTTCCAGTTCTTTGTTACCACAAAGATAGTCACTATAAACATTTTAGAATATATGGGGTTTTTTTTCCTTTTTTTTAATCGTCTCTGGAAATAAACGTAGTAGTGATATTGCTGGGTCAAAAGGTATACGCAATTGAATAACTCTTTCACATAATTTCAGATTACTCTCCAAAATGTTTGGATCAGTTCACAATTCCACCAACAATTAACGTTTCCAGTATTTCCACATCCCCTCCAATCATTCTAGCCCATCTGATAGGTATAAAATGATATCTCAAGGTTATCATTAAAATTTCTCTAACCAATAATGATTCAGAGCATCTTTTCATATAACTAGAATTTATTTTGATTTCTTCATATGAAAACTGCCTGTTCATAGTATTTGACCATTTTTATCAATTGGGAAATGACATGTATTATTATAGATTTGACAACGTTAATCTCATATACTTGAGATATGTGACCTTAATCTGAGAAACTGTCTATACAAGTTTCCCCAGTTTCCTGTCATTCTGATCTTGGCAACATTTATTTTATTTGTACAACCCTTTTTTAATTTAACGTAATCAAAATTATCCATTTTCCATCTCACCTGGATCTCTGTCTCTTGTTTATTCGTAAATTGTTCACTTATCCATAAGTCGAACATATAAAATGTCCCATGTTCTTCAAATTTTCTTGAAATATCTCTTTATACTGAGGTTATGTATCCATTTTGACTTTATCTTGGCAAATGGTGGAAGATATGAGTCTATGCCTAGTTTCTGTTGTTCTGCTTTCCAGTTTTTCCTATAATTTTTTTCTTACCAAATAATGAATTTTTATCCTAAAACCTTAAGTCTTTATGCTTGTCATATACAAGGTTACTATGTTTATTTTCTACTGTAAATTATATGTCTACTCTGTTCCATTGATCTATTCTATTTCTTAGCTAGTACCAGTTAATTTTCATAATACTGCCTTATCTATAGTTTAAGATCTGGTACTGCTACACGTCTTTTATTTGCACTTTTTTTCATTAGTTCCTTTGATATTCTTGACTTTTTGTTCTTCCAAATGAATTTTGTTATGTTTTTTCATATAGTAAAATAATATTTCGGTCATTTAATTGGCATTAAATGTGTAAATTAGTTAAGGTGAAATTGTCATTTTTACCCATGAACAATTAATATTTCTCTGATCATTTAACTCATTTCATTTGTATAAAAAGTTTTTATGATTTTGTTTATATAGCTCCTGGCTTTGTTGACAGGTATACTTCCATGTATTATATAGTGTCTATGGTATCTCTTACTGTCTCTTTGTGCAGGGTTTTGTTTGTGTTACATACAAATGCTGATGATTTATGTGGCTTTATCTCCTGCTACTCTGATAAAATTATTAATTGCTTCAATTAATTAATTAGTTGGAATTTTCCAAGTATATCATATCATCTGCTACAAGAGATATTTTTATTACCTCATTCCCTGTTCTTATTCCTTATGCTTCTTTTTCTTCTCTTATTGCTATTGCTAGGATTTCCAATATAATATTGCATTATATTGGTAAAGGTGAGCATCCTTGTTTCACATTTGATCTTACTGGAAGGCTTCTAGCTTATCCCAATTACAAATAATGCTTGCTGATGGTTTTATATAAATGCTTTATGTCAATTTTTTTTTTGCTTTTTGGAGGGCAGTTGGGGTTAAGTGACTTGCCCAAAGTCACACAGCTAGTTAGTGTATCAAGTGTCTGAGGCTGCATTTGAACTCGGGTCCTCCTGACTCCAGGGCCGGTGCTCTACTCACTGTGCCACCTAGCCGCCCCAACTTTATATTAAATTAAGGAAAAATCGACTTATACCTATACTTTCAAGTGATTTTTTAAAAACAGAAATGAGTAATGTACTACATCCAAAAGTTTTTTCTGCATCTATTGATATACTCATATGATTCAAAAATTTTATTATTAATATAATAATTTATATTAATATTTTTCCTTATGTTAAACAACTCCTACATTTCTGTTATAAACTCTTGATGATAATGTATTGTCTTTATAACATATTGTTGTTACATTATCTTTTAGCTAGCATTTTATTTAGGATTTTTGCATCCATATTCAGGAATGAAATTGGTCTCTGTTTTTCTTTCTCTGCTTTTGCTCTTCTTGGTTTAACTAACAGGACCACATTTGTTTCATAAAAGGAGTTTGGTAGTATCCCTTCTTTCCCTATTATTCCAAATAATTTATTTAATATTGGAAGTATTTTATCTTTAAATGTTTGCTAAAATTCACTTGTAAATCCATCTGATCCTGGAGGTTTTTTCCTTTGGAAGCTCATTCATGACCAGGTCAGTTTGTTTTATTAAAATGGAGCTTTGTAGATATTCTATTTCTGCTAATTTAGGTGATTTTATTTTTTTAAATATTCTTCCATTTCACTTAAATTTGGGTCTCTATACAACATTTCAATGTAGGAATGTGCACATTTAAATGTTAATAAGTCCCTTATAATTTCTCTTTCCTGTTTACCTTTTTGTGCTTCTCTTACTTCTTGTTTTTGAAAGTCAAATTTTCTGTTGAGCTCTAGTCTTTTCATCAAGGTTACTTGAAAATCCTCTATTTCCTTGAATTTACCTTTTTTCCCCCTGATGCATTATATTCATTTTGCTGGGTAGATGATTCTTGGTTTTAATCCTAGCTTCTTTAACCACCAGAATATCATACTTGAAGCCCTCTGATCCCTTAATGTAGAAGCTGCTAGGTCTCATGTTATCTTTTTTTTTTTTTTTTTTGCTTTTTGGAGGGCAGGAGGGCAGGTTGGGGTTAAGCGACTTGCCCAAGGTCACATGGCTAGTTTTTCGTGTTAAGTATCTGAGGCCGGATTTGAACTCAGGTACTCCTGACTCCAGGGCCGGTGCTCTATTCACTACGCCACCTAGCCACCCCGGTCTCATGTTATCTTGATCATGTTTCCACAGTACTTGAATTGCTTCTTTCTGACTCCTTGTAATATTTTCTCCTTTACCTGGGAACTCTAGAATTTGGCTACAATATTCCTAGGAGTTTTCTCTTTGGGATCTTTTTCAAGAGGTGAACAGTGTATTCTTTCCATTTCAATTTAACCCCTGGTTCTAGAATATGAGGACAGTTTTCCTTGATAATTTCTTGAAATATGATGTCTAGACTCTTTTTTTGATCATCGTTTTCAGGTAGTTCTATCATTTTTAAATTATCTCTCCTGGATTTATTTTCCAGGCCAGTGGTTTATCCAATGAGATATTTCACATCATCTTCTATTTTTTTTCATTCTTTTGGTATTGTTTTATAATTTCTTGATTTCTCATAGAGTCATTAGCTTCCATTTACTCCATTCTAATTTTGAAGGAATGATTTTCTTCAGTGAACTTTTGGACCTCCTTTTCCATTTGGTCAATTACGATTTTTTTTTTAAGAAGAGGAATTTATTCCCTTTCCCCCGGGAAGAAAGGGGTGCCCCATCTCGGATTTCTTACCGATATTAATGCATGAGGCTGACTGTCGGGAGAGAAACCCAAAGGTCAGGTCTAGGATTTTAAAGACCTAATTAGGACATCCCCTCTTCCTGGCCAACTACCTTCTTTCATTGGTGAAAAATTCGCTTTACCAATCTCTTTGCTACTGAGACTAAAAGGGGAGGGAGATGGGAGGGCCCTCACCAGGGGGGGAAGAAATGGACAAAGGAAGATAAAAGTAATTGACAGGAGAAAAGGGGAGGGTACAGCACTGGCGGGGGCGGTACATTCCACACTGAGAAGCTTTTCACTAATTTCGTGTCCCACACAGTTCCCCTTTTCTCTTTTGTACTCTGAAAACTTCTCACGAAGCAGCTCATCTTTCCTAAGATGGGGTCTC
>CM053594.1:64246180-64266247 GCA_028646575.1 Pseudocheirus occidentalis
CAATGGACAGAGTTCTGGGAATTCACACCTTTTCACCAATGGACAGAGTTCTATACTTAACACTAGGTTACTAGGATCTACTTAACATCTGATCAAACAAATTAATTACCATTACAGACCCCCACCCTATTGACCACACAGTCCGTTGGCATTCATAGTCTGTGGAGGTCTCATTGTCTGTGGCTAGTGTCACTGTCCACTGCAGCGCCTGCCTTGTTGGCGAAGATGCACAGGACATTCCCTCTAGAAAGGGGCAAATAGCTGAGCTAAGTTGTGGGTCCAGAGGACCCAAAGACTGGAGGGGTCACAGTAAGAGAAAAGGAGGTAGAGACAAAGTCCCTTGGGGAGGGGGTGGGTGGAAGGAGCAGATCTGGTGTAGGGGCCTTGACTAGATAGAAGGGAAAGAGTGGTTAAAAAGAGGAGCAAGGCCAGAGACTTGCTCTGACTTCTAAGCAGGTTCTGGAGTATCCTTTGTCCCTGCTTTCCACTGTCACGTTGGATTTCTGGGTCCCTGCAGTTAAGCTGCCTTTGATCCTGGCTGGAAGCAGAGTCCCTTCTTCCTAGAGAGTGATCCCCAAACAGGAGCCTACAGGCCTGGAGAGGATGGCCCTTCAGTGTTTGTGAGGATGCAGCCTTGACCCGTTTATCCCTTTGGTGGACTCCTCCCTTCCAGAAACCCAGAGACCCAGAGTCAGGCCTTCTGAAATCACCCCAGGTGAGTGCTAAGTCCTGTTGCCTTCTCTTCCCCCACCCACACACCCCTAGCACACAGAGCCTTCTATATTAGAGCTCATACTAGTTTGTTCACCCCTCTCCCAGCTGACCCTGCCTCTCCAGAACTCAAAGAAATATGTCTCCCCTCTCAGAGGTCAATTGGGTATGTGCCTCCCCCCAGAGGACATATGGGTCATTTCTCCCCTGCTTCTTTCTTCTTTATTGCCCTTGAGCATATGTAGCCTGCCCTTCACCAGCTCATATGACTGGATCTCCAGGGGTCCTATGGGTCAGCCCCACCTCTGCAACAGCTCCTGTAAGTATACTGTTGATTGATAGGCAAGCAGGCATGTAAAGGATCTTCTCTATTTGTGGTCTCAGGGTTTTTTTGCCAGAATAAAGTCAAAGAATACTTCTTGGTCTCAATGTCCCTCCTGAATCTTCCCTTCCTTCCCTCCTTTGAGTCTCAGGGACTGCTGTGTTCTCCTTTGTCACCACCCATTGTCTCAATAGGGTTTAATTCTTCTAAGGTCACCTGCTGAAGGGTTTGCAAGCTATTAGCTTCAATTCACCCCAGGTCATTCTAGTGAATCTCAGTCTACACTTCTTGCCTTCACTCCCAATTACCTCCCTGTCTTCTTAAATGCTCTGCAAGCTGGTTTCTAAAGTCATTCAACTGAAACTATTCTCTTCAAAGCTATCAATCATCTTGTAATTGACAAATCTATGAATCTTTTCTCGATCCCTCTCCTTTATGTCTCTGCAGTCTCTGACGATGTCAATCACTCTCTTCTCCCCAATACTCCATTCTCCACCTCTATGCTAATGTCAGAAACATGTCTAAACTAGAATTAATTACACTCTCTTCTCCATCTCTCCTTCCAAATTCCTTAAGTTTATACCTTGCTTCTATTTTACTCAGATTTGAAACCTCATAATCATCCCTGAGTTTTGTTTTCAAAACCTTTCCTTCCACATCCAATCAGTGGCTATTACTTGGTTTTTTTCTTATCTATATCCACAGAATTTGGCACATTGCTTTTATGTATGAAAGGGGCTTAATAAATACCTCATTCTTTCATTCATTCACTCAGGTGTACCTTGATGATTCTACCTTTACAAGAAAATTTTAGGAGGGACAAAATGTTTTCAGCTGAGAGATAAAAAAAATGGCACCTTAAATGGCTCTTGTAGAAAGAGAATTGTTACAGCAGATGAAGTGAGATTGTTCAAGGTCTAGGGGCGCTGCTTGGACAAATGCAAAGAGGTGAAAGGTGGCATGAAGACTGGGGAACAGCTAATCACACAGTTTGGCCACATGAGTGTGTAAAGGAGTATTGTGTGAAATAAGACTAGAAGGGGAGGGTAGTCCTGGGCTGTGGAGGATCTTAAATGCCAGGCCAAGAAGTTTGTACTTTTAGACAGTAGGTGTCCTGAGAAGGTTTGAACAGAAACGTGATATAGTTAGACCTGTTCATCATTAGTCAGCCAACAAGTAATAACTTGGTGCCTGTGATATGCCTGTGCTAAGTACTAGGGAAATAGAGAAAGGCAAAAGCAGTGTCTGCCCTCAAGAAACACATTTTCTAATAGGAAGACAGCATGTAAATACCTAGGGATACACAAAAACTCTTGACAGAATGGATAGAAAGCATTGCTCAGAGAGGTGGCACAGAAACGTTAAGATCACTTGCTGGTTATAGCAAACACTCAAAAAAACATCCCATCTTTACACCTGGACATTGCCAGGTGACCAATTTCAATATCAGATTAATTATATGCTTTACAGTCAGAGATGGAGAAGCTTTATACACCTCTATACAAGATCTGGAACTTATAGTGACTCAGATCATGAGCTTCTTATTATAAAATTCAGACTTAAATTTAAGAAAGTAGGGAAAATCACCAGACTGTAGATATATAGGTATAAACTATATCATGTCTCTTATGAATGTGAAGTGAAAGTGATAAGTAGAATTTAGGTATTAGATCTGTTAAAATGCCTGAAGAACTCTGGACAGAGTTTGCAATATTGTATTGGAGGCATCAACAACAACCAAAAATTCAAATAAAAAGAAAAGTGAGAAAGCAAAGTGCCTGAAGAGGCTTTACAAATAGCTGATGCGCCATAGGTCTTTGGCTCATAAATAACCTTCAGGGCATCATAAAAGCTCTTTGGATTGCTGCTATCAGCATAAAATGAAATTTCATCTGCCTTCTTACTGAGCCCAGAATCCTGCATTTCTCTAACCTGTGCTTGTACTTTATGTTTGATGCCTTTTTAGAGCCGAATGAACTATTCTCCTGTTAAACCCTGTGGGTTTTCATTTTTCATCTAGCAGCTTCTGAATTTCCCCCATCACTTTTATCAAATCAGTCTGGATGTTTGTGAATGTTCTGACCCAGATGAGCAAATGCAGTGTAAGTCACTGAAAGCTGCCCACTCTTTTTCTGCTCCACTATTGCTAACTGTAAGTTGAGTCAACTTTCCCTCCAATTTAGCAACAAACTGTAACCTCTCAGAGAAGAGCTCTAATCTGCTGACATTTATTCTTCTTGTTATCATTTTGCCTTTGGGCTGATACTTTTGTTCAATGTGGTTATTTAGCTTGGAAAGGATAAGTTTATAATCAGGGTAGCACTCTGAACCACACACTGCCTTCATCACTCTCATTTCCTGTCTCTTCTCCTTATAATCATGTTGTGTATTAAATGCCAATGTTTTCTGTGAGGGTACATCCATGAGGTTGCACTTAGGTAAATGGAAGACAGTATTAGTGGTGAGAAGGTCATGAGATGCACAAATCTTCAGTAGTAAGTTGCCATTGCTGTTGCTGTTTCCAACGCCATTTGTCCCTAGGACTCCCTGCCAAGTGTGGTAGTCTGAGTCATTCAAAATCATAAGCTTGAACTCTTTTGGCTTATTGATGCTAAAGGAGTCCAGGTCTTCATAAACTTTTTCTTTGACTGTTGTACCCAAATTCAAATCCCAGGTCACTGCACACCACCTGATTTGTGGCCCACCATTAAGCCTCTTTTATGTTTCTATTCTACATTTTGTCATAGTTTTCAAACTGCTTAAGGCATGTCTGGGCATATTGCTCAAGGCCAAGTTCCCTGACCCCTCCTTCCCTAATTAGCATTTTATATATTCTCCTTGAATTATTATAGTGTTCATTACAGTGCAAGGATCTTATCTAGGGACCACCCTATCCTGTCCCACTGACCAAGCAGGGCCCTCACCCTCTTCACCCAGAACATGACCCTACCCTGTTCTGGGGGAATTCCAGTCCCCTTTATTCCATGAGCCTCCACCCTGCTCTGGAAAGCACTGACTATGGCCCTTCACCCTGTGCCCTCCACCCTGATCTAGGAGGGACTCCCATGACACAGGAAGGTTGCACTCTTGTACCCTTGCGCCATATCCCCAAATTCACCCTGAGCTATAGATCTAACCAATGTCTGTTTTTTTTTTGCTTCTGTACATCATGGCTTCTGCTAGCTCCCCTCCCTGATTGTGGTTTTTGTGGTTTTAGCCTTTATAATCAAGTCTGTACCCCCAAAGATTACTGCCTGATTTGAGTTTACACTCCAGGTGGTCGCACACTTGATCAATAAATCCACACCTAAATTTATCTTGAACCCAGGTCTTGGCTCACTCTTATTCTCTGTACAACATGACCATCAGGGTTTGTCATGGTGGGAGCATAGGCAGTGATAATGATGATGTGACATTTTCCTGCAAGTGGCAATTTCACTGTCATGAGTCTGTCATTTACTCCTTTTGGTAGGCATACAAACTTATTGACTAGATTAATTTTGATTGGAAAACCTACACCAAGTTCACAGTGCTTACCACATTGATTATTGATAAGAACATGATCCAAGAGACATGGGCTGAACACTTCCATAGTGTTCTCAAAAGAGCATTACAAATCAATGTTGAGGCCACCGATCATTTACCTCAGTCAATTCCTCCCTGGATAAAGTTCCGATGAAGAAGAGGTTTTGAATTCCATTAGGTTCCTTTTGCATGGCAAAACACCTGGTAATGATTCTATTTCAGTTGATGTTTACTAGGTAGGAGTTCCATTACTCATACAAAAGCTGACTGAAAATTTCTGGATAATGTGATAAGAGGAAGTTATTCTTCAGGAGTTCAAGGATGCCTCCATTTGTCCATCTCTAAAAAAGATGAAGGAAATAGATTGTCCTGTGACAATCATGGGATGCTCTCTCTCTCTCTCTCTCTCTCTCTCTCTCTCTCTCTCTCTCTCTCTCTCTCTTTGTCATTGCTGGCAAGATTCTTGGCAGAGTTTTCCCTAATAGGTTGATACCTCATTTGGAAGATGGTCTTCTACCTGAGAGCCAGTGTGACTTCAGAAAGGGTGGAGGAGTGGGCAATATGGTGTTTGCTGCCTGACAATTCCAGGAAAAATACCAGGAGAAGAACATAGGTCTGTATACAACATTCATAGATCTGACTAAGGCCTTTGATATAGTCAGTCATGAGCACTTAGGGAAAATGATATCAAAATTTTATTACCCAGAAAATTTTTTCAGCATTGTATGTCAATTTCATGACAGGATGATTGCCCTAATTCTGGATAATACACAAAGCTCTTGCATTGTACCAGTCACCAATGGAGTGAAACAAGGCTATGTGCTTTCTCCCATGCTTTTTTAGCATGATGTCAAATGCCTTCAATGAGGACAAACAGCATCCACTTCAGCTAACACACAAATAGCTTTACTTTGTTCAGTATTTTGGGGGAGGGGGTCTCTGTTAGCAAGCTGTTGACTTGTTTTTCTTGATTTTATTGCATCACTCTCATTTCTCTTTCCATTTTTTCCTCTACTTCTCTTACTTGGTTTTCAAAATCCTTTTTGAGTTCTTCCATGGTCTATGACCAATTCAGATTTTTCTTGGAAGTTTTTGATGTAGGAGCTTTGATTTTTGTTGTCTTCTTCTGGTTGTATGTTTTAATCTTCTTTGTCATCGAAGTAAGATTCTAAAGTTTGTTTTTCCCTTATGTTTGCTCATTTTCCAACCAAATACTTGACTTTTAACTCTTTGTTAAAGTAGGACTCTGCTTGAAGTGTGTAGGGTGTATTGTCCCAAGTATCACATGTTTTATGCAACTGTTTTCAGAGATACTTCTAGGGATATGTAAATTTTCAGTTCTTCCAAGGTGGTATTATCAAAGAAGAGGTGTTTCCTCCTTTACTGGCCTGTACTCTGGTCTGTGGGTGACCAGTAGCACTCTTTTCTGCCTTGGAACTGTGATGGGGATTCCCTCTCCATTGCAGCCACAAGCTCTACTGCACCAGTGCTCCTTCTCACCCCAGGACTGCTCACTGTGACCCACATCCAAGCAGGGCAAAGAGAGAGAATCCTGCCTCAGTGCCAGCATAGATATCCCTGCAATCTCCTCTGATCAGCCAATCCATCCCACTACTTACCATGGGCTGGTAGTTGTATAGCAGCCACTGCTACTGCTGTTGCCACTGCCCCAGGGCTGGGCTGTTCTTCTCTCAGGTCCCACACACATATCTTTCCCATTGACCTACTAAGTTGTCTTTGCCATTTGTGGGTTGAGGAGTCTGGAAACTTCCATAGCTGCCAGTGATTCAGTACCCTGAGGCCTATTCCAACCCCATCTGTGCTGGCGTGGCCTATGCTAGACTCATCTTCCAGCCTGGTGCAATAGACTTGACCTATAGACCTTCCAGGTTTTCTTGGACTAGAAATTTGTTTCACTCTGACATTTTGTGAGTTCTGCAGCTCTAGAGTTTGTTTAGTGTCATTTTTACAAGTATTTGGGGGGCTTGGGGAAGATCTCAAGTAAATCTTTGGTCTTATTCTGCTGTGTTAGATCCATCACCAATAAACTGCAGATTTTAAAAAGAAGTGTTGCTGTGCAGCAATGGGGAATGAATTGATTCTAGGTTACAAAATTTTTATTGAAACCATTTATCACCATTGTGTGATTGTCTCAGGCAATGTTTAGCAGCTCCTATATAGGCATGGAAAAGCAGGTGGCATTTGTGACCCAGTGTTGAGGATTAAAAAGGTGAATGTTAGAAAGACAAGGACATATGTTTATTAGACACTTTTAAGGATAGAAATGATTTCAAATGTTTTTCAAACTGTTTAACCTTAGAGTTAAGTGTGTAAGTGAAGGGAAGTACTATCAGAACAAGGGGCTGTAGAGCGGTTCATGTTATAGGTTATATTGAGGATGAAGAACAGGTCCAGAAGGCAGCAAGAGAGGTAGAAGGACAGTCAGGTGAGAGAATTTCAGAGTTCATGAAGTTGAAGGTGGAACAGTTTTATGTAATGATGAGCTGTAGTTGAAAGGGACCTCCCAGTCCATCTCCAATACCTCTCTGGACAAGAAATGCTTCTCTACATGCCCAGCAGGTACCTACTTTCATTTGGTCTGTATTCTTGGCCCCTCACCTGGTACCTTATACATGGAAGATAATTGATGAATACTTGTTGAATTTAATAGAGTTTGCAAACTTTACTTAAAGATGTCTAAGAAGAAATCAGCTACTTCCATTGGGGAGGCAGCCTTTTTTACTTCTAGATAAATTTCATCATTAAGAAGTTTTTGCTGACATCAAACTTAAATCATCCTCTGCAGCTTTTATCCATTGCTACTAGTTCTGTCGGACAGGGAGAATCAGAACAAGTGTAATTCATTTTCTAAAGTCTGGTTCTTTAAACTTGCAAACAATTATCATGCCCTGGCTAAGTCTTCTCTTTTCTAGGATAACACCAGACTGGAAGAACAAGTATGCTAAACACGACCAGTTTTGCTTTGTTACATAATCTCAAAGTTGTTTACTATCCTGCTCATCCTCCTCTGGATTCACTTGCATTATTTTCCAACTTTTCTCTGGGAATCTCCATATTCTTTCCATTCCAAAGAACTTTGTATTAACAGACTTGGGGCATGAGACAGAAGGAGCATGGTAGGTGTTGCTAAGATTGAGGAGCACATAAAGGGAGAAATTCCAAACAGTCTCTTAAAGAGGGTTTGCAGAGAAGAACAGAGAAGAGAGGGAAAGTGGGAGAAAATGAAAAGCTGAAAAGGGAAGGAATTGGGAAGGGGGGAGTTGTAGAAGGAGGAACACCACTTTTATGCTTCTCTTTTCACTACCTCTTTCACACCATATTCTATACCAATGCTCTTGCCTAGACTTTTACTTCTCCAGGCCATATCAGTCAAGTGCATATAGATAGACTAGAGCAAAACTACCAGATGAGAAGATATGGTGCATGAGGAAGAATAGTACTTCTCAAACTAATCTGCCTAAGGAACACTTTGGGGCTTGAGAAACATTGAATCTACAAACTCTGGTCCCAGGGACCTGGAACATGGGATATCTCTTAGGTAAGACAGATTATGGGGCAGGGAATAGGAGCACAATGAGGAAAATCAAGTCTATGTTGACACTGCCTTTTGTGCTGTTGCTGAATCACCCTTGCCTTGAATTCAAATCACATTAGGATAACTTTAATTATAGGAGGCAACATAGCTGCCATTTGTTGTCAAAGTCCTGGATCGTCTATTTACTATGTGTGTGACCTTAGACTAGTCACTTCTACAGGCTTCTGTCCCTCAAATGTAAAGTGAGAGATTTGGACTAGTTGGTCTCTAAGATCTCCTTCTTATTCAACATCTTTAATAAAGGACCGACATTCAGGGTATAGTGGCTAGGGAGCTGTATCCAGAATCTGAAAAAAAATTCACGAACCCCCCCCCCCCATGATTTCAAGTCCTACCTCAATCACTTACTGGCTATATATTCCTAGGCAAGTGATTTTGCCTCTCTGTGCCTCGGTTTCCTCATTTGTAAAATTAGAAGGCTGAATTGGATAGCTTTGATAGCCTGAGTACCTTCGAGGTGCAAATGTATGATCTCATGATAATTTTGATTGTTTCCTATATTAGTCACTCTCTCACTTCAGTCTTCTAGAGTGAGACTGTCTTCATCTCTTTTTTGAATTTGAAGTTACCATTGCACTGAAGAACTTGAGTTCTCATCCTGTTATGCTCTCACTACTATTAATTGCCAAAGATTAGTGCTCAATTTTCATTTAAGCAATTAAAATCAATTAGCTTTTTGGAAATGGATATTTACTAAAATATTGCAAGAACATTATTACCAATATTTTCTCCCAACACCTGGGGAACAATCTTCCCTGTCTTATCTCAGTCCCTGTGAGGAGGAGAATGAAACTTTAAAAAGTTTCTGCATAGCATTGTTCCCACCAAATTGACTTCCAAATACAGCATAACCCATGGATGGATGAGTCTGTATCTATACTACAACTGGCCTGGGTCATTTTGGTTCTTTGGGACTTTACTTTTCACTGTATTACTTGTGGCAAACTTTTGCAAGGGCTCTAGCCCCCAGACACCCTAAGAGTGTCCTTTGATGTTCACAAGATTGTAGCAATCTTTGAGACTTCTTTACTTAAAAGAAGGAAAGAAAGTATTCTACAGAGACAGAAGCAATTGCAAAGTCAGATCTTCTCAATTTCAAGTTAGCTCTGAAAGAAAAACAGTCCCACATCCCTATCCCACCTAGAGGCCCATAGCAGCTCTTTCATTTTTGGAAATCCAGTTGCAAAAGAGCAAATTTAGGCTCTCTATATGGAAAAACTTCCTAACAATTAGAGCAATACCAAACTGAAAGGAACCCTGTGGGAGGCAGTGGACTACCCCTTCCTCTGAGTCTTTAAGCAAAGGCTGGATGATCCACTTGCAGGGAGAGTCTTAGAGCAGATTCTGATTAAATGTGCTGAACAAGATTGACTTCTGAGTTTCCTCTTATCTCTGAGATCCTCTCAGTATAAACCTATTCAAACAGTACACAAAATTGGCCCCCTATCCCACTTGTACTTTATGGTATCTTCATTAATATAGCCTAACATTGTATCTCACAAATAGGGACTGGGGCTAATAATACCAGGTGATGTGGCCTGAGCTAGGAATAGAGAAAGGAGATATGTTCACAGTAATGCTATTGGTGGAAGAGAAAGATGTGTCTGATATTAGGTGTAAAGGTTAACATGGTAAGCAGCCACGAGTGGAGGGGCTGAGAATTTGGCTGCATCTATGACTTTGCTCTTTGTTCATTGGGAGTGTGGGAGTTGGAGGTGGGGAGAGAATATTATGTAAGGATTCTCCTAACAGCCCTGGTTCTGATATTTATGTGCAATTGTGTTTTAGGTTAAGAACCTGAGTCACCGACTATGCTACCAAAATAATTTATACTCCTTGTTTTCTTTTGGATCATGATGTTTTTAATTGTTTTAGTTTTGTTTCTGCTATTTCAAGGTAATTATGAGGGGAAACTGGGGCAAGAGCTTCCTATTTGGCTCATCAGGTGTCTGGTCAGGGACGGCACAAAGACTTTGAAACCCTGGGCATTGGGAGCCCAACTTTTGCCCAGTCCTTGATCACTTGCTCTGTGGTACTCTTTACGCCTCAGTCCACGTCCTTCAAGGTCATTTATCTCCAAATGTCCACCCAGAGAACCCTGCCCCTCCTAATTACCCTTGTTATTATGTGACCACAAGATTTTCCTTCCTACACCATCTTCTTCTCTATATTTCCAATTCATGGGACCCTGTGGGTGAAGAACTTACCATGTGGAAATCATGTGCCAGGATGTGATCATTGTTGTTCAGTAATTATGGTTGTGTCCAATCCTTTATGACTGCATTTGGGGTTTTCTTGGCAAAGATGCCTTCCCTAAATAATTTTACAAGTGAGGAAATTGAGGCAAATAGGGTTAAGTGATTTTTCCAAGGTCAGACAACTAGTTAGAGTCTGAAACCAGATTTGAACTGACTTTAGGCTCAGCACTCTATCCATTTTAACACCAAATGCCTACTTCTAAGCCATATGGAAATATAAGCAATTATTTCTTCCCTCTATTTCAGGGCAATCCCTACCCTGGGTGAGACTGGAGAGGTAGGAGTCTGAATGAAGGTCATCTTTGAATCATTAAAATAATTGAACAAATCTTTAAGTCAGTGAGCATTTTAAACAATCTGCTGTGCATTGCTTTGTCATTTGCACTGAAGAAAGAAGGTAGCTAAGACTCTGTACTTGCCTTCATGGTGTTGACAATCTAAGTGTGAGTGAGTCATGGATATAAATGTGAGATAAGAACAAAGGGAGATCCAGTCAATATATTGTGAGAAATCTGAGGAGGGAGAAATTGCTTTTACCTGGTTTTGGTGAGGGGTCAAGTAAGACTTCAAGGGGGATGTGGCCCCTGAGATGAACCTTAAAGGAAGAGTGGACTCTGACAGAGATACGGGTGGCATAGAGACTATTCTCACCTTGGAAGTGAAGCAAAAAAGGGAAAAGGGCAGGACGAGGAGGAGGGACTAAGATTACAGTTTGGCAGGAACCTAGTATATGTGAATCAATCAATTAATCAACAAGAAGTACTTATTAGGTACCCATTGTATGTCAGGCCTAATCTAGGTACTAGGGATAAAAAGAGAAAAGGGAAATAGTCTTTGCCCTAAAGGAATTTACAATCCATCAGGAGAGACAAATATATGCTTCATAAACCTAAACACAAGAAATAGATGATAGTTCTCAAGAGGTAATACTGGCATCTGGCAGTCATGATCTGAAAAGATGAAATATGAAATTGACCTGACACTTGAAAGAAACTGGAAATTCTAAAAAGTAGAGTATAGAGGAAAGGAAATTGGAGGCAAAAGTGACAGCCAAAGGTGTGGAGATGGAAGGTACAGGGGGAAGAACTGCATAAAGGCAAAAATGACTAAACCTTAGAGTGTTTGAAAGGGAAACATGTATAATAAAACTCTAAATATGCAGCCCGGTTGCAAAGGGTTTTAAACACTGAACAGGAGTTTTATTTGACCCGAGAGGAAATTGGTGTTGTTCCATCAAGTCTGAATCTTTGTGATCCTATTTTGGGGATTTCTTTGTAGAGATACTGGAATGGTTTGCCATTTCCTTCTCCAGATCATTTTCCAGATGAGGAACTGAAGCAAACAGAGTTAAATGATGTGCTCAGAGTCACACAGATGGTAAATGGCTGAGACTAGGTTTGAACTAAGTAAGAGGAATCCATGCATAGCTCTCTATCCACTGTGCCACCTAGGGAGAAATTCTTTGAGTGTAGATATGGTTAGACATGTGCATTAGCAAAATCACTTTGGCAGATGAGTGGAGGAAGCATTTAAGAGAAGAGACCCATGAAGTAAGGAGACTATTGGGAGGCTATTATAATAATAATAGCAAAGGCTGACAAAGGCCTATATTAATAGCTAGCTATAATAACAGAGAAGGAGATTAATGTAAGAGATATTTGAAGATAGACTTAACATGTGGCAACTGAATGTGTGTGTATATATATGTGTGTGTGTGTGTGTGTGTATATATAGTCATAAAAATATATATTGTATGGCCTGGACCAGCTGTGGCTGGAACATTTGGGGGAGTGGATCACCAGCAGCTATGGCAGTTTCCAGAATTGTCATCCCATAAATGGCAAAGACAAAGTAAAAGGTCAGTGGAACTCTCCTGGATCTGGGGAGGACAGATTGTGGTCTGGCCTATACCTCTGGAGCAAGAAATGGTAGAAGCAGCAGCCCTGCAGCCACCTCCACATGGCTGCTTCAGAGCTCCCCACCTGCAGATTGTAGGGGGGCCAAGCAAACATTAAGAGGCTAAGCGCTCTTGCCTTAACCTGCCTGGATTGGGATTGTGGTCTTGGGTGGTGATCCTGAGGTGTGTGACCAGTGAGCCAAAGCTGGTGGGGGCTGTAGAGACGGCACCCTCCTAATAGCTCTAGCAGCTATAAAAACCCCAGGAATTTGGGACAAAGCTCTCCCCTCTGGAAGCAGAGTTCTACTGTGGCAAAGAGCTCAAAAGTAAAGTAACTGACTGGCAACACGAGTAGGCAAAAGAAGCAAAGCAAGCATAGTCATCCAACTTTAGATTCCTTTTTTGGGGATGAAAAGGATTAAAGCATGGAATGGCAGGAAGACAACATAGTCAGAATTCCTGAATAAAAAGCTTCCAAGAAAAATATAAACTGGTTACATGGAGGAGTTCAAGAAGGATTTTGAAAATCAAGTAAGAGAAGTGGAGGAAAAATTGGGAAGAGAAATGAGAATGATGCAAGAAAACCATGAAAAGAGAGTGAACAACCTGACTGAAGAAAATAACACCTTAATATAGATCAACTCAAATGGCAAAAGAGGCCCAAAAAACCAATGAGGAGAAGAATGCCTTAAAAAGCCAAATTTGCCAGATGGAAAAAGAATATCAAAAGCTCACTGAAGAGAATAATTCCTTTAGAATTAGATTGGAGCAAATGGAAGCTAATGACTTTATGAGAAATCAAGATGCTATTAAACAGATCCCAACACATGAAAAAAATAGAAGGCAATGTGAAATATCTCACTGGAAAAATCACTAATGTGGAAAATAGATCCAAGAGAGACAATTTTAAAAGTATTGGACTATGTGAAAGGCATGATCAAAAAAAGAACCTAGAAATCATTTCCTTCAAGAAAATCTCAAGGAAAATTGCCCTGATATTTTGGAACCAGAGGGCAAAATAAAAATGGAAAGAATTCACTGATCACTTCTTGAAAAAGATTCCAAGAAGAAAACTCCTAGGAATATTATAGCCGGGTTCCAGAGTTCCTAGACCAAGTAGGAAATATTACAAGCAGTCAAGAAGAAACAATTTGAATATTGTGGAAACACAATGAGGATAACACAGGATCTATCAGCTTCTACATTAAGGGATCAAAGGGCTTGGAATATGACATTCCAGAGGTCAAAGGATCTAGGATTAAAATCAAGAGTCACCTACCCAGCAAAACTGAGTATAATGTTTCAGGGGAAAATATGGTCATTCAATGAAATAGAGGACTTTCAAGCATTCTTGATGGAAAAAAGACAGAACCAAATAAAAAATTTGACATTCAAAGACAAGAAGCAAGAGAAGCATGAGAAGATAAACAGGGGAAAGAAATCATAAGGAACTTATCAAAGTTGAGCTATTTACATGGAAATATATATTCCTACATGGAAATATATTCCTACATGGAAAAACAGTAATTGCAACTTATCAAACTCTTCTCAGTATGAGGATAGTTGAAGGGAATATAAACGTGTGTGTATGTATACATACATATATATATCTATATAGGAGGATATTTATGCATATGAATACTTATGTGAGTGTGTATATGTGTGTGTGTGTGTGTGTGTGTGTGTACAAGTATACATAGACTGAGGGCACCGGATCAATTGAATAGGAAGGGATGTATTTAAAAGGTAAAATTGAGTGGTGAGAGAGGAATATAATGAGAGGAGATGGGGAGAGACAGAATGTTGTAAATTATCTCATACAGAAGAGGCAAGGGATAACTGTTACAATGGAGAGGAAGAAGAGGAAGGCAAAAGGGAATGGGTCCACCTTACTCTAATTCAATTTGGCTTAGGGAGGGAATGATATATACTCTGAATTGGGTATCTTGCCCTACAGGAGACTAGAGGGGAAGGGGATGAGAGAGGATATGATGGAAGGGAGGGCAGGTTGGGGGGAAGTGTTGTTAGAAACACACACACTTTTGTAAAGGGACAGGGACAAAGTAGAGAACAGAAGAAGTGGCGGTTAGGATGGAGGGAAATATAGTCAGTCTTTCGCAATATGTCCACTATGGAAATGTTTTGCACAACTACACATGTACAACCTATGTTGAATTGCTTATCTTCCCAGTAAGGGTGAGAGACAAGGGAGGAAGGGAAAGAATCTGGAATTTAAAGTTTTAAAATTCAATGTTTAAAAAATGTTATTAATATTATTATTTACATTCAACTGGGAAATAATATATACAGGCACTGGGGTATGGAGATCCATCTTGCCCTACTGGAAAGTCAGATGGGGAATGGGGGAGAATATAGGAGAGAGCAGATTGGGGGAGTGGGTATTCAGTGGACTCACTGTTTTGGGGTGGTGGGTAGGAGAAAGACAAGGAGAAAATTTGTAACTCAAAATCTTGTAGAAATAAATGATGTATACTAAAAATAAACACAAAAGTTAATTTAACAACATAAAATTAAAAATATATTGTATATTATTAAAATGTATATGCATACACACCTATATAGAAGGGACAGGCAATGGCTGCAGTGACAATCTGCTGGAAGGGATCAGAGGGGATGGCTTTAAAGATTTAGATAGAGAGGTTAGCTTTAGAATGGAGAAAGTCTATATCTTCATCAGAAACTAAAAAGAAGGAGGATACTGTGGAGTAAGATGTCAAGAAGTTAAAGAGGTTGAGAAGAGGAGGAGAGATTTAATGTAGAATAATCTATACTTCCTCAAGAAATATGAGGCAAGGTCTTTAGATATGGTAAGAGGTGATATGGGAAGTTTGAGAGAAGTTAAGGTTTGAAATAGACATTGTGGGAAGTGGAATAGAGGAAGAATTAGAAATTAGGGAAAAATATCTCTCCATGTTGAGGACACAGCTGAGATTAGATAGAAATTTGGTTTTTAGGAAAATGTATTTTGATTTTTCATTGAACAATATCTATCTTCTCTCCTCACTTCCCTTCCCCTCATTGAAAAAGAATAAAAAACAGAACTGTTGTTAAAAAGAAAAGTACAGTTAAAAAAAACCAACAGAATCCTGCATAGGTTCTATGCAAAAATTAATGTCTAAGTATGAACCTTTGTCTATCATTTCTCCACCAGGAGGATGGTAACATGTTTCTCCATGGGTTGTCTGGAGTCATGGTTGATCATTGCAAATAATATAAATTTATAGTAGACTTATTCAGTAATTTTCACAACTTCCTGTAGATCTGGTCATTAGCACATGAGTAAGAACAAGAGAGTTAGATGGTAGAAGTGATGTAGAGATGGGGTTTGCTAAATTTTGGTCATTAGCAAAGTAAGGGAAAGGAATGAGAGCAAAGAAGACAGTGTAATATTTAAGTAATTAACAAGATTAGGAGGGGAAGCAAGTGAAGCTATGGTAGGGGTAATGGCCTAAGTACTAAAGGGTGGAAGGATTTGAACTCATGGTAAGGACCAAGATTATGTTGAAAAGAAAGATCTTTGGAGCAAGGAAGAGTGATGTATAGAAAGAAATGGCTTGGTAGTTATGATATGATCATGGAATTTCAGAATTCTTGTTCATGGAAGAGGAGATTTGTGAGTGACGGCAAAGTTAAAGTTACTCCAATCTCTACCTTTGTGTGACTGGGTTGGCATGGAGAACTAAGTCATGGGAATTGAGAAGACTGAGAAACTGAGAAGCTAGAGCATTTGAAGGAATATCAACATACATGAAATATACTCTAGTTTAAAAGGATTTGGGGTTGACAAGAATATGTGAGCTAAATACCGAACTTTTTCAGAAAGGAGGGAGAATGATCTTACTAGCAGGTAACTGTTGACTGAGTTGGATATAGTGAGACTCAATGGAGCAGGAAATTTTTGAGGGTTCTATAGCAGCAGAATGGAAGTGAATTGTATTCTAACTCCCTTCCAATGACAAGTGAGTTTGAGAGATATGAGAAAAAGTACAACCAGTATTGAAAAGGACATTCAAGGAAAGCAGGGTGTTATGGGAATATGAAGATCTTCCTTACCCCTAGGCGCTTTGATAGGCTGAAGTGACTTTGAAAACCTCTCCTAATTTGAAAGTATACTCTGCCCCTAATAGGCTGAATATGATCACATGGAGCCGGTGGTGGGAGACTTATTTTCGGGAATGCCCACACTTTGTTGCTTTGTGACTGGGCAGTTGGTCAAGAGGGTTGTGACATTCTCTGATCCAGGAGAAGGATAAATATATGTACATGTATATACACACACACATATATGTGTGTGTATATATATATATATATATGTATGTATGTATGTATATACCTGATATCACTTTGCAAAGAGTTGTGTGATTTGGCCAGATGAGACTCTGGGAAGCCATTGAGCCCCTTGGCTTTGAAAACCCAGATGTTGATGCTTTTCTCTCTGGTAACTAAGTAGGTATGGATATAATGGTCAGACAGCTGGAAGCCCATCTGCTGATCTGTTTCTTTGTCTGCTTGTAACTTCTGTTTGTATTCTTTAAAGTTCAGAGTGTTGACTTTTTCCCCCTGAACTAGGTAAATGATATATGTATGTTTGATTAAAGTAGGATTGTTAACACATTTTGAGTTGCTTTCCTTTAGAAAAACAGATATAAGAACCTGTGCTAGCAGCTACCCTGGTTGTGCTAGGGTGCTTGCTGATACACAGGGTCCTCTAGCGAAGGATAGGTTTCAGTAAGTGCCAGACGATGGAGGGAGAAAGAAAGATTTCCATAATCAAATACATTTTGTGAATTAATTAAGGAAAATGAAGCAAGAAAAAGGTCAGAAAGGAAAGAAAGCTTGTTAATTAAGGGAAAAGAATTCCAGAAGGCACAATGGAAAAGTGGGCAGAGCTGAAGTAGTCCACCTTTATGTATGAAGTCCAATCTGGGTACAGTTGGGACCATGTTTCATCTCTTAACTTTGGTGCTGGGTTTGGATCAGTTGCTTAGGGTGCTATATCTGTGTGAGGCACCAGGTGATACTCAAAGCTTTCTAAACTGACTTTCAACTCACCACTTCTAGCTTGTCCCCAACTTTTCGTTACAAGAGTTTTCTATGCTCCTGAGCTCCTATGTAAGAGTTTTAATATTTCAATAACAAGTCCTATCTCTCTTTGGCTTCATAGCTTCCACCTGCTTGAACCCTCTCTATTTTTCCTTTTCAGCATAGCCAATCAGTCTACAGGTTAAGATGCTAGTACTTCATAAAAAGCAAAAGCAAAATGTAATAACAATTCTGAACAGTCCATCATATCCACTCATGTTAAAGATGAATTTCCAAATTGCCACACCTTACTCTTCTTTGTGTCTTTCTAACACTCACAGAGGAATGGAAGATCTTTGAAAATAACCCTTAAGTCTCCCACAGGGGGAGGTGAATCATCATGCTGTGTTCTAACTTGCTTTATCTCACTGCTGTCAAAGAGAGTGAATTTAGTTCTTGACTCATTGTCAGATGACTGCTTCTCTGCTATGTGGACTAACAGGTTTATTTATTAATCAGAAGACTGACTCTGGAAAAAGGCCTGTTTCTATCCATGTAATCTTAAACTTTGTCTCCCTAAGTTCTCCCCACATTACCTTCTGTAGGTGATTCAGTTGTTTGTGGAGTAGCCCTAGGTTCCCTGAGATCAACCTTATGGTAAGATGGATCTGCCTAAATAATAATACTCAACTCCACTCAGTTCTTTAAAGAACTATAGGTTTGTAAAATACCTTGTGTATTATATGTATTTTGATCTTCATAACATTGTGAAATAGGTACTATCATTGTCCCCATTTTACAGAAGAGAAAAGTTAGTCTGACAGAGGTTAGATGACCTACATAAGAATGCACCAAAGGTAAATGTCTTAGACAGGTGTGAAGTCCAGCACTGTATTCACTAAATCACCAAATCTTGTTTTTGTTGCAGTGTCTGTAAGTACCATTCAGAGCAAATTTCAAACAAATGAACCAAAACCCTCCCGTGATAAGAAGTGCTTCAAAATCTTGTTTAAAAATTCTACCTGAGTATGTAGCAACTATATGGACTGTCATATTCAGAACATTACCAGAAAGTCCCTAAAACTCAGTTCTCCACTGGGCTTCCATCTCTCTTTGATTTCTAAAGAATTTCAGTATGTAAGAGGAAGACAACTTCAACCTGAAACAGAAAGCTCCTTTAGATTGGGATTCCACCTGCAGCCTTTCATGAGCCAGTATGTGATACACTGAAAACAGCATGGACTGGGATCAAATCCAGGATCTCCTATTTACTTCCTCTATGACAATGGGCAAGGAAATCACTTAGTGTGTCTGGGCCTCATTTTCCTCATTTGTAGCATGAAAGGGTGGGATAGATGGTCACTATGGCTCCTTACAACTCTGAGTCCTATTTCATGTTTTCAGTCTCAGGACTTCCAATGGATGAAAGCCCCTTTAGTCCTGTACCAACTCTTGTCTCCTTTTTTCTTTTCCAAAGATCTGGGGAGTGGCCCACTGACTCCATTTCAGGTGATGTCTCTGTTGTTGGTGGTCATGGCTTATCCAGGCTAGTTCCCATGAGGAATATGCTATAGCCGTCTAGTTTGGTCTACTTTCCAACTCCTTCTGTGGATAGCACATTTGCCTCCCCTCAGTTGCATTTACTAAGGACCCATATAGAACATCAATGAAATGGTCAGTCAAAATGACCAGTTTGGAGCAATGTGTTCCCCAGCTTTCCACCCTCTCTCATCAGCTTTCTTTCTCCACCTCTGACACCTTCCCCTGCCGTAACCATGATGGAACAGGCCATCTCCTTCACCAAGGACTTCCTGACCGGTGGCATCACCCCTCTGTCTCCAAGACTGCGGTGGCCCCCATCGAGAGAGTTAAGCTGCTGTTGCAGGTGCAGCATGTGAGTAAACGAATTGCTGCAGACAAGCAGTACAAAGGCACAGTGGATTGCATAGTACAAATTCCAAAGGAACAAGGGGTGCTTTCCTTCTGGCAGGGTAACTTAGCAAATGTCATCAGATATTTCCCCACCCAGGCCCTTAACTTTGCCTTTAAGGATAAGTATAAGCATGTGTTTTGGGGAGGAGTAGACAAGCACACACAGTTCTGGAGGTATTTTTCTGGCAATCTTGCCTCCGGTGGTGCAGCTGGAGCTGCTTCTCTCTGCCTTGTTTACCCTTTGGATTTTGTGAGAACCTGCTTGGCAGCTGATGTTGGAAAATCTGGCACTGAAAGAGAATTCAAAGGTCTGGGAGACTGCCTTGTGAAAATCACCAAGTCTGATGGAATTTGGGGCTTGTATCAAGGTTTCAATGTCTCAGTGCAGGATATCATTATCTATAGAGCAGCTTACTTTGGAATCTATAATACAGCAAAAGGTATGCTCCCAGATCCAAAGAACACTCATATTGTGATAAGCTGGATGATTGCACAATCAATAACTGCTGTAGCAGGTGTGGTCTCCTATCCCTTTGATACAGTAAGACGGCGACTGGTGATGCAGTCTGGTCACAAAGGAGCTGATATCATGTACACTGGGACTATTGACTGCTGGAAGAAGATTGCTAAAGATGAGGGTGGCAAAGCTTTCTTCAAGGGTGCTTGGTTCAATGTTCTTAGAGGCATGGATGGAACTTTCGTGCTTGTCCTGTATGATGAATTGAAGAAAGTAGTCTAAGTACATCCTAACTAAAAAAGGAAC
>CM053594.1:64273712-64296745 GCA_028646575.1 Pseudocheirus occidentalis
TTGAAAATATTGTGATGCTAGTAAATTAGAGAATCTGATCAATCCTTGTGTGTATAAAGGGAAAAATAAATATTTATATGTACCTCCCAGGGTTGTTGGGAGAAACACATAGTTGTGAAGTGCTTAGGAACACAATTTAAAAAAATAGGGGTACAATTAAACAAAATATTATTCCATTTATAGGTACTTTTAAAAAATTGATATGGAATGTTAACAAAATTGGGAAATTATAGGCTAAACATTTTAAAGTATTATCAAAAACAGACTTAAGTAATTTTCAAGACATAGAAAAGGCCTGGCACTTGGTATGCACTATATAAAGCCTTATGATTAGCATGAACATGCCAGGGGTAATAAGATAAATGACTTTCTATTAATTGATAAGTTTGAAAGGTATTTAAATGAAATTATTTTTACATGATTAGTGATATTTTAAGTATAAGAAGGCTGTGAAGCTGTTTATGCAAATTTCTCCATCTTTTCAAACTGAATACTGTTATAAATATATCTCTTATATGATTGTTGGGGTATTTTTAAATAGAAAATAATAATAATAATAATAATAATGAATTACTGCTGGTAGAAAAACACGGTAAAATCCTCTTGGGAGATCTTTGACTCTAAGGTTCCTTGAGATGAATCCTACTGACCTTGTATTGTGAAACTTGGCAGCACTGCCATTTGAGGAACTAGGGCCTTTCCCAACCAAAGTAGAGAAATGAAAATTTTCAGAAATAAGTTGATGTCGTTTGGGATCATATGGAAACTCATATAATTGTATCTTTTAATGCTATTATTTTGAACCAACTATTCACTGTGTATGAACTTGTGGTAAAGAAGTGGAAATAGCAGTACAATGCTAAACAGCTCCCTTAGGTCTGGGTGCCTGAGGTAGGTAAGCCACTCCTCCCAAGATATGCTTTTTTTAGTTCATAAAGGACTCACTGTGGCACACAAGAAATAATAGATTTAATTAAGCAAGAGTGAGTTACTCCCAGTGGCAACTTGCATAACAGCCTCTTGTGCAACTTGTGAAGCTTTCACTAGTGGTCATCTGAAAGCTTGCACTCCTCTTTGAGCACTTACAAAAAAAAGATTATTATTGTGCACAAATCAGTCCTTGCCCAAGTTTGAACTAACCCCTAACTCACTGATGAATTTGAGGCCTGTCCATTACTCTCAACCTGGTTTTTAGCCTGTCTGCTATGACACTTTTATTGGGGTGTGACTGTTGTGCGTGTTATAGATTTTTGTAGTCACAGGGTATGGTTAGATGAAAGGTGGATACCAAAGGTGGGAAAGCAGCTCTGAAAAGAGTTTGGTAAAACTCCTTTGACTACTATTCCAAATCATTTACTTAATATTGGAATTAGCTAATCATTAAATGCTTGGAAGAATTCACTTGTAAATCTATTTGGTCCTGATGCTTTTTTTTTTCCTTAGGAAGCTCGTTTGTGGCCTGTTCAATTTCTTTTTCTAAAGTAGATTTATTTAAACATTCTATTTCCTCTTCTGTTATTCAGGGCTGTTTATATTTTTATGAGTATTCTTACATTTAACTCAGATTGTTAAGTTTGTTGCCATAGAATTGGGCAAAATAACTCCCAATAATTAATTTCTAATTCATTCTTATTTTTATACTAGTGATATGGTTTTCTTCTATTTTCAAAATCATGTTAATCATTAATTCATCTATTTTACTGTTTTTTTAAATCTCCAAGTTTTATTCATTACTTTAATGATTTTCTTCCATTCAATTTATTAATCTGCCATTTAATTTTCAGAATTTCCAGTTGTTTAAATGAAGATTTTTAATTTGTTCTTGGTTCTAGTTTTTTAAAGTTGCATATGGAATTGATCTGTTCTTTCTCTGTTTTGTTGATGTAAGCATTTAAAGATAGAATTTTTGCTCTGACAACTAGATTTTCTGCATCCAGAAGTTTTAGTATCATTATTTTCCTTCTCTTTAATAAAAATTATTTATTTTGTCTATGATTTGTTCTTGGACCATTCATTCTTTAAAATTAGGTTACTTTTTCTATTTTGATTAATTAATTTTTTAGTTTCCAATGTTCACTTTTTTTCTTTTTTCTTTTTGGAGGAGGAAAGCAGGGCAGTTGGGATTAAGTGACTTGCCCAAGGTCACACAGCTAGTAAGTGTTAAATGTTTGAGGATGAATTTGAACTCAGGTCTTACTGACTCCAGCACTGGTACTCTTCACTGCACCACCTAGCTGCCCTGAAAGTCAAATTTTCTATTCAGCTCTGGTCTTTTCATCAAGAATGCTTAAGTCCTCTATTTCCTTAATGATCCCTTTTCCCCCCTTAAGTATTATATTCAGTTTTGCTGAGTAGGAGATTATTGGTTTTAATCCAAGCTTCTCTGAACTCCAGAATATTGTATTTGAAGGCCTCTGATCTGAAGCCCTAATGGAGAAGTTGCTAAGTCTTGTGTTATCCTGATTGTGTTTCTACAATACTTAAATTGTGTCTTTGGCCGCTTGAAATATTTTCTCCTTGACCCCAGAACTCTGGAATTTGGCTCTATTATTCCTAGGAGTTTTCCTTTTGGTATCTCTTTCAGGAAGTGATCAGTGAATTCTTTCCATTTTTATTTTTTCCTGTGGTTCTAGAATATCAGAATAATTTTCCTTTATAATTTCTTGAAAGATGATGTCTAGGCTCTTTTTTTTATCATGGATTTCAGGTAGTCCAAACATTTTAAAATTATCTCTCCTGGATCCATTTTCCAGGTCAGGTGTTTTTCCAATGATGTATTTCACAGTCTTCTATTTTTTTATTCTTTTGCTTTTGTATTATCATTTCTTGACTTCTTATAAAATCATTGGATTCCATTTGCTTTATTCTAATTTTTAAGGAATTATTTTCTTTAGAGCACTTTTGAACCTCCTTTTCCATTTGGCCAATTCTGCTTTTTAAGACATTCTTCTCCTCATTGGCTCTTTGGAACTCTTTCACCATTTGGATTACTCTATTTTTAAGGGTGCTATTTTTTCCAGGGTCTTTTTTAGCAAGCTTTTTCATGATTTTTCATGATTTTCTTGCATCGCTTTAATTTCTCTTCACAATTTTTCCTCTACTTCTATCATTTGATTATCAAAAATCCTTTTTGAACTCTTTTATAGCCTGTGACCAATTCTTATTTTTGTTGGAGGCTTTGGATGTCAGAGACTTTCTTGTCTTCTTCTGGTTGTATATTTTGGTCTTCCTTGTCACCAAAGTCAGATTCTATAGTTAGATTTTCCCCCCACTGTTTGTTCATTTTTCCCATCCAATTACTTGACTTTTTGGCCCATTGTTAAGTGGAGAGTACACTGTCCCAAGCCTCCATGGTTTTATGCAGCCACTTTCAGAGATATTTCTAGGGACCTGTAAATTTCAGCTCTTCCTAGGTGGTATGATCAAAGGCAAGGTGTTTACTCCTCTCCTGGCCTGTGCTCTGGACTGTGAGCAACCATAAACACTCTTTTCTGCCTTGAATTCTTTCTCCACCACCACAAGCTCCATCATGCCAATGTTCATCTTCACCACAGGACTGCCACCGAGGACTGTGACCCAGATCCAAGCAGGGCAAAGTAAGAGAATCAAGTCTCAGAGCCAGCAAATAGATCCCTGCAATTCCCCTCTGATCAGCCACTAGATGCCCCCACCTCTGTGGGTTGAGAGCTCCAGAAGCAGCCATTGCTGTCACCACCACTGCTGTGGCTACTACCACCCTGGATCTTGGACCTGACCCTGCTCCTCTTTCACCCAAGTCCCACAGACCTTTCCTACTAACCTTCTAAGTTGTCTTTGGTTTGTGGGTTGAGAAGTCTGGAAACCACCACAACTTCCAGTCCTTTAGTCACCTGATGCCTGTTCCAACCCTGTCTGTGCTAGCATGGCCCATGCTAGACCATGCTCCTCTCCCAGCCCAGTGCAGCAGACCTAGGCTGTCAACCTCCCAGTATGTCTTGGACTGGAAATTGGTTTCAATCTGTCATTTTGTGAGTTCTGCTGCTCTAGAATTTGTTTAGAGTCATTTTATAGGTATTTTAAGGGTTTTGAGGGAGAGCTCAAGCAAGTCCCTGTTTTTATTCCACCATCTTGACTCTGACCCCCAAAATTGGGTTATTTAGTTCCTAATTAATTTTTAATCTATGTTTCCATGATTTTATTACATGTGATTTTATGGCATTATGGTTGGGAAAGGACGCATTTGATATTTCTGCTTTTCTGCATTTGAATATAAGGTTTTTATGTCCTAATATAGGGTCAATTTTTGTAAAGGTGCTATATATGGCTGAGAAAAAGATATATTCCTTTCTATTCCCATTCAATTCTCCCCAGATGTCTACCATATCTAGCTTATCTATTCATCTCCTTGACTTCTTGTTTATTTTTTGGTTAGATTTATCTAGTTTTGAGAGGAGAAAGTTGAAGTCCCCTGCTATCCTAGTTTTGCTATCTATTTCCGACTGTGATTCAATTACCTTTTCCTTTATGAATTTGGATGCTATGGCATTTTACATGTATATATTTAGTTTTTATATTACATCATGGTCCTATGGTATCTTCTAACTTAATGTAGTTGTCCTGTGTATCTCTTTTTAAAAATATATTTATTAATTATTTTAGTTTTCAACATTCATTTGTGCAAGATTTTGAGTTGTAAATTTTCTCCCCGTCTCTCCCCTACCCCAACCCCAAGATGGTAACCATACTGAATACCAATTCTCCCAATCTACCTTATCTTACATCCCCCAATACCTCCCCCTTGCTTTCTTGTAGGGCAAGATGGATTTCTATATCCCATTGCCTGTATATCTTATTTCCTGGTTGCATGTAAAAACAATTTTTTAACATTTGTTTTTAAAACTTTGAGTTCCATATACCCAAACGGCTAAAAATAATTGCATACTCTTTGACCCAGAAATACTACTTTTGGGTTATATACCAAAGAAATCATTGAAGTGGGACAAGGACCCTTATGTACAAAAATATGTATTGCAGCTCTTTTTGTAGTGGCAAAAAACTGGAAATTTAGGGGATGCCCATCAATTGGGGAATAGCTGAACAAGTTATGGCATATGAATGTAATGGAATACTATTGTGCTATAAGAAATGGGAAGGAGATGGACTTCATAATTACCTGGAGAGGCTTATATGAATTGATGCTAAGTGAGAAGAGCAGAGCCAGGAAAAATTTGTACACAGTCACAGATACATCATATGTGTGATGACCAACCTTGATAAACTGGACTCTTCTCAGCAACACACAGTTAAAAGGCAACTCTACAAGTCTCAGGATGGAGGGAGATGTCTACATTCAAAGAAAGATCTAGAAAGGCCAGAGTTTAAATGGAGACTGAAGCAACACATGCTATCGTTCTTTTCTATGTTTGGTTTTGTTTTTTCCCATTGTTCACTCCATTGCTTCTATACAACCAGACTATTGTACAATGTGAAAGAATTTGCAGAAAATAAAATAAAAATACATGATTGTATGCCACCATGGCAGGGAGGGGGAGGGGGAGGAAGGAAGGGGAGAAAATCTGAAACTCAAATGATTCTGGAACTGAATCTTGTAAACTAAAAGTAAACAAACAAGTCAATTTAAAAAATGTCCTAAAGAAAAAAAACCTTTGAGTTCCAGATTCTCTCCTTTCTTCCCTCCTCACCCAGCCCCACTGGAAAGACAAGCATTTCAATATAGATTATACATGTGTAGTTATGTAAAACATTTCCATAGTAGTCACGTGAAAGACTATTTTCTGTCCATCCTATCCTGCCACCCCCCATTTATTCTATTTTCTCTTATGTCCCAGGCCCTTTTCAAAAGTGTTTCCTTCCATCTACCCTCTCCCCCAATCTGCCCTCCCGTCTATCATTCCCCCTCTTATCCCTCCCCCCTACTTTCCTGTAGGGCAAGATAACCAATTGAGTGTGTATGTTATTACCTCTTTAAACCAAATCCAGTGAGAATAAGGTTGACTCATTCCCTTTCACTTACCTGCTCTTCCCCCCCATTGTAATAGTGTTCCTTGCCTCTTTTATATGAGATAATTTGCCCTAATCTATCTCTCCCTTTCTCCTTCACTCAATATATTAATTTCTCACCTCTTAATTTTATTTTTAGATATCATCCCATCATATTTAACTCATCCTGTGTCCTCTGTCAATGTATACATGTACACACATACACACATATACATATAGACACACGTGAACCTATATGTACATATATATTCCCTTCAACAACTGTCCTCATACTGAGAAAAGTCTCATGAGTTACAAATATCAGTTTTTCCATGTAGTTCAAGTTTACTAAGTTCCTCATGATTTCTCTTTCCTGTTTACCTTTCATGCTTCTCTTACTTCTTGTATTTGAAAGTCAAATTTTCTGTTCAGCTCTGGTATTTTCAACAAGAGTGCTTGAAAGTTCTCTGTTTCATTGAATAACCATATTTTCTTCTGAAGTATTATACTCAGTTTTGCTGGGCAGGTGATTCTTGGTTTTAATCCTAGCTTCTTTGACCTCCAGGTTATCATATTCCAAGCCTTTTGATCCCTTGATGTAGAAACTGCTAGAGCTTGTGTTATCCTGATTGTTTTTTTCCACAGTGCTCAAATTATTTCTCCCTGACTGCTTGCAATATTTTCTCTTTGACCTGGGAACTCTGAAATATGGCTATAAGAATCCTAGGTGTTTTCTTTTTGGGATGTTTTTCAAGAGGCAATCAGTGAATTTTTTTAAAAAAAATTTATTTATTAATTTGTTTGTTTACTTTTATTTTTACAAGATTAAGTTCCACAATCCCTTGAATCCTTTCAAATTTTAATTTCCCTTCCCTTCCCCATGGCAGTATGCAATCAAGTATAAGATCTGCAAATACTTTCACATTGGATTGTAACAAATGGAATGAACAATGGGAAAGAGGACAACAAAATCAAATAAGAAAAAGAAAGAGAGCAGGTAGTTTGTTTCAGTTTGTATTCAAACTATATTCTTTCTAGTTCTTCCTCTGAATGTAGACATCTCCTTCCAGCAGGAGACTTTTGTAGTTGTCTTATAACCCATTGAGTTCTTTCAATTTCTGTTTTGCCTTCTGGTCTTAGAATATCAGGGCAGTTTTCCTTCATAATTTCTTGAAAGATGATGTCTAGGCTCTTTTTCTGATCATGGCTTTCAGGTTGTCCAATAATGTTTAAATGATCTCTCCTGGATCTATTTTCTAGGTCAGTGTTTTTTTCCAGGAGATATTTCACATCGCCTTCTATTTTTTCATTTGTTTGTATCCGTTTTATAGTATCTTGATTTCTCATTATCTTCAATTTGCTCCAATCTAACTTTGAAAGAATTATTTTCTTTAGTGAGTTTTTGAAATTCCTTTTCCAGCTGGCCAATTTTGCTTTTTAAAGCATTCTTCTTGTGGAAGCTAGGTGGCCCAATGAATAGACCCCTGGATCTAGAATCAGGAGGATCTGAGTTCAAATCTGACCTCAGACAATGAACACAAAAACTAGCCATGTGACCTTGGGCAGGTCACTTAACCCCAATTTTCCTACCTTCTCCAATCCTAAAAGCAAACAAAAAAAACCCCAAAACCAAAAAACCCCAATATAAAAAGAATTCTTCTCCTCATTGAATTTTTGGACCTTTTTTGCCTTCTGAGCTAGTTTATTTTCTAGGGTTATTTCCCCCAGTATTTTTTGGGTGTCTTTTAGCAGACTATTGACTTGATTTTCATGATTTACTTTCATCATTCTCATTGCTCTTCCCAATTTTTTCTCTACTTCTATTACTTAATTTTCAGAATCTTTCTTGAGCTCCTCCTTGGCCTGTGATCAGCTCATACTTTTCTCAGAAGCTTCTGATGCAGGAGTTTTGACTTTGCTGTCTTCTTCTGGTTCTATGGTTTGATCCTTTTTGTCACCAAAAAACGATTTCTGTGTACCCCTTTTAAGTCTATTTTAGCTTTAACTCTGAGACCATAATTGCTACCTCTGCCTTTTTTAACATCAAGTAGTGCATAATAAATTCTAGTTCAGTTATATGAGATAATTTGCCCTAATCTATTTTTACTTATTTTTTAAATTTATTTTTTACTTATTTGCTGGTTGTTAACTTTTTATTGGAGTTGAGTTCTGTTCCCTTGGTATGTAGGATAATGTCTCAGTTTCAGGGGTTTTGTATTGTTTTCAGAGCTGCGAAGTCTCTGACTTTTTTATTCTTCTATTATTCTATGATCCAAAATCAGGTATAGTCACTGCTCTTTTGGTTTATGCCTCATTTTATGAAGGACCTCAGGTATTTCTACCCTTCCATGTGCTATAACCAGGGCTCTTCCCACCTCCCCCCTTCACCCCTTTTTCCATCACAAGCACTTTCACTTTCTAAAGTCCTAGAAATATACCACTAGTCTCTGTTCTCCCAGGGATGTGAGGTTTAGTTCACCCCTCTTCCATAGAATTGGAACAAGAGACCCTGCTCTCTTGTGAATCACCACCACCAGTCCTCTCCATCCATGAGCAAGATATTGATCCTCTGCTACCTCACTACCCCATGTGAACTGGTTCCTCCTTGCCCAGCCTGGGACCCCATGTGAATAATGCACATGGGGTCCCTGTCCAATGATAGAAGAGGGTTTTTTCCAGTCTTCCCCTGATCACCCTCCCCACCCCCATCTGTGGGGCAAAAGTTCCCAAAGCATTATTTTAAATTATTTGGAAGGGGATTTAGGAGAATTAATGCAAAAAGGATTTAGGGATTTATAACAGCATTTAAGGATTGACTAAATGAATGTTCTTTGTTTAAAACTGTGTGACCACTTTGGTGAAAACTATGTGGCCATTTTAGTGATAAGTTGTTGCATTGTGACCATAGTGAATGCTGGATTTTGATTTTCTGTGATAAGCTGTGACATTGTGAATGCTCTTCCTTGATTTTCTGTGAATGTTTTGCTCTGATTTTTTATTGAATAAACAGAGAGTTCACTATGCTATGTAATCCAAACTTTGAAAGCTCTTCACAGCAGCAGCACTCTGGAAAGCTGCTTGTTTATGGCTTTGCACCATCTAATCATGCTTTCCTCATATTTGTGAGTTGATTTTGTGAAGTTGATTTTTTTAAACCACAAATATTATGTATACCACTATTGAATTTCATTATCTTAGACTTAACACAATGATCTGGTCTAATCTTTCTGAATTCTGTATTATCACCTAATACACTTTTATCCATCTTTTCAGTAAATACTTTATGAAAGCTTTGCTAAAATCTAAGTATCTATAGCAGTAGCATGTAGCAGTTTACTAGCTATTAAGGTATCTCTATGGTATGGTGGATGGAGTTGAGTTGGAATCAGAAGAGCTGAATTTGAATTGTACTTCAGACAGACTAGTTATGTGAACCTGGGAAACTCACATAAGCTTTCAGCTTCAGTTTTATCATCTGTAAAATGGGGATAATAATGGCCCCCACCCCCCACAGGATTGTTGTGAGGATCAAATAAGATAATATATGCAAAGTGCTTTGCAAACCTTAAAACATGCTGTAATTGCTAGCTATTAATATTGCTAGTTTAGTAATCCCATTAAAAGAAGAAATAAACTTGGTTTGATGAAATCACACTGGCTCTTTGTGATTACCATTTCACTCTTTTAGGTATTTGTTAATAATTTCTTTAATTATCTGCTCTTGAATAGTGTCAATAATTAGAATCATGCTTATGGTATATACTATATTGGCTACACACACGTGCACATATACACACATGTATATATACATATATGTACGTGTGTATACATATTTACATATACAAATATATAGATGTATATGCACATATACACGTATATACACATACACACATATACATATATGTGTGTGTGTATTCAAATCCAGCCTCAGAGTATGAATCCTTGTCCAAGTCAGTTAACCTCTGTGTGTAAATGTATGTGTGTATACATATAGGTATACATATCCACTCATGTGCATATATATGTTCATAACTATCAACACACTGTATACTGGGATAGTGTGTGTGTATGTATACACACACATATATGTATGTATGCATGTGAATGTGGATGTGGATATAGATATGGATATGGATATGGATATGTGTATATATGTGCATTTAAATCCAGCCTCAAACACTTATTGTGTGTTCTTGCTCAAGTCATTTAACTTTTGCCTCAGTTTCCTTGTGTGTACAATGGGTGGATAGCACCTACCTCCAAAGGTTATGAGAATAAGATAATTTTTGTAAAGCACTTGGCAAAGCTTAAAATGATACATAAATGTAAGATATTAATCTAGGCTTGCTGGTTGTCTTCTTCCCCCTTAAAACCAATGTGGACAGCCTTTGCCCTTCTCTGGTCCTAGAGTAATTCTTTCTTTTTCTATGGTCTTTTAAATATCAATGACAATAGCTGAGTAATCACATCTTCCAGGTCTTTCAGTACCTGTGTGTCTTTAGTCTGGGTCGGGGGACTTGCAGAAGACTTTCCTCTGGGTTTCTTATAGACCACCAAACTGCCTTTCATTGCTGTGTCTGGGTTATCCTTGACTGTGGATGCAAATATTGATGTCAGTTTCTACTGCCAAGTGACACTGCTAGGACTTCAATGAGAAATCTAACTCTCTAAAGTTCACAAAGGTGTCCCATAGTCAAGGGAGTTAGGAGGAAAGACAGAGGGAGAGAGAGAGAGAGACCTTCTTTGGGGCTTGGCTAGACCCCTCTCTCCTCTAGTCTTCCAGCTGCTTGAATTTTTTTTTGCTGTTTTATACAGAATTTTGCTATTTTGTACAAAATTACATACTAAATCAATAGAAATCATTTTGAGGGAAAGACTAGCAGCTTGAGGATAATAGTAAAGGCCTGATATAGGAGATAACCTTTGAGATGAAGGTTATCTAAGAGGGAGAAGTAAGGAAAGAACACATTCTGAGTCTGTGCAAAGATGCTGAGGAACAGCAAATAGGTCAATTTCGTTGGAACATGAGACTGCATAAACTGGAATAATATATTTTTAGTTAAGAAAAGTAGGCAGGCTGAAACCTGGTAGTGAAGGGCTTTAAAACCCATGATATGAAATTTCTATTCTAAAGGCAATAGGGAACCACTGAAGTTTCTTGAGCAAAGGAATGAATCAGTAAGCCCTATGCTTGACAAAGATTATTTTGGCAGTTCTTTGGAGACACAACTGAACAGGGGGAGAGACTGGAGGTAGAAAGACCAATGAAATTTGTCTGTTTTCTTTTTGCGTTCTTTTTGCACGTTTTACAAGTTTGCCCCATAAAACGTCATCTTTCTCTTTAATTATGAATCATCTGTGCACCAAAAACAAGTTTTGGGCCTTGGGAATTTTGAAAAAATTGTACTGCGAAACCATCTGGACCAGGTTTGTGTGTGTGTGTGTGTGTGTGTGTGTGTGTGTGTGTTAAACAGTACTTTGTTAACTTGTCTTATTTCCTCCTCTAAGATGGATCTATTTTAAATTACTCATTTTCTGTTCATTCAGTTTCAGCAGCTTATATTTTTGTATGTGATCCTCTATTTCCTGCTTTCTTATTTCAATTCTCTGCTTCCTTAGCCTATCACTCTATATGGTGTTTCCTAATAACATTCTGGATTTCGTTTGTATTTTATAAGATCAGAGAGTTAAAGGTAGAAGAAAATCTTAGAGTTCTATCTAGTCCAACCTTATCATTTTACAAATGAAGGAACAAACCTAGAGAGGGCACAAATTTGCCACAAGTAGTAGTGTCAGACCCAGCATTTGAACTTAGGTCTGTTGATTCCAAACTTAGCATACTTTCTGTTGTACTATCCTGCCTTCCACTTGTTTTGACATTTCTTTTTCCTTTTGGAATTTTGTTCCCCTGTCTTCCCCACCCCCCTTTTTCTGCCCCCGCTCCCAGCACTTTTTCATATTAACTTGATTAATGCTACAAGGCCTGACTCTTTTCCTAGATTCAGTGACTGAGTTTAAAGAAATTAAAATGTTCTCACATTTTGTATTCTATTTATTTTATCCCTTACTTTAATAATCTCTCTCTTTTCCTTTGAATCATTGTATGCTCCTATTGATTTGTATACAACTTACTATTCATTCCTTTTTTTAGGTGATCTTTTGCTGAGGAATGGCTGAAAAACTATGGCATGTGAATGTAATCAAATATTATTGCACAATAAATGTTGAATATGAGTTCATAGAAACATGGGAAAGACTCGTATGAATTGATGGGGAGCAAAATAAGCAGAACCAAGAGAATAATATAAAGAATGATTAAAGCATGAAATATGAAAAGACTGTGAGTAGAAAGTTGAATTATTTCATCTAGAGACCACATAATAGAATAGACTTTCTTCCTCATTATAAAACAGTAAGGGACTACCTGGATAGAATATTTTATGTATTATCAGATATAATCACTACATTTTATGTTTTTGGCTTATTATTACTCTGTTATAAAGGAGAGAGTTCATTGATGGTATTGAGATGGGATATAAAAACAAAAGGCATGAATAAAACATGTTAAAATTATCTTATTTTTCCTTCTTTAACTTAACCACCGGTTAATAAATGATTTTTAAAAATTTATGTGTAGTTCATTCATTTTTGCTAATATTATTAGAATGGAGATATATACATAGGTAGTAATTATAACTGTGATTGTGAATGGGACAAACTCTCCCATAAAATAGAAATGAATAGCAGAGTGGATCAAAAACCAGAATCCTACAATATGTTGTTTGCAAGAAACATACTGGAAGCAGAGAGACAGAGTAAAGGTAAGGGGCTGAAGCAGAGTCCCTTCTGCTTCAGCTGGGGTAAAAAAAAATAAAATCAGGGGTAGCAAAAATAGATCTAATTAAAAGAGGTAAGGAAAGAAACTGCATCTTGCTAAAAGGTGCCATAGAAAATGAAGCCATATCAACACTAAACATATATGCATGAAGCGGTTTCAGATCCAAATTTTTAAAGGAGATATTAAGTGAGTTATAAGAATAAATAGAGAGCAAAACTATACTAGTGGGGGATGTTAACTGTCTCCTCTCAGAACTCAATAAATCCAATAAAAAATTTAACAAAAGGAAATTAAAGAGGTAAATATGATATTAGAAAAGTTAGATATGGCAGACCTTTGGAGAAAACTGAATGGGAAGAGAAAGTAAATAAAAAGTAGAAAGGAAGAAATATTAAATACATCCTTTTTGGTTCATAATGCAATAAAAATACAGTTAACAAAGGAAAAGAGAGAGATTAAAACTATATCACCAAATATATCAGCTAATAATACTGATGATGATGGTGGTGGCGGTGGTGGCAGTGGCTAGAATTTGAAGTTTACAAAGTGTCCCACATCTCAGCTTGCCTAAGTTTTTGTACTGAATAATAAATAAATATTAGTATATTGGATGATGTTCAAAAAGACATTGAAGGTCTAGAAGAAAAGCTTAAATCTCTAACAGATTTTCCAACATGACAGAATAGGAAAAGGACAAATGCTGGAGGGGATGTGGAAAAATTGGGACACTGGTGCACTATTGTTGTAGCTGTGAACTAGTCCAACCATGCTGAAAAACAATTTATCACTGTACCCAAAAGACTATAAAATTGGAATGCTCAATAATTAAACATTTAATATGAATCGACCATGGAATATGACAGTCAAAATCAAATGGAATCCAAGGTTACATATTGAGGACTTTGGTTCAATCTATATTTAAGTGTTGTTTCAAAAAAGAATTACATTTTTTAAAGATAAACATCCTAAAAAAATTAATGATTCAAACCCCCTTTCTATTTGTGTTTGTCCTTCATTTCTGAAGAGGAGCATGAGATCAGGGAAATGATGACATGACTTACAGTTGACTTTGATTTGAAAAAGGTAAGGCTGTGCCAAGTCACCAACCTCACTTTCTCCTCCAGAGCCATCTGGATCCAATGATCTGATATTCATTAGAATGACTGGAGATGACCCAGGATGCAATGGGAGACCCTGGCCCTTTTAAGCTAAGGCCTTTTCAAGAACTCACTTAGAGTGAGGTAACAACTATTCAGTGAATAGGTCTCTTTAAGAAACAAATCAAGGAATGACCCCTTTAATTAGAACAAAAACATTCAGACTGGGAGGGTTCATTTAGGTTCCTTTCTTCCTTCCTTCCTTCCTTCCTTCCTTCCTTCCTTCCTTCCTTCCTTCCTTCCTTCCTTCCTTCCTTCCTTCTTTCCTTCCTTCCTTCCTCCCTCCCTTCCTCCCTCCTTCTCTCCTTTCCTTCCTTCCTTCTATAGGTAACCAAATGGTCAAAATTATTAATTGGAACAAGAATAAGCTCACTTCTTACCAAATAATGGAAGCATGCCCTTCATTGCAAATTTGGTTCCTTTGAGTCATCAAAATCAGGACACAAAGAAGGCAAGTGTAAGAATGGGATTTAAGTAGATAGGGGTTAACCCAAAGTAGTGAGAAATTGTAGGAAAGATGAAAGAAGAGAGGCAGTTGACTTAGAAGACAGATTTTCTGAGGCCTACCATGCTTGTGCCCATCACTGATGGTCATATAAATTTAGACTAGCCAGAAAGGGATATAATTGGTTTCCTCTCTTTACCCTTAATCCCAAAGGAAGAGACTCTGCCTGGAGTCTTGAGAAGTAAACACCTAAAGAGACCAACGAAACTGTAATAAAAAAAACCACATGGGGTTTAGGAGATATCTTTTGAAACCAATGGAAGAGAAATGTCACATTTAGAGAGTAAAATCCATGTTCTTTCTATCAAAATTTATGATGAATAATTCATAATAATTGAATAGAAAACAAAAGAAATTATTAGACTAGTTTTCCCAATTATATACCAACAAAACTAATAACTTGGGTGAAATATATGAATAATTACAAAAATATAACTACAGAGATGAACAGATATATAGATCATTTAAATAATGTAAAAAAATAATAAATTGAACAGGCCATCCATAAAATTCTAAAAGTCAGGAAGGAAGAACCAAATCAGATGGACTGATAACTGAATTCTATGTAATAGTCATGTGTCTGATAAAAGAGGTTCAGAATTTGCATGAATGGAACACTTGGCACTTCAAAAGATCCAATATAGTTTATTTAGAATAGGTGAATAGGAAGGAAGCCAGAAATAATAGAGTAAAGGCTTAGGAATAGTAAAATAAGAGCAACTATGTGTAACATATATGTGTGTGTATATATATCTATATATATATGTATATACACACACACAACACACACACATACATATCATCACTGTGGGGAAGCACCAACACCTGTTAGGGTCTGCTCAGGAAAAGGCAGGGCTCCAACTGCCTAGTGGAATATATCTATACATATTTACAATCATCATTGGTAAGGGGAAGCACCAACACCTGACCACACAAGCTAGGGAATCCTGGGTACAGCCATCAGGGTTGAACTTCGGAGGGTCCCAGGCAACACATCTCCTCCATGGGTGAGATTCCAGTTTGGGTCTGAATCTTACAGTTTAAGTAGTGCTGAGAACAAAGAAGGCATACTGTCAGGTGTTTTTTTTTTTTTAGCAAGCATCATATCTTGTGTGAGGCCTGGGAAGGAGGCCAATCCCTCCAAGGCGCCCCCCACTCAAGAGCAATGTTTCCTTGGAATGGCTAGTTCCAGAAATAGTGCCACTAATAATATCTCTTCTCAAAGTCCTGGGCAGGGTCCCAGGAGAGGAGCAGCCTTAACATTCTCAGGGTCCTCTGTTCCCAAACACCCTGGGGTAATAGATAGGTCATATTGAGTTGGGGCCTTGGTTTGTATAATCTTATTCCTTACAGAGCCACTTACCTTGCCCCTTCATCATAAAATAATTAATTCTAATAATATATAGAGAGAAGCCCCTATGTGTATGAAAGTCTCCAAATGTAGAGGTTCCTCCTTCCTCCTTTGGCAAGGGTTGTTGTTTGACTACATGAATCAGGGAGGCATAAGAGACATCTCTAGTCTTTTCTCCCCCTGCCCTTCTCTAAGGGAGGCCTTCATTCTTACCAAGGGAGACAGGTATAGGAGATTGGGGTCAGATAGAGGGATTACTACTCTAGAAGTTAAGTATCTGCTTCCTTAAATCTTTTTATTCTAGGTGATAGACTGGGTTTAATTTAACTTTTGATTACTCTGTTTCATTATTATTGGGGGGAAAGGACCTCAAGCTTTATATCCATGAGTTGGCCTCTTAACACCAAATGCTAGTTCCACAATGAATTCACATAGCAAATAGAAAAGAAAGCTTGTTTATCCACATCAGTAGCAAAACAGAAATCATTGAAGGTATACATAGGATGATACATTTAGACAATACACACTGACAGAACTCTCTTCCTCCAGTATGTTATTTGTTCCATTAAGTATTTCTCAATTATGTATAGAAAAAATTTAACATTCATTTTCAAAAATTTTAAGCTCCAGATTCTCTGCCTTCTTCCCTTCTACCCTCATTGAGAAGGCAAGTAATTTGATATAGATTACAGATGTGATGTCATGCAAAACACATTTCCATATTATACAGGCTAGAAAAGAACACACAAACCCAAAACAACAAAAATAAAGTTGAAAAAAGTGGGTTTCAATCTGTATTCAGAGTCCATCACTTCTTGGAGGTGGATAGCATTTTTCATCATACGTCCTTCAGAATTATCTTGCATCATTGTATTGACCAGAGTAGCCAAGTCATTCACAATTGATCATCCTTACAGTATCACTGTTACTGTGTACAATGTCATGCTGGTTTGACTCGCTTCAATTTGCATGAGTTTATATCAGTCTTCCCAGGTTTTTCTCAAATCAGCAGGTTCATCATTTCTTATAGCAAAATAGTATTCCTTCACAATCATATACTACAATTTGTCCAGCCATTCCCCAACATTTCAATGTCTAATTCTTCGCTACCACAGAAATATTTGCTATAAGTATTCATGCATATGTAGACCTTTTTCATTTTCTTTGATCTCTTTGGGGTACAGACCTAGTAATAGTATTGTCAGGACAAAAGGTGTGCATAGTTTTTTTTATCCTTAAGGAACTGTGTCATTGGGAGCAAGGCAACAGCTCAGCCAAGAGAGAATCTCAGATCTCACCTAAAGGAAACTCCAAAGTCTCTAAAATTAACAAGCTGGAGATAGGGACATAATACAGAATGCCACTCCACTTATGTATATACAAGGTCTTTTCATTCATCAACCTGAACTGGGGTTGGCCCCTTCCAAAGTCAGAATAACCTGAAGAATCTCAAAGTTTGAAGTCTTGAAGAAAACTGGAGTTGTGCTTTTGCCAACTTCATCCTTCCACCCACATAGAGTAGGCTGTTCATCTCCCAACAATAAAGAGAGATTCCCATACCAATGTGTTGTGGTTTAAACCCAGGGATGCCAAAAACTGTTGAGGTGGGGTCTCTGCCCACCCCCAAACTGTTGTGGTTTCATGATGTGTTGTGGTGGAACCATCTCAAAGAATTCAGAGTCAGACCACCTCTAATCCAAGTATAGGCATTTATTGAGACTGATGCCTCTCATGAAGCAGGCTAAGTTCCAAGAGGAACTAGCAACTTTTGAGAAAGCAAGATGGATTTTTACAGGGTAAAGATGCAATTACATAAGAGAAATTTACATAGAATAGAGGAGTATCATTAATATTAAAAAGGCAGGAGAAGTTTGTTAAGAGATTAGGTAATGGAGGAGGGGTACCACCTACGGTTAGGTGCTTAAACATTCTGGTCATTCTGCCCTCCAACTGGCTAGCTATTGTGGTCTGGTCTGATTACGATAGTTAGGTATTGTGGTCCTGCAGTGGTTTTCAACCTGTGGGTTGTGACCCCTTTGGGGATTGAATGACCATTTCACAGGGGTGGCCTAAGACCATTGGAAAACAAAATTGCAGTTATGAAGTAGCAACAAAAATAATGTTATGATTGGGGGTCACCACAACATGAGGAACTGTATTAAAACAGTATTAAAGGGTTGTGGCATTAGGAAGGTTGAGAACCACTGAGCTAGATGGATGATGTGATTGTGACTGAATACAAGAACACATTTGTTTCTGTGGGAATAGGGCTGGGGGCAATGACCAGGTAGAAACAGTAGCTAGGTTCACATTACATGGACACACTTTTTATTTCTGTGGAAACTAAGAATTCAGAGACACACTTGTTGTTCCAGTGAACACTGAGGCATATATGAAGAAGTTAGGATACTGGGGGGGGGTGCAGCTAGGTAGGTACAGCGGGCCTGCTGTTCAGTGGGGCCAGGCTTATAATGAAGTTAGAACATTGGGGATGGGGAGAGCTTTATTAGGATTCCATCAAATCAGCTTTCAGACAGGAGTTAAGTATATCATCTGGTAGTCATAAAAGGAAAAGAAAAGAAGGGAATCCCTTACTCTCTCCTCAATTTTTTTTGTTGTTGCTTTTGGCTTTTGGATGTGTCTGGTCTAAGAATGCCAGTACTTTTTCAGTAAGTCTTGCTACTCAATAATGTTCTTTGGAAATAATTATAAAGTAAATGCCTGTAGAAACAAAGTCTTAATATACTTTGTGTTCAAGTCTTCCAAATCAATAATAAAACTTTCTATGTCCACCACAAAGGTTTGGAACTCTAAGAAGAGTAATTAGCAAAGTTCATGCCTTCCTTTGGGAGTGGGGATACAGGTGGGAAAACGAGGTTTTTAATAATTTAAAAATTATTTAAATAACTTTAAAACAATGGGTTTTTGTTTTTTACAATATCTTAATTTCCCTCAGTATCCCTTCCTCTGGCAGAGCCACACCACATAACAAAGCATAATCTATCTATTAGAGGAAAATAGAGGAAGAGGAAAAAAATCAGAGTAATCAATGTATCAAAAACAGTCTGAAAATGTATACAACAGCTCCAGGACTGTGGACTTTTCACCTCTAAGAAGAAATGGAAGGCTGCATCTTCTCATATCTCTTCTTTGGGGCCATTTGGGGTAGGGTGGGGATTCAGAAACAGTCACTTAAGTGTTTCTTTAAATTATCAGGGGCAGGGATAAAAGGACATGGAGGAGAGGAGGAAGGGGAAGATGGATGGATAGGCGGCTGAGGAGGATGAAGATGGAAAGAGGGAGGGGCTGATGTGCAATTCAGGGGCCAGAGGAAGAGGAGGGTCCTTCTCTTGACATACCTAGGCAGGCTGGAGGGCCGAGGCTCAGCTGTGGCACGAGCCGCCCCACGGCAGAAGCCAGACCAGACTCGCACCCTCAGACTCCAGCCCCAGAGTCCACCCAATCCGTGGGTGTTCATAGCCAGTGGAGGCTTTGCTGTCTCAGGTCCTGTGACCGTTGCCAATGCCCACAGAGGCGCCCGCCTTGAGGATGCACATGGCAGCCTCCCCCTAGAACGGGGCGGAGGGGTTTAGCTAAGTTGTGGGTCCAAAGGACCCAAAGGACTGGAGAAAGCGTGGTTAAGAGAAAAGACGGTAGAAGCAAAGTTTCAGGGAAGAAGACAGGGGCTGGGGAGGGGAGGGAGAGGAGCTGATTGGGTGGAACTGCAGGGCCTAGAATAGATCAAAGGAGAGACGGGTGGGTGTGGTAACGAGAGGGGCGGGGCCAGGGACCTTCTCTGAGTTCTAGGCGGGTTCTGGTGCTCTCTTCACTTATCGTTTGCACTATTATTTTTGGTTTCTGGGTACTCTCGACTAAGCTGCCTTTCAGCCTGCTCTGGCAGCAGAGCCCCTTCCTCCTACAGAGCAATCCCCAAACAGGAGCCCCCCGGCCTGGACACGACCGGCATTCAGGGTTTGTGAGGATGCAGCCTTGACACGTCCATTAGGTGAACCATCCTCTCCAGAAACTCAAATCCCCAGAGACCGGCCTCCTGAAATCGCCCCAAGGTAAGTGCTACATTCTGTTCCTGGCCAACTTCCTTATTCCAGCACACACACCTAGCATGTTAGAGCTCCTCTCCCCCAGCCGACATTGCTTCCCCAGAACTCAAAGAGATGTGTCCCACCTCTCAGAGGTCACTTGGGTATGTGTCTCCCCACAGGGGACATATGGGTCAGCCCTCCCCTGCTTATCCCTCTTTATTTATTTCCCTTGGGCAGCCTGTGCAGCAGTCTGCTACTCCCCAGCTCACAGGAACGGTTCTCCAGGAATCTCATGGTTCAGCCCCACCTCTGCAATGGCTACTTAAATGGTTTCTTGTAGAAAGGGAATGAAGGAGCTGATGAAGGGAGATTGTACAAGATCTAGAGGTACTGCCTGGACAAATGTACAGAGGTGAGCGTTGGTGTGAAGATTGAGAAATAGCTAATAGCACAGTTTGGCTGTATGATTGTGTAAAGGGGTATCATGTGAAATAAGACTGGAATGGGAGGTAAGTGCTAGATTGTGGGGGACTTTGAATGCCAGGCAGAGAAATGTGTATGTTTAGATAGATAGATAATGGAAAAGTTTTGAACAGAAATGTGATATAGTCAGATCTGGGCATCATTAGTTGGTAAACAGGCATTAATTTAGTGCTTATTATATAATTTAGTGGTATATGCCTGTCCTAAGTACCAGAGATATAGAGAAAGGCAACAACAATTTTTACCTTAAGGAGCTCACTTCCTAATGGGGGGGGGAGCATGTAAATACCTAGGTTGACAGAGTGGATAGAGGGTATTCTCAGAGAGGTGGCACAGTAACTAAGAGTTTTGTCAAGATAATCTGCTGGTTATAGCAATCACTTTTTTAATAATCCAGAAAGCAGCTTCACACATGGACATCACCGGGTAGTCAATACCAAAATCAGATTAATTATAAGCTTTGTAGTCAAAGGTGGAGAAACTATATCATCCATTAAAACAAGACCTGAAACTGATTATGGCTCAGATCATCATGAATTCCTTATTGTAAAATCCAGACTTAAATGTAAGAAAGTAGGGGAAAGTACCAGACTGTAGAGTTACAGGTATAATCTAAATAATGTGCCCTATGAATGTGAAGTGAAAGTGATAAGTAGATTTGGGGGATTAAATCTGTTAAAGTGCCTGAGGACCTCTGAACAGAGTTCTCAATATTGTACAGGAGGCATCAAGAAAAAAAATTTCAATGAAAAAGAGGAGCAAGAAAGCAGGGTGAGTGTCTGATGAGGAAAGAAGGAAAACAAAAGGGAAAGGAGAAAGGGAAAGATATATCCAAGCAAATACAGAATTCTAGAGAGTAGCAAGGAGAGATAACGAGGTTTTCTTAAATGAACAATGCTAAGAAATAGAAGAAAACAAGAGAAGGGAAGAACAAACAAATCTTCAAGAAGATTGAAGGATACTTGTGCTTCAGTGTTCTCTTAGTCACTATTCAAGCCTGGGTCTTCTTTTTTCTCGCCTTTGCTCTCCTTTTCCTTGGCCTACTTCTTATTTCTTCCCCTAATTAGAAATCAAGCCATTGTATACATAGGCAAGGATCACAGAGCTCAGAGATCTCTCAACTAATCATGAGTCACTTTCCCCCAAATGCACAGGAAAGAGAGGAAGTGGGGGATCTTGTTAGAATCCCAGGAACAGGGAATGTGCCTTGGGGCCAGTTCTGGGATGAGTAAGTATGTGACCAGAGTTTTGGGTGAGTTAATAAAGGAGACTCTTTCTTTTATTCCCAATGTCCCGTTTTGCTTGTTGGTCCCTGTGTGGAGCAGTCAAGAGGGAAAACTAGCATCCTGCCTTCCTCCTAAAGGGGGATTGCAGACACAGGAACCTCCTCCTGTACCTGGTTAACAGGGGGAGCTTCAGACCAAACAATTCCCTTCTTAATTTTTTTCCTTACCTAGGTACCTCTCCTATTCTTGGGTTTCTACCTACCTAAAATGTTCCTAGGCACAAATTAACCTCTTTGTGCCTTGGACAGAAGAAATAAATATTAGTTGGAGTGGAGGGGCATCCTTAAGAGGTCTTCAAGCACCTCCCTCCATAAAGGAGATCTGGTATCATTTCAAGGTGAGCGATCACCACCCCCCCATCTCTTTCACAGATAACACCGCCATTCTCCTTGTCGCAATCATGGTTTGCTCTCTTTGTTATATTAAAACTCTTTCATCTCCTTGTTATAGCTACTGGTACCCTGTGGACTCATCACAGTCAATACCCATATTCTTATCACAGTCGTAGCCCTACCAGTGTCCCTGTCATATACACTGGCCCTCCTATGTCACAGTAAGTCACTGGGCTTTTGTGTCCCTGTCACAGATATTGTCCAACTTCTCCATTATATTCATCTGTCCTCCCATGCTTATTTCCCTACCACAGTCACTAATCCCTCTTTCTCCTCCCTGTGTTCTCTCCCAGATGGAAATTCTCAGTTCTTTAGGAGCCTGTCTCTCTAATCCTCTCATTGCCTTCTTCCTTTTCCTCATGATGCCCAAAGTGGTCTTAGGTAAGTGCTTCTATTTTTGAAAAAATTTCTTCTGATCTGGAACAGGAACTTTGAAGACTGATGGTTGCGCATATGGAGACTCTATCCCCATGTTCTTCTGGATCATACAGCAGATATTCTCCTAGTCATTTCTTGGGATTTTCTCAACTTCCCTATGCTCTCTCTCCTAGGACTTTTTCATTATCCTCATAATCTGTCCCTTCCTTCTTTACTTCTTTCTCTCTAAAATCTCCCACCATACTTCCTCCTTTCTCATCCTATTTCATGGTTCTTTTCTTTTCTCCATTTTACATATTGAAATTTGATCCCATTTATCCTCTGCTGTTCTCCTCTATGACCTATTATCTCCTTTTTCTGCCTGACTGAACAGGGAAGTTCTCAGTGATTGGACCTGCAGGACCCATCCAGGCCCCACTTGGGGGAGAGGCAGAGTTACCATGCTACCTGTCCCCACCTCAGAGTGCTCAGCACATGGAGGTGATGTGGTTGCAATCCACTTGGGTAGTACATCTCTATCGAGATGGGGAGGATCAGTTTGGAGAGCAAGCCCCTGATTACCAAGGGAGGACAGAGCTGATGAGAGATGCTATCATGAGTGGGAATGTCACCCTGAAGATA
>CM053594.1:64303397-64331995 GCA_028646575.1 Pseudocheirus occidentalis
CAAGTGAGCTCCTTGAGGTAAAAATTGTTTTGCCTTTCTCTGTATCTCTGGTACTTAGGACAGGCATATAACAGGCACTAAATTAATGCTTGTTGACTGACTAATGATGCACAGATCTGACCGTATCAAAACTTTTCAGGGCACCTAATATCTAAAAATACAGACTTCTTTGTCTGGCATTCAAAGTCTTCCTCTATCTAGCACTGCCCTCCCTCCAGTCTTATTTCACACGATACTCCTTTACACACCCATGCGGCCAAACTGTGCTATTAGCTATTTCTCAACCTTCATGCCAACACTCATCTCTGTACATTTGTCCAGGCAGTACCCCTAGACCTTGTACAATCTCCCTTCATCTGCTGTAACCCTTCTCTTTCTACAAGAACTATCTATTTAAGTAGCTGTTGCAGAGGTGGGGCTGAACCATGGGATCTCTGGAGAACCATTCCTGTGAGCTGGGGAGTGGCAGGCTGCTGCATAGGCTACTCAAGGGAAATAAACAAAGGGATGAGCAGGGGAGGGCTAACCCATATGTCCTCTGTGGGGAGGCGCATATCCAAATGACCTCTGAGAGGCGGGATGCATCTCTCTGAGTTCTGGGGAGGCAATGTCAGCTAGGGAAAGGAGCTCTAACATGCAAGGTGTGTGTGCTGGAGGAAGGAAGTGGACCAGGAACAGAATGTAGCATTTACCTTGGGGTGATTTCAGGAGGCCCGTCTCTGGGGCTCTGAGTTTCTGGCGAGGATGGTTCACCGAAGGCATGGACAGGTCAAGGCTGCATCCTCACAAATCCTGAACCACGTTCGTGTCCAGGCCTAGGGTCTCCTGTTTTGGCATCGCTCTGTGGGAGGAAGGAGCTCTGCTGCCAGCGCAGGCTGAAAGGCAGCTTAGTTGAGGGTACCCAAAACCAAAAATGATAGTGCAGACTAAAGGCGAAGAGAGCACCAGAACCCGCCTAGAACTCAGAGAAGGTCCCTGGCCCCGCCCCTCTCGTTACCACACCCACCCTTCTCTCCTTTGATCTATTCTAGGCACTGCAGTTCCACCGAATCAGCTCCTTCCCTGGTTTCTCTTCCCCGAGACTTTGCCTCTACCTCCTTTTCTCTTAACCACGCTCCCTCCAGTCCTTTGGGTCCTCTGGACCCACGACTTAGCTCAACCCCTCCGCCCCGTTCTAGAGGGGAGGCTGCCATGTGCATCCTCAAGGCGGGCGCCGCTGTGGGCACTGGCAACGGTCCAGAGACAGCGAAGCCTCCACAGGCTGTGAACACCAATGGATTGGGTGGACTCTGGGGCTGGAGTCTGAGGGCGCGAGTCTGGTCTGGCTTCTGCCGTAGGGCGGCTCGTGCCCATTCCAGAGGAAGCCCAGGAGGGGCCCGGCCACAACTGAGCCTCGGCCTTCCAGCGTGCCCAAGCAGGTCAAGAGAGGGACCCTCCTCTTCCTCTGGCCCCTGAGTTGCACATCAGCCACTCCCTCTCCCCTCCTTCCCTTCTCCTCTCCCTCTTTCCATCTTCATCCTCCTCAGCCGCCTATCCACGCATCTTCCCCTTCCTCCTCTCCTCCATGTCCTTTTATCCCTGTCCCTGATAATTTAAAGAAAAAGTCAATGAATGTTTCTGAATCCCCTCCCCCCCAAAATGGCCCCCAAGAAGAGATGTGAGAAGACCATCCTTCTCTTTCTTTGTAGAGGTGGAAAGTCCACAATCCTGGAACAGTTGGATAGATACATTTTCAGACTGTTTTTGATACACTGATTACTTTTGATATTTTTTCCTCTTCCTCTATTTTCCTCTAATAGATAGATATGCTGTGTTAGGTGGTGTGGTTCTGTGAGAGGAAGGGATACTGAGGGAAATTAAGGTATTGTTAAAAAACGATTGTTTTAAAATTATTTAAATACTTTTTAAATGATTAGAAATCTCCTTTTCCCCTCCCATATCACCACTCCCAAAAGAAGGCATGAACTTTGCTAATAACTCTTCTTAGGGTTCCAAACCTTTGTGGTGGACAGAGAAAGTTTTATTATTGATTTGGAAGACTTGAACACAAAGTATATTAAGACTTTGTTTCTACAGGCATTTACTTTATAATTCTTTCCAAAGAACATTATTGAGTAGCAAGACTTACTGAAAAAGTACTGGCATTCTTAGACCACACACATCCAGAAGCCAAAAAAAAAAATTGAGGAGAGAGTAAGGGGTTCCCTTCTTTACTTTTCCTTTTATGACTACCAGATTATATACTTAACTCCTGTCTGAAAGCTTATTTGATGGAATCCTAATAAAACTGCCCCCAGCCCAAATGTTCTAACTTCATTATAAGCCTGGTCCCACTGAACAGCAAGCCCACTGTACCTACCTAGCTGCCTCACCCCCACCCCCACCCCAATATCCTAACTTCTTCTTATATGCCTCACTGCTCAGTGGAACAACAGGTGTGTCCCTGAATTCTTAGTTCCCACAGAAACAGTACCTGTGTCTATGCAATGAGAACCTAACTATTGCTTCTACCTGGTAACCTCCTCCCCCTCCCACCCCCCCAACTAGTCTCCACAGAAACAGGTGTGTTCTTGTATTCAATCACAATCACATCATCTATCTGGTGACTCCAGCGGTTCTCAACCTTCCTAATGCCGCCATCCTTTAATATAGTTTTAATACAGTTCCTCATGTTATGGTGACCCCCAACCGTAACATTATTTTTGTTGCTATTTCATAACTGTAATTTTGTTTTCTGATGGTCTTAGGCCACCCCTGTGAAAGGGTCATTCAACCCCCAAAGGTTTCGCCACCCACAGGTTGAGAACCACTGCAGGACTACAATACCTAACTGACTTAACCAGACAGGACCACAAATAGCTAGCCACTTGGAAGGCAGAATGACCAGAATGTTTAAGCATCGAACCATATGTGGGACCCCTCCTCCATTACCTAATCCCTTAACAAACTCCTCCTGCCTTTTTAATATTAATGATACTCTTCTATTTTACATAAATTTCTGTTATGTAATTACATCTTTACCCTATAAAATCCATCTTGCTTTCTCAAAAGTTGCTGGTTCCTCTTGGAACTTAGCCTGCTTCATGAGAGGCATCAGTTTCAATAAATGCCTATACTTGGATTAGAGGTGATCTGACTCTGAATTTTTTGAGATGGTTCCACCACAGCACATCATGAAACCACAACAGTTTTGGGGTGGGAAGAGACCCCACCTCAATAGTTTTTGGCATTCCTGGGTTTAAACCACAAAACATTGGTATGGGACTCTCTATTTATTGTTGGGAGATAAACAGCCTACTCTATGAGGGTGGAAGGATGGAGCTGGCAAAAGCACAACTCCAGTTTTCTTCAAGACTTCAAACTTTGAGATTCTTCAGTTTATTCCGACTTTGGAAGGGGCCAACCCCACTTCAGGTTGATGAATGAAAAGACCTTGAGTATACATATGTGGAGCTGGCATTCTGCATCATGTCCCTATCTCCAGCTTGTTATACTAGAGACTTTGGAGTTTCCTTTAGGTGAGATCTGAGATTCTCTCTTGGCTCAGCTCTTACCTTGTTCCCAATGACACAGCTCCTAGACAATTTAAAAAAATGTGCACACACTTTGCCCTGACAATACTATTACTAGGTCTGTACCCCAAAGAGATGAAAGAAAATGAAAAAGGTCTTCATGTGCACAAATACTTATAGCAAACTTTCTGTTGTAGCAAAGAATTGGACGTTGAAATGATGTCTATCAGTTGGGGAATGGCTGAACAAGTTGTAGTGTATGATTGTGATGGAATACTATTTTGCTATAAGAAATGATGAACCTACTGATTTGAGAAAAACCTGGGAAGACTGCTATAAACTTATGCAAATTGAAGTGAGCCAAACCAGCATGACATTGTACACAGTAACAGCGATACTGTAAGGATGATCAATTGTGAATGACTTGGCTACTCTGATCAATATAATGATGCAAAATAATTCTGAAGGACGTATGATGAAAAATGCTATCCACCTCCAAGAAGTGATGAACTCTGAATACAGATTGAAACCCATTTTTTTCAACTTTATTTTTGTTGTTTTGGGTTTGTGTTTAATTTGCAGCATGGCTAATATGGAAATGTGTTTTGCATGACATCACATCTGTAATCTATATCAAATTACTTGCCTTCTCAAGGAGAAGGGAAGAAGGCAGAGAATTTGGAGCTTAAAATTTTTGAAAGTGAATGTTAAATTTTTTCTACATGTAATTGAGAAATACTTAATGGAACAAATAACACATACTGGAGGGGGAGAGTTCTTTCAGTCTGTATTGTCTGAATATATCATTCTATGTATACCTTCATTGATTTCTGTTTTGCTACTGATGTGGATAAACAAGTTTTCTTTCCTATTTGCTATGTGAATTCATTGTAGAACTAGTATTTGGTGGAAAGAGGCCAAGTCATGGATACAAAGCTTGAGGTCCACTTCCACCCCAAAATAATGAAACAGAACAATCAAAAATTAGATTAAACCCAGTATATCACCTAGAATAAAAATATTTAAGGAAGCAGATAAGTAACTTAGAGTAGTAATCCCTCTATCTGACCCCAATCTCCTATTCCTCTCTCCCCTGGTAAGAATGAAGGTCTCCCTTGGAGAAGGGCAGGGGGAGAAGAGACTAGAGATGTCTCTTATGCCTCCCTGATTCATGTAGTCAACAACAACCCTTGCCAAGGTGGGAGGGACGAACCTCTGCATTTGGAGACTTTCATACACATAGGGGCTTCTCTCTATATATTATTAGAATTAATTATTTTATGATGAAGGGGCAAGGTAAGTGGCTCTGTAAGGAATAAGATTATACAAACCAAGGCCCCAACTCAATATGACCTTTCTATTACCCCAGGGTATTTGGGAACAGAGGACCCTGAGAATGTTAAGGCTGCTCCTCTCCTGGGACCCTGCCCAGGACCTTGAGAAGAAACTTGATTAGTGGGACTATTTCTGGAACTAGCCATTCTAAGGAAACATTGCTCTTGGGCGTGGGGGGTGGGAGGAAGGAAGGAAGGAAGCTAAGTGAACCCTCCCAGTCTGACTGTTTTTCTTCTAACTAAAGTCAACTGCAAGTCACGTCATCATTTCCCTGATCTCGTGCTCCTCTTCAGAAATGAAGGACAAGCACAAATAGAAAGGAGGTTTGAATCATTAGTTTCTTTTAGTATTTTTATCTTTTAAAAAATGTAATTCTTTATTGAAACAACACTTAAATGTAGATTGAACCAAAGTCCTCAATGTGTAACCTTGGATTCCATTTGATTTTGACCGTCATATTCCGTGTTTGATTAATATTAAATGTTTAATTATTGAGTATTCCAGTTTTATAGCCTTTTGGGTATAGTGATAAGTTGTTTTTCAGCATGGTTGGATTAGTTCACAACTACAACAATAGTGCATCAGTGTCCCAATTTTTCCACTTCCCCTCCAGCATTTGTCCTTTTCCTATTCTGTCACGTTGGAAAATCTGTTAGATAGAGATTTAAGCTTTTCTTCTAGATCTTCAATGTCTTTTTTGGGTTCTGAATATTATCCAATATGCTCATATTTATTTATTATTTAGCTCTCAGTTTACAGTTGTTCCTTTTCCTTCCTTTATTCCTTTGTATAGTTACCCTAGTTGGTAAGGGTCAAATCTCCCCTTTTTCAACTCAGGCTGTTCTTCCCATTAGTAAACAGAGGCATTATCCAATCTCTTCATTTATAGTTGAAGAACTAAAGCTCAAAGAAGTTATGTGACTTGCTCATGCCCAAAAACTTAAGCAAGCTGAGACGTGGGACACTTCGTAAACTTCAAATTCTAGCCACTGCCACCGCCGCCACCACCATCATCATTGTTGGTTAACACGGCCTCGGCAGGCTGTTCCAGGAAGGGTAAAAGGGGCGCCAGGCCCGGAGGAGGCGGGATGCGTGTTCTGTGCCCCCTTGCTTAGAAGGACAGCTTGTTCCCTAGATAAGACTGTGTGGGGCTCCAGCGCGCTCTCAGGCTAGGACAAGCACATTGAGCATGCGTCATCCAACGGGAGAGGCTCTCCCCGGATTCGACAGGGCTGTTGCTGAGGCACAGGAGCGGGTCTCCTAACACAACCCCATAAAAGGAGGGACAGGGGAGGCAGGAGGGGGAGAGAGAGTAGTAGTAGTAGTGAAAGATGTGGAAGATGAAATAAATGCTGGCTTGTTTACACTCCTGGTGTCTGTGTGGGTGTTCTGCTCGGGGATAAGCGTGCAAGTCGTGACCGGAGACGGTCGGAAGACCAGGGAATAAGTAAGTGAGAAGGCGAAGGTGAGGAGACCTGCCGAGGTCACTCACACATCATCAGTATTATTAGCTGATATATTAGCTGATATAGTTTTAATCTCTACACTTTCCTTTGTTGAATGTATTTTTATTGCATTATGTTTTTTTTTCTTTTTGGAGGGCAGTTGGGGTTAAGTGACTTGCCCAAGGTCACACAGCTAGTTTTTGTGTTAAGTGTCTGAGGCCAGATTTGAACTCAGGTACTCCTGACTCCAGGGCCGGTGCTCTATTCACTGTGCCACCTAGCCGCCCCTTTTTATTGCATTATGAACCAAAAAGGATATATTTAATATTTCTTCCTTTCTACTTTTCATTTCCTTTCTGTTCCCATTCAGTTTTCTCCAAAGGTCTGTCATGTCTAACTTTTCTAATATCATATTTACCTCTTTAATTTCTTTTTTGTTAAATTTTTTATTGGGTTTATTGAGTTCTGAGAGGAGACAGTTAAGGTCCCCCAATAGTATAATTTTGCTCTCTATTTCTTCCTATAACTCACTTAATATCTCCTTTAAGAATTTGGATCTGAAACCACTTGATGCATATGTGTGTAGTGCCGATATTGCTTCATTGCCTATGGCACCTTTTAGCAAGATGCAGTTTCTTTCCTTACCTCTTTTAATTAGGTCTATTTTTACTTTTACTTTAAGTGAGATCAGAATTGCTACCCCCGATTTTATTTTTTTTTACCTCAGTTGAAGCAGAAGAGACTCTGCTTTAGCTCCTTACCTTTACTCTGTGTGTGTCTCTCTGCTTCCAGTGTGTTTCTTGCAAACAACATATTGTAGGATTCTGGTTTTTGATCCACTCTGCTATTCATTTCTATTTTATGGGAGAATTCATCCCATTCACAATCACAGTTATGATTACTACCTACGTATATACCTCCATTCTAATAATATTAGCAAAAATGAATGAACCACACATAAATTTTTAAAAATCACTTATTAACCAGTGGTTAAGTTAAAGAAGGAAAATAAGATTATTTTGTCATGTTTTATTCATGCCTTTTGTTTTTATTTCCCATCTCAATACCATCAATGAACACCTATTAACTATGAGTTTGCACAAAGCACGAATAACATAAGCAAAACAGACATATTTCACATTCTCCTAAAGATTTTCCTAATTGTATGAGTTCCCTTTCTATATGAAGTAAGGAACCCACTATTCCTAAACTTACTGTCATCATTTACAAAACAGACACACACAGAACATATAATAAGACACAACATTAAATCTGGACTGAAGTACTAGGTGTTTCTGTAGGAGATTTTGAAGTCAAGATTTTACCTGTCTGCTCTATTAAATATGGAACTTTTGAACATCTTTCTGAGTAATCAAATGTCCCATGCTTTGGCCAAAACAATCCCCAAACCCTTTATATTCTCAAACCAAATTTTATACAGCTTAATAGTTCTTTCCTTAGTCATCCCCAGATAGAGTCCACCCTTTTCCCAATTGGAATCCTGTAGGAAGCATTTTTCCTTTTATCTTGACCCCATCTATCCTACAGGTACCCGCAACTAGGAATGGCACCCTGTGGAGTAACTTCCCCTTAAAGAATTGAACTAGATTCTTGAAGTCCCCAGCTTTTGCTTTATTCCATCTGAGAAGTTCCCCAATTGAAGGCACAGGAGATGACCCCCCTTCCATTATGAATGAAGGCAGGTAATACCCACCAATTATGGGCATCTTTCCTACAATTAACACTGTAATATTCAGGAGCTTGTTTGGGGTTAATTCTTCATACTTTTAATTCTTAATGCCTGGGCTTAACCTCTAGTGTTCTAAAACCAGTCAACTAGAATTTAAAAATTCTTTATAAGTGAATATTCAGCAAAATATATACATATTTTCCTTTAAAAGTCCCTGAAAATAGCTCTGATTGTCAATACCTGACTTACCATATGCAACATAAGTGAAAATAACCTTTTCCTTTCCTCATCTCTGTAAAACCAAAATGAACTGCCTTTCCATGTCAGAAGAAGGTAGAATTTCTCCCAGGATGGTCACAACTCTTGACAGCTTACTTTTGAAGTTAGGGAATCTCTCTCCTAAAGCTACCTGGTCTAGCCTGAATTATTGCTCCTTCAAGGTGGTGTCAGAGCCCTCAGTGGGAAATCACTCCACCAGCCCTACTACATATCCCGGGACCAGTCCCAGAATCCCCTAGATATTTTCTTTTCACATTTTGAGCCACAGAAAGTTCTCCCTCAGCCAATTTAAGAGATTTCTCTACCATTGACAAAAAGTATATAATTACTCCTTGTTAAAATAATTTAAAGGCAAAAAATATCCATTTTAGCCCTGCCAACAGGAAGTTTTAAAATGAGCTAGGTGACAAGCTGACTGAAAATGAGAAACTACCAAACCACTCCTGAATCTCCCTAATTCTAACCAAATGAAAGTAAGAAAGATGGAGAAAAAAAACAGTATCCTGTGTATAAAAAGTTAAAATTATGGCCATATAATTTTTTATAAAAATATAATTTGAGGGCTCTGGAGCTTATAAATTTTAGAGAGAGATTAGTCACAAATTCTAGCAGTCCCTCTTAATCCATTCAGGAACTCTTCTTAAAGAAAATGAATTCAGGGTGAATCAAGACAGGCTCACCAATTTCAAGAAACTTACCTCAGACCCAGAGAATTTGGGTGCAGACAGAGAGGGGAATCCAACTTCCCAGTGCCAGAGTCTGTGGGGGAGCCATGAGTGAAAACTTGACCTGATATGCACTTCCCTGTGGCTCAGATGTGCTCAAAGATGAGTGACAGATGCTCAAAAGTGTAGTCATTCCTGGTTATAGCATTTGGATGAGGAGAATTCCCAAACCCTACAGAGTGAATTTCTGGGCCTTTGAAACAACGGGAGAACCCCAAGTGAGCACAGCACATAGCCTAATGAATGAATGAGTGAAAAGTCATTTATCAAGTGCTTACTATGGGCCATGCTCTTTGCAAAATGCTGAGGACACAAATTCAAAAATTGAGGCAATTCCTCATCCCAAGGAGCTTATCATTAACAGAGTGATGGCCTGGGAAAGATGTTTGTTCAGGAGAAACAAAGATAGTGAATTGAACCACAGGGTAGTCAGTTGATATGCCCTTTCCAGAAGCAAGGGTACTATTGCTTTGATTCCTGTGCCCAGAATTGTTGACATGAATAGTCCAGTATTTCTTCTGCATCATGACCCTTAGCTGCAGACGGGTTTCCATGCTTGTCATCCTCCCTCCTCCACTCCCACCAGCACTGGTTCTCCTGATGTGTGAAGAGTAGGGATGTCCAGTTTATTATATTTTGTTACTATCTTATAGCCGATGAGGTTTGCAGAGTTTTGAAGAGATTTCATTTTTAGAAAGCATTTTCTTGCAACAAGCCTAAACTCGCCTGCATGAAAACTTGTGCTCATTGCTCTTGATTCTATCCTTTGGGGTTGCACAGAACAAGCCTGATGTCTCTTTCACATCACCATCCTTTAAGTGCTAGAAGAAAAATATTCTTTTCCTAAGGCCAAATATCCTTTTCCTTAAAATGATCATCAAATAGCAGTTCAATTGTTTTGCTACCATCTGAATGAATATGTCTGGAGCATCCCCTAATCTACCAAGTAAGTAAACATGTCATAGATTTAGAGCTTAAAGAGACTTAAAAAGCATTGAATCCAACTCCCACATTTTACAGATGAGAAAACTAAGGGTGGAGAGGTCAAGTGACTGCCCAGCGTCTCATAGTAAGTGTTGGAGGCAGGATTTGAACAAAGGTCTTCTTGACTTCAAGTCCAATGTTCTATTTACTGTATCATGTCACCTCAAAAAATTCAGGGTCAGGGAACATTTAGAAGGATGGTTACATATCAACTAGGGGACAGCAGAGGACCAGAACAATGCAGAGACTAGAGACTAACCAGAGTTTAGTATAGTACAATGGATTGAGGAGTAAACAGGTATGAAATGCTCAAAGTGGAGGCAAATACAAATTGGGGCTACCCTAAGCTAGAAGGGGTCAGGACTGCACAAAGACTAGTGGACCCTCCGGATCTGGGCTACTTAGGGACTACCCAGTTGGAGCTTTATTAACATCCCATGATTCCTTCACACTGCTACCCTACTTACCCCTTTCTTACCTTTGCACCTATGATGTACCCACAGTTAATGAAGGGCCACTTCAAATACAAAAGTCACAATCAGGATCCCATTGATCTCACACAGTGAGGCAACTGATCTGAGAAGACATACTGAAAGAAGCCCCTAGCTGAAGCATTCTGGGAAGATGGCAGAGTACATCAGAAATTTCCAGGCTCTCCAAATTTCCTCCACAAACAGACAGAAAATCACCACAAAATGATCACAGAGCAACAAAAATAAAGGGGTAAAGCAATTGTCTTCCTAAGACAACTTGAGAGCACCTCAGGGAAGACAAGCCCTCCAGAGGCTGACATTTGACCTGAGTGAAGTATTGACACCTCCAGGCCAACTGTGTTGAATCAAGGAACAGTAGGCCCTGGAGGCAACTCCTATGGGAAGAAGACTAGACCTCAAGAAATTTGACCTCACAAAACTTTTAACTCACATGCTTTCATCTAACAAAAAGCTTGGGGATCAGTTGGCTGAGTGGGGGAAGGTCTAAGTGCTGAACAGACATGATCCTGTGTTGTGACTGTGGGCAAGGAGGAACAAGCACATGCTATTGAGTGAGGTACCACAGAAAGCAAGAACATTTTGGGTTTGTGGCTTGGGGGAGGAGAAGAGTGCCTAAAGTTGAAACCCTGGAAAGAATTCAGAAAATAATAGTAAGGAAGACCTCAGGCTTGGAGCACCATTACTCACAAGTAAGTATTAAAACCCAATTACAATAATGAACTGCTAAAAAAAAAACCCTAAACAATGAAATAACAACAACAACAACAACAAAATAACAAAGTAAGAAAAGGAAAAAGAACCCAACCATAGAGAGCTACTTTGGTACAAAAGATCTAGGTTCATATTCAGAGGAAGATAGGTTAAAAAAAAGTCACTCTTAGCATAAAGAGTTACATGAAATGGTCACAAGCCCCAAAATAATATTTGGAAGAATTTTAAAAAGAATTTCAAAAATCAAATAAGAGAGATCAAGAAAAATTAGAAAAAAAATCAAAGCAAGGAAATTACCCCCCAAAAGAGTTAACCAAATAGAAAAAGAAATTCAAAATCTTATGGAAGAAAATAACTACTTGAAAAGTAGAATTAAGCAAAAGGAATCAAATTATAAGACACCAAGAAGCACTAAAACTAAAAAAAAAAAAACAAAAGAAGAGAATTTGAAACATCTCATTAGAACAATGATCTGTAGAATAGATAGAATAAAGACAATGTAAGAATCATAGGACTACCTGAAAATAATTATCAAGAAAGAATCTTGATAAATTATTACAAGAAATTATTGTAGAAAATTACTCTGAAATTCCAGAACAAGAGGGTAAAGTAGAAGTAAAAAAATCCCATTCACCAACAGAGATTCCAGGAGGAAAAATTACAGGAATGGCATAGCCAAGTTTCAAAACTCCAAGATTAAGGAGAAAATGCTGCAACAAGAAAAAAACAACTTAAACACTTCAGAGAAACAACCAGGATTTCACAAGACCTGGAAGCTTCTACACTAAAAGACTGCAGGTAATCTGAAGAGCAAAACAGCTAAAGTTGTAATCATGAATAACTTAACCAATAAAATTGATTATATTCCTGAATTTTAAAAAATGGACATTTAATGAACTGAAAAACTTTCAAGTATTTGTGACAAAAGGACCAGAACTAAATGGAAATTTTGGTATAAAAGATTCAGAATTAAAGACTAATTATAAGGGACGCATTAAGCTCAAACTGTTTACTTCTAATATATGAAAATGTTTTCAGCATTCTTAAGACTGCCATCATTATTAGAGTAGTTTGAAAAAAAAGGTTACAGCTGAATTGAGTATGAAAGGATAATTCTAAAAAACAAAATTTGGAATGAAAAGTTAAAAAAGTAATTATCTCATACAAATGGTGCATGAAAGAAAGAACTGATACAGAGGCAGCAGGTGGGAGTGGAGGGCTGGCAGTACTGGATTCTTACTCTCATTGGGTCTGGATTAAACAGGGAATAACATATACATCTAAAAGTATAAAAGTCTTCTAAACTTATGGAGAAATAAGAAAACTAGGGGATAGGATAAGGGAGAAACTTTTAGAAAAAGTCTGCATATGTTAAGATTTTGGATTTTTGGGGAAGAGAATAAGGGAAGGACTCTTTGAGGGGTGGGTAGAATGCAAAAAGGAGAGTAAGAGAAATGAAAATATAATAGGGACAGAGTAAAATGAGGGGCTGAGAAGGACAATCGTGAGTAAAAATAGCATGGAAGGAAATTCACAAATGGTAATTATAACATTAAATATGAATGGGATGAACTCACCCTTAAAATGGAAATATAGCAGAATGCATTAAAAATCAGAATCCAGCAACATGTTGTTTATAAGAAACACATGTAAGAATGAGAGATACACACAGAGTTAAAATGGAGGGATAGAGGAGAATTTATTATACTTTAGCTGATCCAAAAACAGGCAGGGGTAACAATTATGTTCTCAGACAAAATTATGGCTAAGATAGATTTAATTAAAAAAAGATAAACAGGATAACTACATTTTGATAAAAGGCACCATAGACAATTAAGTAATAACAATACTGAATCTATATATACCAAATACTATAACATCTACATTCTTTAAAGAAAAGTTAAATGAAATACAGGTAGAGATGGATAGTAATACTATAATAGCAGGGGCCCAAAAGCTTTCCATTTAAGAACTATATAAATCTAACCAAATAAGAAACAAGTCAAGGAATTTAATAGAATTTTAGATCAACTAGATATGACAGATATCTATCTATATTGAAAGTAAAATGGAATAAACCTTTTTTTCTCAGTAGTTTATGGAACCTTTGAAAGATTGACCACATATTAGGACTTAAAAGTTGTATAGTTAAAAGCAGAAAAGCAGAAATATTTAAAGTATCCTTTTCAGACCACAATGGAGATTTAAAATCTAATCTTAAAGAATAAGTGGGTTAAAGAACAAACCATAGAATCAATAAATAATTTTACTAAAAGCAGGTATCAGAGGAAAATTTATATCTATAAATGTTTACGTCAATAAAATAGGGAAAGAGCAGACCAATGAATTGGGTATGCAATATAAAAAAACTAGAAAAAGAACAAACTAAAAATCTCCTATTAAACACTATTAGAAATCTTAAAAATTAAAGGTAAGATAAAAAACTAAGTGTTAAAATTATTGAATTAATAAATAAAACTAGGAGTCAGTTTTATGAAAAAACCAGTAAAACAGATAAACCATTTGTTAATTTGATAGAAAAAAGAGAAGTAAAACAAGTCATTCAAATTAAAATTTAATAGGGTGATTATACCACTAACAACTTTGAAATTAAGACAATTATAAGGAGTTGTTTTGTCCAACTATATGCCAATAAATTGAGCAATTTAAATGAAGTGGAAGAATACTTACAAAAATAAAAATTTGTCTTAATTAGCAGAAATAGAGTCTCTTAAAAAACCTATGTGAAAAAGAGAAATTGAACAGGCCATAAATAAGCTTCCAAAAAAAGAAGCACCAAAACAAGATGTTAAAGGGTTTTTTTTTGCTTTTTTGGGGGGGTGGGGGAAGGCAGGACAATTGAGGTTAATTGACTTTCCCAAGGTCACATGGCTAGCGTTAAGTTTCTGAAGCTAGATTTGAACTCAGGTCCTCCTGACTCCAAGGCCCATGCTCTATTCACTGCACCACCTAGCCACCCCTAGATGTTAAAGATTTAAAGGAAAATTCTATCAAAAATTTAAAGGTAAACCAATTTCAATATCAAATAAATTATTTGGTATAATGAGCAAAGAAGAGATCCTACCAAAATCCTTTTACAAAAAAATATGATACTGATACCTAAACCAGGAAAAACAAAAACAGAGAAAGAAAATTATAGACTAATTTCATTAATGAAGATGGGTGCAAACATCCTAAATAAAATGCTAGGTAAAGATTACACCAATATGTTATAAAGATTGTATATTATGATCAAGTGAGATTTATACCAGGAATGCAGGGCTGGTTTAACATAAGGAAAATTATTAACATAATTGAATATATTAGTAATAAATATTTTTAAAATCCCATGGTTATATCAGAGATGCAGAAAAAAACCTTTGATAAAGTACAATACTCATTTCTGTTTTAAAACACTTGACAGTACAAGAGGATTTTCTTTAAACTTATAAAAAGCATTTATCTAAAACCATCAGCAAGTATTATTTATAATGGGGATGAGCTAGAATCCTTCCAAGTAAAATAAGATGTGAAAGAAGGATGTCCACTGTCACCAATATAATCCAATAATCTATTGGAAATCCCAGAAAGAGCAATAAGAGAAGAAAAAGGAATAGAAGGAAGAAGCATGGGAATAACATAATAAAACTATCTCTTTATACAGATGAAATGATGATATATTTGGAAACTTCCAATGATTGAACTAAAAATTTAATTGAAACAATAAATAATTTTAGAAAAAGGAGCAGGATATAAAACCACATAAATCATCCGCATTCCAATATGTAACAAACAAAACCCTAAAAGAAGAAATAGTAAGAGATACCCAAGACAGTATAAAATAAAATAATAGACAGTATGAAATACCTGGGAGTGCACCTGTAAAACAAACCTAGGAACTATATACACATATTTTAAAAACTGATTTATTTACTTTTAGTTTACAAGATTCAGTTCCACAATCTCTTGAGTTTCAAATTTTTTCCCTTCCCCCTTCCCCTCCATGGTGGCATGCAATCAAGTATAGAATCTGCAAATACTTTCACACTGGACATTAGTCTGGTTGTAAGGGTTGTAATCAATGGAGTGAACAATGGGAAAAGAGAAAGAAAACCAAACATGAAAAAAGAACGCTAGCATGTAGATTGCTTCAGTCTCCATTTAAACTCTATTCTTTCTAGAGCGTTCTCTGAACATAGATATCTCCTTCCATCCTGAGACATGTAGAATTGTCTTATAACTGTGCCTTGTTGAGAAGAGTCCAGTTTATTGAGGTTGGTTGTCACATATACAATGTGTCTGTGACTGAGTACAAATTTCTCCTCATTCTGCTCTTCTCACTTAGCATCAGTTTGTATAAGCCTCTCCAGGTGAATATGAAGACTGTCTCCTCCCCATTTCTCATAGCACAATAATATTCCGTTACATTCATATACCACAACTTGTTTAGCCATTCCCCAATTGATCGGCATGCCCTTAATTTCCAGTTTTTTGCCACCACAAAGAGAGCTGCAATAAATATTTTTTGCATATGGTTCTTCCTCCCACTTTTACGATCTCTTTGGGATATAGCCCCAGAAGTGTTATTACTGGGTCAAAAGGTATGCAATTTTTTATAGCTCTTTGGGCATAGTTCCAGATTGCTGTCCAGAATGGTTGTATCAGTTCACAGCTCCACAACCATGCATTAGTGTTCCAATTTTTCCACATCCTCTCCAGCATTCGTCATTTTCCTGTTTTGTCATCTTAGCCAATCTGACTAGTGAGATGTGGTACCTCGAAGTTGTTTTGATGAAAAATATTTAATGAAAAATATTTTGATGAAAAAATAATTTCTTTAATGAAAAGAAATGCTAAGGAAGGTGGCCTAGCTGTACCAGATTTTAATTTCTATTATAAAGCAGCAGTCATCAAAACTGCTTGGTACTGGCTAAGGAATAGACTAGCGGATCAATGGAATAGATTGGGTACAAAAAGACTCAGTAGTCAACGATTATAGTAATATACTGTTTGATGAGCTCAAAGACCCCAGTTTTTGGGATAAGAATTCACTATTTGACAAAAACTGCTGCGAAAATTGGGATATAGTATGGCAGAAACTGGGCATAGGCCATCATCTAACTTTGTACACCAAAGTCGAGTCTAAATGGGTATGCAATCTAGGTATAAAGCTGATACCGTAAGTAATCTGGGAAGCAAGAAATAGTTTACCTGTCAGATTTATGGAATACGGAAGACTTTATGACCAAAGAAGAGTTGGAGAGTATTATAAAATGCAAAATGGATAATCTTGATTACATTAAATTGAAAAGTTTCTGTACAAACAAAGCTAATGTAACCAAGATTAAGAGACAAATGGGAAACTGGGAAAGAATTTTTACAATTTACAATTTTTACATTGTCTCTGATAAAGGCCTCATTTCTAAAATATACAGGGAATTAAGTAAAATCTATAAGAACACAAGTCATCCCCCAATTGATAAATGGGCAAAGGATATGAACAGGCAATTTTCAGAGGTAGAAATTAAAGCATATGAAAAATGCTCTAAATCATTATTGATTCGAGAAATGCAAAACGAAATTATTTTTTTAAAAAACTTTTTGTACAAATAAAACCAGACTTAAATAATGAAGAAATAGTAACTGTTAGGGATAAACAAGACCAATATAATAAAAATGACAAATGTATGTAAACTAATTTATGTATTCAATGCCATCCCAATTAAATTACAAAAAAATATTTTACTGGATGAGAAAAAATAATAGCAAAATCCATTTGGAAAACAAAATGTCAAGAATATCAGAGGAACACATAAAAAATGTAAAGGAAGGAGGTTTATCTGTACTGGATCTTAAACTGTGGTATAAGATAGTAATCATCAAAACTATCTGGTACTGGCCAAGAAAAAGAAAGGTAGATCAAAGTAACAGAGTAGACATATAAGTTATGGCGGCAAATAAATGTGGTAGCCTTGTATTTGACAAACATAAAGTCTTAAGATTTTGGGATAAAAATTCATCATTTGGTAAAAATTTTGAGGGAAACTGGATAGCTGTATGGCAGAAAGTGGGCATAAATGAGTATTTTGCATCATTTGCCAAGCTAAGTTCAAAATGGATACACAATCTTGGTATAGAGATATTACCAAAAAAAAAGTTGAAGAACATGCTACATATTACCTATCAGACTTGTGCATAAATGAACAAGTTATGAATCAACAAGAAATAGAGAGCAGATAATTTTGATTACATTAGATTAAAAAATTTCTGTACAAATAAAACAAATGTAGCCAAGATCTGATGGAAAGCAGATAATGGGGGCAGGGGTGGAATTAATAGACAGTTTCTCAGATAAAGGTCTCATATCTCAAATATATAAAGAACTTTGTCAGATTTATAAGAATGAGCTCTTCCCCAAGTTACAAATGGTCAAAGGATATGAAGAAGCAATTTTCAGATGAAAAAATCAAAATAATTTATAGTCAAATGATGAATGGTTGAATCACTTGTGGTATATGATTGAAATGAAACACAATTGTGTTATGAGAAATAATGAAGGCAGGGCACCTAGTTGGCACAGTGAATAGAGCACTGACTTTGGAGTCAAGAGAAATGATGAGGTTGTTGATTTTAGAAAAATGTGGGAAAACTTAGATGAAATAATGAAAAATGAAACAAGCAGAACCAAGAGGACATGGTGTATAGTAACAGCAATATTGGTTGGTTTTTTTTTTCCTTTTCTTGCGGGGAGGGCTATTGGGGTTAAGTGACTTGCCCAAGGTTGCCCAAGGTCACATGGCTGGTTTTTTGTGTTAACTGTCTGAGGTCGGATTTGAACTTAGGTCCTCCTGACTCCAGGGCCAGTGCTCCATTCACTGTGCCACCTAGCTGCCCCACCAATATTGTTTTAAGAACTCTGAGTGACTAAGTCATTTTGACATATAAATATCCAAATTAACAACAAACGACATATGAAAGAAGATGCTATCTGCATCCAGAGAAAGAAGTGATAAATGGAAGTATGAATAGAATGATTTTATGTATGTATACATATTTCTGTCTAATGTCTCTAGAGCTGGGGGGTGGGGGAGGAAAAAAAGGAAAAAATAAATTGACATGATAATTAGTATATACTTTGTCCCTCCTCAAATTTTCTTATAAAGGTAGAACCATCAAGGTATACCTGAATGAATGAATGAATGAAAGGATGAGATATTTATTAAGCCCCTTTCATACATAAAAACAGTGTGCCAAATTCTGTGGATACAAATAGGAAAAAAACAAGTAATAACCACTGACTAGATGTGGAAGGAAAGGTTTTGAAAACAAAACTCAAGGATGATTATGAGGTTTCAAACCTGAGTAAAATAGAAGCAAGGCACAAACTTAAGGAATTTGGAAGGAGAGATGGAGAAGAGAGTGCAATGAATTCTGGTTTAGACATGTTTCTGACATTAGCATAGAGGTGGAGAATGGAGTATTGGGGAGAAGAGAGTGATTGACAGTGTCAGAGATTGCAGAGCCATAAAGGAGAGGAATGGAGAAAACGTCAGTTGATTTGTCAACTACAAGATGATTGATAGCTTTGAAGAGAATAGTTTCAGTTGAATGACTTTAGAAACCAGATTTAAGAAGACAGGGAGATAATTGGGAGTGAAGGCAAGAAGTGTAGACTGAGATTCACTAGAATGACCTGGGATGAATTGAAGCTAATAGCTTGCAAACCCTTCAGCAGGTGACCTTAGAAGAATTAAACCCTATTGAGACAATGGGCGGTGACAAAGGAGAACACAGCAGTCCCTGGGACTCAAAGGAGTGAAGGAAGAGAAGATTCAGGGGGTACATTGAGACCAAGAAATATTCTTTGACTTTATTTTGGCAAAAAAAAACCCAAAAAAAAAACCCCTGGGCCCACAAATAGAAAAGATCCTTTACCTGCCTGCTTGCCTATCAATCAACATTATACTTACAGGAGCTGTTGCAGAGGTGGGGCTGACCCATGGGATCCCTGGAGACCCAGTCATGTGAGCTGGTGAAGGGCAGGCTACATATGCTCAAGGGAGATAGAGAGGAAGGAGGCAGGGGAGAAATGAGCCATATGTCGTCTGGGGGGAGGCGCATACCCAATTAACCTCTGAGAGAGGAGACACATTTCTTTGAGTTCTGGGAAGGCAGGGTCATCTGGGAGAGGGGTGAACAAACTAGTATGAGCTCTAATATGGAAGGCTGTGTGCGCTAGGGGTGTGTGGGTGGGGGGAGAGAAGGGAACAGGACTAAGCACTTACCTGGGGTGATTTCAGGAGGCCTGACTCTGGGTCTCTGGGTTTCTGGAAGGGATGAGTCCACGAAAGGGATTAATGGGTCAAGGCTACATCCTCACAAACACTGAAGGGCCATCCTCTCCAGGCCTGGAGGTTCCTGTTTGGGGATCACTCTCTAGGAAGAAGGGACTCTGCTTCCAAGCCAGAATCAAAGGCAGCTTAACTGCAGGGACCCAGAAATCCAAAATGACAGTGGAAAGTAGGGACAAAGGATACTCCAGAACCTGCTTAGAAGTCAGAGTAAGTCCCTTGTCTCTCACTCCTCTCTTGAACCACTCTTTCCCTTTTGTCTAGTCAAGGCCCCTACACCAGATCTGCTCCTTCCACCTGCCCCCTCCCCAAGGGACTTTGTCTCTGCCTCCTTTTCTCTTGCTGTGACCCCTCCAGTCTTTGGGTCCCCTGGACCCACAACTTAGCTCACTTCCTCTGCCCCCTTCTAGAAGGAATGCCCTGTGCATCTTCCCCCATAAGGCAGGCTCTGTGGTGGACAGTGGCACCAGCCAGAGACAGCAAGGCCTCCACAGACTATGAATGCCAACAGATGGTGTGGTCAACAGGGAGGGGGTCTGAGGACACTATTCTGGCCTGACTTCTTTTGTTGGGATGGCACACACTCACTAGGAGTATGGTCACAATTGAACTTCTGCTCCCCAGCCTGCCCAAGCCAAACAAGAGAGGGACCCTCCTCTGGCCCCAAGAGTTCCACATCAGCCCTTCCCTCTTCCTTCTCTCTTCCCTTCTTCTGTTCCTCCTCTCATCTTCATCCTCCTCAGCCCCCTATCCATTCATTCTCCCCTTCTCCAATTCCTCTCTGTATTTCTATACTTGCCCCTGAAAAAAAATTAAGTGAATGTTGCACAATTTCTCCTATGTCCCCCAAAAATGGCCTCAAAGAAGTGATGTGAGAAGACACACCCTTCCATCATTTGTAGAGGTGTGAGGTCCACAATTGTGGAACAGTGTATATATTTTCAGTCTGTTTTTGATTAATTGCTCACTTTTGCTATATTTTTCTTCCTAGATTTCTTTTTCTTTATAGATATTCTCCCCCCCTCCTTGATCCATAGTTTATTGAACTTGGGTATATTTGAGGATGGTTTATCACTAGGAGTTGGGGGTGGGACACAGAGAACAGGGAGGAGGTAGTAGATCTCAAGCTGAAAGATAGGTGGTAAAAGGGAACTGGGGAACCTGGTCCCCCGTAAGCACCTGCCTTTCCACTCCTTACTCAGTAATTGCTACCAACCAGATTACTCCACCACTTGAGCCATTTTGCTCCATGGCCAAAGCAAGAGCATTGGCATTTAACTGAAGACACTGCTTTTCATTCATGCTCTCTCCATAAGAGGCATCAATATAGCCATAGATGTAGGAGCTACCTGAACCCCCAGTGGAAAAAGGCTGCTGAACCATCCTACCTCCCATGGGTACTGAGTATACCTGACTCCCCTCATAGGAATCCCAGCCAGCAACAATGATCCCAGCCATGAGATCCTCTTGGTAATGATAAGGCATCTCTTTGAAGAGGTTAGCAGCTGCGTGGACCAGGGGAGGTTCATTCTATTCAATGCTGTGGAAGCTGAGCTGATGCATGACTGCATCGGCCACGGCCTGGATTCAGCTGGGTGTCAGCAGCTGAACCCAAGTGGCAGCAGAAGATTGGGTCATGGATAGGGGTCAACTTGCCTGTAACTTGGTTGGCAATGTAGGACCCAGTGGTTGTCCTGGAGTTGCTCCAAAGACTACGCCCCCATCAAACTGCACAGCCATGATAGTCGTCCCAGTGGAGACGCCCCGATTCCCCTAGTCTGTTGCGAGGCCCCATGGGCCCATAGGCTTGGGTCTGAGCACACTCAGCGAGGTGCTGCTAAAGCCAAAGCCATTATTCCCCGGTTCTGTCTTTTTATAGATATTCTTTGTTACATGATATGGCTCTCTGTAAAAGGGAGGAATACTGGGAGAAATTAGGATCTAGTTTTTTAAAAATAAGATATAATTTGTAGTTATTTAAATTTTAAAAAAATTATTAGAAATGTTTTCCCTCTTACATCCCTACTCCTAAAGAAAGGCATGAACTTTGCTAACTACTCTTCATAGTGTTTCAAACATTTGTGGTGGACAGAGGGAGTTTTGCTGTTGATTTCAAACTCTTGAACACAAAGTATACTAAGTCTTGTTTCTACAGGCATTCTCTGTGTAATTCTTTCCAAACGACATAATTGAGCAGCATAGCTTCCTGGAAAAGTGCTGGCCTTCTTACACTAGACACATCCAGAGTAAAAAAAAGTGAGGAGGAGTTAAAGGGGGTCCCTCCTTTTCTTTACCTCTTGTTACTACCAGATTATATATGTAACTTCTGTCCCAAAACCCATTGGTATGGGACTCTCTCCTCATTGATGGAGATAAATACCCTGCTTATGTGGGTGGCAGGGTGGAGTTAGCAAAAGCAGGAGAGTTCCAGTCTTCTTCAAGACTTCATACTCTGAGTCTGTTCAGGGGACTCTGATTTTGAAAGGGACCAACCGCACTCCTGAGAATACATAAGTGGAGCTGACATTCTGCATTGGGTCCCTATCTTCATCTGCTACCCTAGAGACTTTGAAGTTTCCCCTTAGGTGAGATCCAAGATTTTCTCTTGGTTGAGCTGTTACCTTGCTACCAATGGCACAGTTCCTTAACTATAAAAAATGTGCACATCCTTTGACACAACAGTTCCATTAATCGTCTATATCCTAAAATGACCTATATGTGCACAAATATTTATAGCATAACTTTTTGTGATAGCAAAGAATTGTATAATTCAGTTGTGAAAAGGCTGAACAAGTTATGATATATGATTGTGCTTAAATCCTATTCTGCTATAAGAAATGATGAGCCTACTAGTTTGAGAAAACCATGAAAAGACTCATATAAACTCATGCAAATGAAGTGAGCAGAAACAGCAGAATATTGTACACAGTAACAATGTTTATAGAGATAATTGTGTATGACTTAGCTATTCTGAATAATACAATGACCCAAGATAGTTACAGAAGACTTAGGATGAAAAATGCTATCTACCTACAGAGAAAAAAGTGATGGAGCTGAATCTAGATTTCTAAAACATATCTTTAACCTTATTTTTGTTGTTGTTTTGGTCTGTTTTCTTTTCCAAAATAATTGATAGGGAAATATGTTTTGGATGACTTCACACAAGTAATCTATATGTAATTGCATGACTTCTCAAGGAGAGGGGAGTGGAAGGAGGGGGAGAATATGGAGCTTAAATTTTTTGAAAACAAATGTTATTATTTTTCTATAAGTAACTGAGAAATATTTAATGAAATAAATAGTATATATTGGGAGAAGTTCCTTCTCTCTCTGTTGTCTCAAATATATCAACTTATGTTTACCTTCTCTGATTTTGGCTTTGCTACTAATTTGGATAAACAGGTTTTCTTTCCTATTTGCTATGTGAGTTCACTGTGGAATTGGTATTTGATGGTAAGAGGCCAATTCTTGGATATAAAGTTTGGAGTCCACTTCCTCCCAAAAATAATGAAACAGAAGAATCAGAAGTTAGATTAAACCCATTCTATCACCTAGACTAAAAATATTTAAGGAAGCAGAGAAATAAACTTCTAGTGCAGTAATCCCTCCCCATACCAACCTCCTCCTCCTCCCTTCCCTGGAAGGAATGAAAGTCTCCCTTGGAGAAGATTATAGGGAAAGAGACTAGAGATGTCTATTCTACCTCCTTGGTTCAGGTAACCACATAACAGCCCTTGCCATGGGGAGTTGGTGGGGCGGGTTGAAGAGGGGTTCTACATTTGAGGTCTTTCCTACCTATAGGAGATTCTCTACATATATTATTAGAATTAAGTATTTTATGAATCCATATGTAAATCCATCTGATATTGTAGTTCCTTCCTGTCCTTTAGAATTTTGTTGATGCCTTGCTCAATTTCTCTCTTTGTATTATTTAAATGATTGATACTTCTGTTCATCTCAGTAGTTGCATTTTTGTAAACATTCATTGATTCCATTAAAGTTTTTAGTTTGTTGGCATATAATTGGGCAAACCAGTGTAATAATTCCCTTTTTCTCTTCAATTATTGTGAATTATCCACCTTAATTTTTGATAGAAACAATCTGGCTTTCACTCTCTAAATCTGGTCAACTAATCATTTCTCTTTTATTGGTTTTAAAAGGTAACTTCTAAATTTATTTATACATTCCATGTGGTTTTTTATTTCAATTCTGTTCATTTGTTTATGTGATTACTCCTCAAGATCCTAGGTATAGTTTGTTCCTATGAGACTAAGGAGAAAAGGAGGAAACTAACGGTATCCTATTCTGGTTACTCTAAATTTATATGGCCATCAGTGCTGGGCACAAGGATGGCAGGACTCAGAAAGTCGGTCTTCCAAATCAGCTGCTTTCTATTTTCATCCTTCCAACAGTTTCTTACTACCTCAGATTAACCCTACCTAAATGCCACTCCTACTCTTGCCTTCTTGGTGCCCTGATGCTGATGACTCAAAGGAAGCAAACTTGCAATCAAAGGTATGTTTACACCATTTGGTAAGAAGTGAACCTGATCTTGGCCCAGTTAACAGATTTTGTCCATTGGTTAACTAGAGGGGGTGGTTAGAATCATTAATTCTTTTTTTTATTTTTTATTTTTTTAAGAATCATTAATTCTTCAGTCTTATTATCTTTAATGAAAATGTGATTCTTTATTGAAATAACACATAAATGTAGATTAAAAAAAATCTTTCAATATGTAACCTAAGATTCCATTAGGTTTTGACTGTCATATTCCCCTACTGACTTATACTAAATGGTCAGTTCTTAAAAACAGCCACATCTTTTTTTCATGAGCTGTTTTTGACTCTCCTTCATTCATTATATTCATGTAAAGTTAATTTATTTTATGCAAATAAAAACTTTACATTTCTCTTTTTCAAATTTCAGTATGCTATATCTAACTTTTTAAACATTGTTTTTATTTATTTTGTTAAATATTTTCCAATTATGTGTGAATTTTTTTTTAACATTTTGAAAAAGTTTGAGTTTCAGATTCTCTCCTTTCCTACCACTCCTCCTCTGTCCTTGAGAAGGCAAGCATTTTGCATAGATTATGTATGTGAAGTCATGGAAAAGATTTTTAGCCGTGTTGCAAAAGAAAAAAAAGCAATCAAAATAAAATAATGAAAATAGTGTTTTAAAAGGGAGCTTCAATTTTCATTCAAAGATCATCAGTTCTCTCTCTGGAGACAGATATCAATTTTTCATCATAAGTCCTATAGGATTATCTTGGGTCATTGTCTTGATCAGATTAGCTAAGTCTTTCAAAGTTGATCGTACTTAGAATATTGCTGTTAATATGTATTTGTGTTCACTTGGTTTTGCTCATTTAAATTTGCATGAGTTCATACTTCCCAGGTTTTTCTGAAACCATCATGCTCATCATTTCTTATAATACAGTAGTATACCATCACAGTCACATACGTCGGTTGGTTTAGCCATTCCCCAACTGATGGGAATCCCCTCAATTTCTAATTCTTTGACACCACAAAAAGAGCAGCTATGAATGTTTTTGTGCAAATAGGTCTTTTTCCCTTTTATTTGATCTCTTTGGGACACAGACCTAATAGTGGTTTTGCTGGGAGAAAGGGTATGCACAGTTTTATTGACTTTTGGTTATAGTTACAAATAGTTTTCCAGAATGGTTGGACTAGTTCACAACTCCAACAATAGTGCATCAGTGTTTCAATTTGCCACATCCCCTCCAGCATTTGTCATTTTCCTTTTCTGTCATGTCAGACAATCTGATAGGTATAGATTTGAGCTTTTCTTCTAGCCCTTGAATATATTTTTGGGTCCTAACTGTCATCCAATATGCTAATATTTATTTATTATTTAGCTTTAATTTTACAGCTGTTCCTTTTCCTTCCTTTATTCCTTTGTATAGGCACCTCAGTTGGTAAGAGTCAAACCTACCATTTTCAAACTCAGATTCTTCTTCCCTTTAATAAAGGAAAATGTCATCTGAACTGTTGATTTATAGTTGAGGAAGTGAAACTCAAAGAGTTTATGTGACTAGCTCATGGTCACAAACATAGAGAAGGTGAGATGGGATACACTTTGCAGTTTCAATGATAAATTATAGACACTGTTACCACCACCACTATCATAATTATCAGTATTATTGGCTGACATAATAACAGACATAGTTTTAATTTATCTTTTCACTGTCCTTTGTGGTATGTAACTTTTATTATATCATGATCTGAAAAGGATACTTTTAATATTTTTGCCTTTCTGCATTTGATTTTGAGGTTTTAATTACTTAATAAGTGGCTGATTTTTGTGTAAGTGCCATGGGTCACCGAGAAAAATTTATATTTGTCTTTTTCCCATTCAGTTTTCTCCAAAGGTATGTCATATCTAACTTTTCTAATTGGTTTTTGCCTTCTTAGTTTCTTTCTTCTTAATTTTTTGGTTGGATTTATCTAGTTCTGATAGGGGACATTTGAGACCTCCCAATAGTATAGTTTTTCCTCCTATAACTCATTTAACTTCTTCTTTAAGTATTTGGTTGCATACACTTGGTGAATATATGTTCAATATTGATATTGCTTCATTGTCAATGGTACCTTTTAGCAAGATGTAGTTTCCTTCCTTATCTCTTTTAATTAGGTCTATTTTTACATTTCTTTTGTCTGAGGTCACAATTGTTACTCCTGATTTTCTTACCTCAGCTGAAGCATAGTAAATTCTGCTCTGGCCCCTTACCTTTACTCTTTGTGTGTGTGTCTCTGCTTTTAAATGTGTTTCTTATAAACAACATATTGTAGGATTCTGGGGTTTGATCCACTCTGCTATCTGCTTCCATGTTATGGGAGGGTTCATCCCATTCAAAAATCACAATTATGATCACTCCGTATGTATTTCCCTCCATCCTATTCTTCTTCCTGTTTGTCTTCTCTCTCTTTTCATTGGTTCCCTCCTCACTAGTGTTTTGCTTCTGTCTATGACCTCCCCTGTTGTGGTCCTCCTTTCTGTCAGTTTCCACCCCGCTCTACCCCTTTCCTTAATATCCACCCCTCCTACCTCCCTGACAGGTAAGATAGATTTCTATATTCAACTGTGTAGTGCATATTATTCCCTCTTTGAGCCAATGCTGATGAAAGTAAGGTTCAAGCAAAACCCGTTGCCCACCCTCCCATATTCCAGACTAGATGCAAATCCTACCAAATATTTAAAGAATAAGTAATTCTAATACAACACAAACTATTTGGGGAAAAATAGAAAAGAAGGGATTCCATCAAATTCCTCCTATGACACAAATGCAGTCTTGATACTTATACCAAGGAGAATCAAAACATAAAGAAAACTATGGATTGATATCAGAACCTTTAGAGTTGTTCATGTTCCTCCATTATTTCTAGCTATTGTGGCATAGCTTATCAAATAGAAACAGATCAGGGGACAGGCAGAAAGATGGTAGGAAGTGGAGAAGAGACATATATTAGGAAGAAAAAGCTTGCTGCAGAGCCAGCTCTCTAAACTGGTGATATCCAAGTGGCTTAGAGCTGCCACAAAAGGCCAGAAGTTTCCTTTTTGCAATGTGAGTGCCCTTCTCTAGACAGGTCAGCCACTGTGGTTACACCATATAGTTTCACAATAGAATTCAACTTAAAAGTAAGTCTTCACATTTTAGCGCCTTCAGTCCAGTTGATGTTTGTCTATGTTTAGGTATGTGTTTGGCATTAGCCTCCAGAAACAAGCTTTTTAAGAGTTTGTTTTAGAGCTTCAGGCAGAAATCACTGGCCACAGGACCTATAATATTTTTATCTCCCTGGTCCTCACCTAACAGATGACAACTATAAGTATTATGTGCTATGATTAGTATGAAGAGAGAGATGGTTTGTTTTCAGGGGAGCACCAGTCATGTTCCCTATTCTTCCTTCCCTGGTCCTGTCACCAGAAGAAAGAGTCTTGGGCTAAAGCTCCAGTCCCATAGTTCCAATCCTAAAGGATCAATCTGATGACCAGGGCAACTTCATACGCCTGACCCATGGGGCAGCTGCATGGTGTACAAAAACCAAAGGCACAATAGAATTTCTTTCATCTAGAGCAGATCTGCAAAACTCTACAGCAGATAGGGACCAATATTAAAATAGGATAAAGTTCTTCAGGCTGAAGACAGGTTTTTGGCAACTCACTTTCTAAGTAAAAGTAACTAGAGACAGACTGATGATGGTTGGTTGCATCAGGTAGCATGACAATCAGGAAAGAGGGGGCAGTGGCAGACTGTCCAAAATCCTTTGTTGCCTGGTCTAGGGAAACCAAGCTTGACAAAAATACCTTTGAACATTAAAGAAAAGCTTAAATGGAACAGGAAATTTTGCATTTAAGTCTCTGCCTGAAAAGATGGAAGGGAAGAGGAGAAGAGACTGTGGGAGGAGAAAAAAGATACCTGGATTCACCTGGATTCACCTGGATTCAAGGCTAGGGGTGAGGAGAACATCCATTAATTATCAGGCTAATCTTCTACTTTCATGCTGCCACCATATCTCTCTGGGTTGATGAAGACCTTGGCTACTCTGGTGCAATGCTCCAATATATATGGATAATTCCTCAAACATCTCCATCACTGCTTCCAGAATCATTTTCTGCCCCTCTGTTGCCTTCCTGAAACTCCTCAAAGACTCATTCAAGCCATCTCTGAGACTATATAATTTTCATCTGTTAATTCCCAATATTTCCCTGGGCAGGAAAATGAGAATAGCTGCAAATGCCAGAATTCTCAGAGAAGTTTAAAGCTACTTCTTTGAAAACCAAATAAGAGAAGTGGAGGAAAAATTGGGAAGAGAAATGAGAATGATGTGAGAAAATCATGAAAAGAGAGTCAACAACCTGACTGAAGAAAACAATACCTTAAAGAATAGATTAACCCAAATGGCAAAAGAGGCCCAGAAAGCCAATGAGGAGAAGAATGCCTTAAAAAGTTGAATTTCCCAGATGGAAAAAGAATCTCAAAAGCATTCTGAAGAGAATAATTCCTTCAGAATTAGAGTGGAGCAAGTAGAAGCTAATGACTTTATGAGAAAC
>CM053594.1:64332095-64343059 GCA_028646575.1 Pseudocheirus occidentalis
TCTACCTGAAACCCATGACCAGAAAAAGAACTTGGAAAGCATCCTTCAAGAAATCCTCAAAGAAAATTGCCCTGATGTTTTAGAATCACAGGGCAAAATAGAACTTGAAAGAATTCACAGATCACCTCTTCAAAAAGATCCCCAAAAGAGAACTAGGGAAGGGAGGGAGGAAAGAAGAAGGAAGGTCTATTTCCTATTTATCTTCACTATTGATTATTTGCACATAACTTTGCAAGTTGTCTCCCCCATTAGACTCTGATCTCTGGAGCACAGATTGTCTTTTGCCTTTTTTGTATCCCCTACACTTAGCACAGTGTGTGGCACATAGTAGACACAATAAATGATTATTGACTGATTTACTCCTGAAAATGCATAAAGCAGCCCTTCCTAACACCTTTCACACTAATACTCCACAAGGAGTCTATGCATAGTCTCCTCTACATAGTCTAACTTTATTCTCAATAAGTGTGCTCTGTTCTGAGGTTGGTAGAGAGTTTCTAGGGTTTGAGGGGAGGCATCTGTGGGTGAGGAATGGATGCAAGCAGGGGCTAAAGAGATCCAAGATGTGTCTAGTGGTTGGGAAGCCTGGAGTATATGGCCATGACCTCTGTTCTTCCTGTGCTCAGCCATATCTCCATCCTCTTCCCTGAGTAGGACCAAAGATGCCCCTCTCCTCAGGAAGGATGTCCCTATACCTGACATTCTACTTGGAGAGGAGATTCCCAGAGAACAATATAGAATGCTTTTTCCTGTGCCACGATAGAGTGTGCAGATCAGATTCTCCTGAGTTGGCATTATGTGTTTCAGGTGAGGTAGAGACATTCCAATGGATCCACAGGTAGGAAGTACGATGAGGAACATCATTGGCTTGTGGACAATGTTGTATTTATTTTCTATGTCTTTCTTACTCATCTACAAAAGTAAATATGATGAAAATTCAGGGCAGAGAATTTCTCTGTAACCCAATTTGTGCAGGGAAGGTAGAGAGATTTGAACACTTGGTGCCTCCACCATTTCCCACCCATTTAATCCAACAATAGCACCATAATTCCTATAATAAAACACCATTGGGGTTTTTCTGCAGTGCCTTGCTCATAAGGCAACAGAGACAGAAAAGTTGCAGTACAGCAGTATGTATCTATCACAGTCTGAGTTCATTTTTCATCAGGGGGTCTGTGACTGAAGTTATGGAAGTGCCTCTGGGTCCCTGGATCCTCCCACCTTCTCTCCCTGAAGTTGGTGGTCTCTATCCTCTTATGGAATGTCCCCAGCATGAGAAAACATGAGTGCAAAGAAGTGGTAATGAACTGTCTGTAGGGAACACAGGATCATAAGAATTTTGCATTTCTCCACTTCAGTACCTTCAGTAATTAGGATATTATGAATATCCAACATGGTAACATTAAAAAAGTATATATAAATTTTAAAATATTAGAAGCATTGTTCTTAATTAGTTGTTATTATTGTTGCTTTTGAATCACAGAATGTCAGAATTGAAAGGGACCTCAGTGAGAATAGACTTAATCTATAGGACCCCATGGGAGAGAACTAGGAACAATGGAATGGATGGTACAAAGAGGCAAACTTTGGTTTGATGACAGGGAAAGCTTCCTACCAGTTAAAGCTGTCCAAAAGTGGAATGATTCACCTCAAAGTGTTGTTGGTTCACCATGTCAAGAAGTCATTAAGCAAAAGTGTATTTTGCATCTTGCAGTGGGGATTGTTTTCTATGCATGTGTTCCACTAGGCAGTCTCTGAGAGTACTTTTCACTCCACATTGTATAATTCTGTGATGTAGTAAAATCTACACTTGAAAAAGAAATACCAACTACAGTATGCCTGACAAGCAGCCATCCAGCCTCTGCTTGAAGAATTCGATTAAAGGGAACCAACCACTCCCTAAGACTATCCATCCCTCTTATGGGACAGCTCCAACTGGTAGGAGGCTTTTCTTTACCTCAGCCCTCAATATGATTCTAAATAATGTCCACCTATTGATCCCAGAGATAGGAGAGATCTAATCCCTCTTCAACATGGCAGACCTACAAGTAGTGGAACTCTGCTCTCATTCATTCCTGAATCCATCTCTAGCATTTCATCACTGCACCACCTAGTGGACTTGATGTGCAAAGACAACGAAGAATCAGTGGTTTTCCCAAAAGGAACCAAGACTGACTAATCAAAACCCTGAATTCCATAATGCAGAAAATAACACTGCCTAGAATTTTTCAATAGAAACAACAAAGTAATACTATCCATGAATCACTTTAAGAAATGGGAAGATATGCTTCAAAGTCTAAGGCATATAATGGTCAGATTGCACCATTAATTATTTTTATTGCTATCTTTCCATTTTGCATCAACTTACGATCCCACTGCATCAACACTACCCTGACTCCCTGCCCAGGTAGGTTAGATTTTATTCCTCCCCTAAGGTTCTTTTGAACACAAGGGGAATTTGGAGGAACTAGACTCTCTGCCCATGACTTCAGCTCCCATCAATGTTATTCCCTTAACTGTAGAGGGTGGTCCCCTTGCACCACCATTCCAGTTAGCCATTAACAGTAAGATTGCCTGTGAAACAAATGTTTACTTCAAAAAGTTTAATCAGGAGTGGGGGGGGGAGCCAAGATTGTGGAGTAAAAGCAGAAACTTGTCTGAGCTCCTTCTTGAACCACCTCCAACACATGTAAAATATGACTCTGAACAAATTTTAGAGCTACAAAATGTACAAAATGACAGAGAAAAATCTCCCACTGAAGGCATCCTGGCAGGCCAACAGGTCTAGCACATGAGGTTGGGAGCCAAGCATAGTCCTGCATGAAACATGCAGGCCCAGACCTGGAGTGGCCCCAACCAGCAGCACAGACTGGCCAGAGCTGACTTCAGGGGCGTGCATCACCAGCAGCTGTTATGGTGTCCAGACTTCCCAACTCATAAACACCAAAGAAAAAATAAAAAGGCAGTAGTGAACTCTGTTGGAACTGGGTGACAAAAGAGCACAGACCAGCCCCTGCCCCCAAGGCAAGAGGTGGTGGAGGTGTGGTGGCCTCAGCCATGTGGCTGCCCCTGGAGCTCCTGGCCTGCAGATAGCAGGGGGACCAAGTGACCATTCAGAAGGTAATTGCTCTTGATCTGACCTGCTTGAATCTGGTTACTGTCTTAGTCCTGGGGTGTATGGCCAGTGAGCCAGAGCTTGTGGGAGTAGTAGAGAGGGTGCTCTCCTAATAGCTCCAGTAGCTGCAAAAACCCCAGCAATTTTGGACAAAACTCTCTCCATTCTAGAAGCAGGTTTCTACTGTTACAAAGAGCTCGAAAGTCAGGTAATTGGGTGGCAATATGAGCAAGCAGATGAAGCACAAACAGACCATAGAATTCTTTTTGGTGACAAGGCATGGAGTTGGAGGAAGATAGCAAAGTCAGAACTCCTGCATCAAATGCCTCCAAGAAAAATATGAATTGGTTATAGGCCATGGAGGAGCTCAAGAAGGACTTTGAACATCAAGTAAGAGAAGTGGAGGAAAAATTGGGAAGAGAAATGAGGATGATGCAAGAAAATAATGAAAAGTGTGTCAACAGCCTGGTAAAGAAGACCCAAAAATACATTGAAAAAAATAACACCTTAAAGACAGTGAGAAGAAGAATGCCTTAAAAAGTCAAATTTCCCAAATGGAAAAGGAATTTCAAAATCTCTCTAAAGAGAATAACTCCTTCAAAATTAGATTGGAGCAATTGGAAGCTAATGACTTTATGAGAAATCAAGATATTATAGAACAGATGCAAACAAATGAACAAAATAGAAGGCAATGTGAAATATCTCATTGGAAAAATCATTGACCTGGAAAATACATCCAGGAGAGGTAAATATAAAATTTATTAGACTACCTAAAAGCCATGATAAAAAAAAGAGCTTAGACACCATCTTTCAAGAAATTATCAAACAAAATCATCCTGATATTCTAGAAACAGAGGGCAAAATAGAAATGGAAAGAATTCACCAATTGCCTCTTGAAAAAAATACCAAAAAGAACACTCCTAGGAATATTATAGCCAAATTACAAAGTGCCCAGGCCCAGGAGAAAATACTGCAAGCAGACAAAAAGAAACAATTCTAATACTGTGGAAACACAATCAGGATAACACAAGACCTAGCAGGTTCTACATTAAGAGGTAAAAGGGCTTGGAATACGATATTCTGGAGGTCAAAGGAGGTAGGTCTAAAACCAAGAATGACCTACCCAGCAAAACTGAGTATAATGCATCAGGGAAAATATGGTCATTCAATGAAATAGAGGATTTTCAAGCACTCTTGATGAAAAATCCAGAGCTTAACAGAAAATGTGGCTTTCAAATACAAGAAGCAAGAGAAGCATGAGAAGGGAAACAGGAGAAAGAAATCATAAAGAACTTATTAAAAGTGAACTATTTACATTCATACATGGAAAAATGATAATTGTAACTCATAAGATTTTTCTCAGTATGAGGATAGTTGAAGGGAATATGTGTGTGTATATGTATATGTGTATGTATATATGTACACATACATATATGTATATATAGGAAGGTATATGTGTATATAAATATATATGTGATTGTGGGCATATAAATGTTCATGTATACATAGACAAAGAGCACAGGATGAGTTGAATATGAAGGGATGATATCTAAAAAATAAAATTAAGACTTGAGAGAGGAATTTATTGGGAGAAAGAGAAAGGGAGAGATAGATAGATTAGGGTAAATTATCTCATATAAAAGAGGCAAGAGAAAACTGTAGTTTTGGAAGGGAAATTGAGGGGAAGAGCAGGAAGGTGAAAGGGAATTGGACAACCTTATTCTCACTGAATTTGGCTTATGGAGGGAATAACATACACTCAACTGGTTATCTTACCTTAAAGGAAAATGGGGTAGGGGTGGAAGATAAGAGAGGGGATGATAGAAGGGAGGGCAGATTGGGGGAGAGGGTAGTTAGAAGCAAACATTTTTGAAAAGGATTTTCAAAAGAGAAAATAGAATAAGCAGGGGGCAGGATAGGATGGAAGGAAATATAGTTTGTCTTTCACAACATAACTACTATTGAAATTATTTGGGTAGCTACACAAGTACAATGTACATTGAAATGCTTATCTTTCCAGTGGGGGCAGGTGAGGAGGGAAGAAGGGAAAAAATTTGGACTTAAAGTTGTAAAAACAAATGTTTTAAATAATTTTGATTTTTTTTACATGCAACTGGGAAAATAACACATACAGGCACTGGGGTATAGAAATCCACCTTGCCCTGCTAGAAAGTTAGGGGGGTGATGAGGGAGAATATAAGAATGAACAGATTGGGGGAAGGGGTATTCAGTAGGCTTGCTATTTTGGGGGTGTGAAGTAGGGGAAAATAGGAAGAAAATTTGTAACTCAAAATCTTCTGAAAATGAATGTTGAAAACTAAAAATAAATCAATAAATTTAAAAAAATTCAATTAAGAGGTAAGAGAGGAATATAATGAGAGTAGAAAGGGAGTGATAGAATAGGGTAAATCATCTCATATAAAAGAGGAAAGAGGAAACTGTTGCAAGGAAGGGGAAGAACAGGATGGTGAAATGGAATGGGTCAACCCTGCTCTCATTGAATTTGACTTAATGGAGGGAATAATATCAACACTTTCAATTGGGTATCTTACCCTACAGATAATTAGGGGGTAAAGGTTTGATAAAAGGGGATGATAGAAGGGAAGGCAGATTGTGAGAGAGGGTAGTTAAAACATCACACTTTTGAAAAGGGACAAGGTCAAAGTAAAAAATAGAATAAGTGGGGTCAGAATAGGATGGAGAGAAATATAGTTTTTTACAATATAACTACAATGGAAACATTTTGCATAACTACACATGTACAACCTATAATGAATTGCTTATCTTCCTGTGGGGGTGGGTGAGGAGGGAAGAAGGGAAAGAATCAGGAAATCAAAGTTTGTTTTTTTTTTAATTTTTACATGCAGCTGGGAAATAAGATACACAGTCACTGGGGTATAGGCATCCGTCTTGCCCTACTAGAAAGTTAGAAGGGGAATGGGGGAGGATATAAGAGAGAGCAGACTAGGGGAAGGGGTATTTAGTAGGCTTGCTATCTTGGGGTGGGGGGTAGGCGAAAGACAGGGAGAAATTTTGCAACTCAAAATCTTGTGGAAATTAATGTTGAAAACTAAAACTAAATAAATAAAAAGAAAAATGTTTAAGTTTAACCAGAAATATTCAAACTTTATTTAAAAATTTTCTAACCATGAATTTTAAGGAAATTCCCTAAATTAGGGTCTAGGAAAGATAGTTGCCCTTTCTTTTCTGGGTAACTCCAAGCAGACTGGTTCTTAAGGGATACCTGATTTTTCATAAATTTTGGATCTTAGAGATTCCATCAAAATTTTCTCCATTTTCACTATGTAAATAATTCTTTGCTTAGCTCCAGAGTTAAAAGTCACTCCTTGATCAGCTGGTGGGTGGAGAGATTACTTGGCCTACATTTACATAGAGTAATGACTCCCTAAGTGTTTCTGCATGCAGTACCCTTCCTACATTCCCAAGCAATGAAATATTTATCCCGGTACTTTGAGACTGGCAAGAGTAAAAAGTCAACATAAACCCACAAGAAGTCATATGAGAAGAATGACTGAGGTCCCACAGAGACAAGTTTTTTCCCCCATATATCTGGTCCACCTTAGGTCTTGCCAAAAGTGTGCTTTCAGCTAGACTTTATGAGGCTCCATAGGTCTCTCCTCAGCCAGTACCTTCTAGAAAGCGCTTTCATTTTCTCAGGACTTCATGAACCAGGTAGCCCTGACACCAGCTCACTATAAACTTAAACTACTCCTCCTCTTTCCACTTCCTGCCTGCCACCACAATTCCCAAGAACCCTCCTTCAGAAACAGAGTTTAGATTCCTTTCTGCCAAGGACTCTGGTCAGTATCACTATGGGAGAAGTCACAGATTGGCCAGCCTGTGAAGCAAAGATACATGTGACTATGAAGTCTGTTAAGTTTTTCCCACACATATACACATGCACACACACTCATCCTTCCCTCTAATCACAGAAAATATTGGTCCCCTGAGTCTTCACCTACTCCTAAAGTCATACATCTAGTAAGTACAGAAGCTCAGTATAGGAGTCTGATCTCCCCACCTCTCTTTTGACTGCTGTGCTCTGTGTGCCCGTGTGAAATTTCTTCACTCTCCCGAGCCTTAAACTCCAAGGATGGTCAAGGGAAGATCTCTGAAGGGTTTTAAAGGGTCACACAATAATAACACCTACAACCTTAAGAGATTTAAACTCAAAATCCTCTGGACTGCATGCCTGAGACACAGTGTAGGAAAGATAAATAGGGAACTCAGATTGAAAAGGAGGGGCTGTGATCTAGGGGCAACATACATTTAGGACATGGGAACCAAGCTGGGGGTCGATGGAAAAAGTGAGGAAAGAGATTTAGTTTTCACATTGTGTGGTCACATTAATTTGTTCTATATATTACTTAGCTCTGAGACTCAAGTTTCGTCTGAGGAAAGAAGCTAGAGTGGGTTGTTTGCCCCCATCTCCCCCAGCTCTTAGTTCAAATATATTCATTTGCCACACCTGGTCTAAATGGGGGCTAGATGAGGAATAAGGAATTATGGACTAATTGAAGGACCTTAGGCCCCACTGTCACCCATTGTATAAGATTTTAAACTGGGAGGTGGTAGCCTGGTTGGTCAGAGATTTCTACCTCAAGAGTCTCAGTGTATGCCTGGATTTGACCAGGACTTAATCTCAAATTTAATTTTAATGCTGTCCAGATATAAAGGTTTGCCAAAGCTTGCATAGTAAAATTCATGGCGCATAATACCTTGGGAAAGAGACACAGGTGTTCTGCAAGCTAGATATGGAAAGTCTTGGGTGTGAGGGAAGTTTCAAATTGTAGGAAAGCATCCTGGACTGGGGAGGAGGTCCTTGGCAGTGGAGGAGGGTCCTGGGATAATAAGAAGGTCCTGGGCAGAAGAGTAGGATCTTAGGCTGAGGAAGAACTCTTTGTCTGGGAAAGAGCTCCTGGGCAGGCTTCAATTCACTGAGGGTTGAGATTAGGACCAGACCATAGCATGTCCCTTGTGCTGGTCACATCTTGCATTAGGAACTTACACATGGGTTTAACACTTAAAGGAGAAATGACCTCTCAAGACAGCAATAGAGATACAGCTAAACACACCCACAAAATCTCCATGCCTTCAACTCTGTTTATGTGATATGGTCCAGGGCTCAGAGGGATGATAGTGATAGCACAAGGTATATGATGGTCCAGGGCTCAGGATGAGTAAGAGCTTGAGGATCAGAATCTGTTAACACCCAGGTCTCAGAGTCTGTAATACATAAAGGGTGCAATAGGCCATCCCTATTCTCCCAGTCTATCTCAACCTCTCTGGCTTCCCTTAGATTCTTTGCATCCCCATGCATAGAACAGTGTCACGAATATATCAAAGTACTTAATAATTGCTCATGGCCTTCACTTACCTCCATAGTCAGTTTTAGACTAGATAAAAGTTGTTAGCTTCTTGCTATGTTCCAGGCACTGTAAATTTGGTTTCCCAGAGAAGTTCATCAGTATTGTACTCCAGTTCCATGACAGCATGGATTCTGCATAATAGACAATGCTCTTGCACCTTCCTAGTCACCAATGGAGTGAAGCAGAGCTGTGTTCTTGCTCCTGTGCTCATTAGTATGTTTTCAGGAATGTTGTCAAAACCCTTCAATGAAGAAAAAAGGTTAGCTACATAATGAAAGGTCATCAAGGTCATCTACCACACTGATAACAAGTGATTTAATTTGAAAAGGCTATGCCATATTGTTTTCATGTCAAATAATGTATGTTTGCCTAAAGACTGCCACCTTCTCTGGAGAACTTTGAAATCCACTGTGATAGATTGGAGACACTAGCAGAGGAGCACCCAGCATGGCATGCCCATGTCAAAGAAGGAGTCTATGAGCAAATTGAATTTGAATAGCTCAAAAGGTTCATATGGTGCACAAATTTAGACACATTTCCATTCTAAATGTTCATATGGACTATTAGTGCTTGACTTGTGGTAGAACCTTCTGAGTTCATATTGGTTTTAGCATCCAGAGTCAAACAAATTGTACTTTGATCCCAACAAAATGACCTCATTTTGGTTCTCTTCAAGAATGAAAGACAACCAACAACCTATGTGCTAAGCACTGGGTATGGCAGCATTGCTCTGGAATCTGACCTTCTGGTTAGAGTGTGAGTTAGCAGAGTAATTCCAGGGCCTAGATCACCCTGGGTATGTCACTTAGCCTTGTTTGCCTCAGTCTCCTCCTCTGTAAAATGGGGATAATAAGAGCACTTACTACCCAGGGTTGTTATGAAGATCAAATGAGACAATAATTGTAAACCACAGTGCCTGGTACAAAGTTGATCATCCCTCTTTTTCAAATAGGACCACGGACCTCAGAGTTTGGGGCCAGGATACAATGTGCTCACCTGTGACTGATCAGCTCAATACAAGTTCAGAAATTCTACCAGAGATCAGGCAGATGTCGTCCACTAGAGCATTTGGGATGGAGAGTTCTCTGGCTCTGCACAGCTCACCTTTCCTTTGTGCTGCTGCGCCTCTGCTTTGCTCAGGGAGTACAGCTCTTCCTTTGATGCAAGCGTGGGTCCTGTTCTAATGTCTCCCATGTCTCACAGCCAATATGAAAGTTCTTCAAAGAGACTTGAGAGTACCATCATATTTCTTCTTCTGACCACTGTGGGAGCATTTTTCCTCATGTTAATTCTCTGTAAAATCATTCCTTAGGTGCGCCTGTGCTTGGTATTCAGGATGCGTGGCCAGCCCATCAGGATTGTGGTCCCTTTGATAGATTTTGAATGCTTGGCAGTTCAGCTCAAGAGGGGACCTCAACATCTGGCACATTATCTTGCCAGGTGATCTTCAGAATCTTCCTAAGACAATTTGAATGGAAGTGGTTCAGTTTTCTGGCATACCATTATTATATTTCACAGCCAGATTTCACAGCCATACAATGATGAGGTCAGCACAATGGCTCTGTAGACCTTCAGTTAGGTAGGCAGCCTATAACCTCTTCTCTCTTACACTTTCGTCAGAGCCTCCCAAACATTGAACTGGCTCTGGCAATGCATGTACCAAACTCATCTTCTATGTGAATATCCCTGGAAAGCATACTGCCAAGGTAGCTGAACTTATCCATAGCATTCGAAATTTCTCCATTTAGTATGACTCTTGGTTCCACATATGTATGATGTGGTGCTGGCTAGTGGAGAACCTCTGTTTTCTTGATGTTGTCAGGCTAAAATGCACACAAGCAGCAGAGAATAAATCCATATTCCTGCAACTCAGCCTTGGTGATTGCATTGAGTGCACAATCACCATTGAACAAAAATTTGTGCACCAAATTCTCCCTCCACTTCAGTATTGGCTTGTAGTCTCTGCAAGTTAAATAATTTACCTTGATGCCATTTTTTGTCTTTGTTGGAGGTATGCAACAACATTTCTTAGCATATTTTACAAACAGCATGGGAGGAAGCTCACAACTCTGCTTCACTCCACTGGTGACTGGGAAAGCATGAGAGTGTTGTCCTTCATTCTGAATTCACGCAAACATGCCATCATGAAAGTGCTGTACAATACTGATAACCTCCAGAGAGCTGAATTTTCCATAATCTTCTACAAGTCCTAATAACCGACTATCAAAGGCTCTGGTCAGGTCAAGGAATATTTTATGCAGACTTTTGTTCTGCTCATTGCATTTTGCCTGGAGTTGTCAGGCAGCAAATACTATGTCAATCATTCCTTGGCCCTTTTTGAAGCCACACTGCCTCTTGGGAAGATAACCATCTTCCAGATAAAAGATCAGATGATTATGGACAACTCTGGCAAGAATCTTGTCAGCAATGACAGAGAGAAAGGGAGAGAGAGAGAGAGA
>CM053594.1:64343559-64376296 GCA_028646575.1 Pseudocheirus occidentalis
TTTTTATCATGGAATGCCTTCTCTCCACCCCCCACCCCAGTTCTCATCTTTATGGTCATCCAGACCTCCTCCAGGAAATGCTCTCCTTCCTCATTTGCTCCTTCTTTGTTCCCCTCCTACCTGTGGATTGCTTCTTTTTAGGCTTTGTTGCTTGTCACAGGTAATATCCCCTGCCCACTAAATGTGGGTGTTTTTCTAGAGAGATGATGATGGGGTCTTGACATCTCCACTTTTGTTGAATTAGACTATTTAGATTGGAGAGGATAAGTCTGTGATCAGTCCAGCGCTTGATGCCACACATTGCCTTCGTCACTAACATTGTCTTCCACTTCTTACAATCATATGGCCTATTAAATGCTGAAGTTTGCTGCAAGGGTGCATCCATGAAGTATGAAATTCTTAAAAATTCTTTGAAATTTCAAGCTGAAGTTCTTCAAAGGGGAAAGAGTACTGGTGCATGATGTTTTATTTGTAGATGATTGGGCATTTAGCACAGCCTCTGAAGCTGAGATACAATAAGGTATGGATCAGTTTTCTGCTGTTTGTGCTAATTTTGGCCTAACAAATTAGACCAAGAAAATGTAAGTGCTAAATGTAAATTAGTTCACTTACTTTGGCAGTATACTTTCCCAGGATGTACACAATGATAATGAGGTTGAGGCATTCATTGCCAGAAGTAGCCCGGTGTTTGAGAGGTTCCAAAGGAATGTGTGGGAGAGAAGAGGTATTAGACTATCAAATTGATGGTCTACAGAGCTGTTGTGTTACCTCACTGTTGTATGCCTGTAAAACCTAGACCATATACCAGCACCATGCCAGGAAAATAAAATACTTCCATTTAAATTGTCTTAAGAAGATTCTGAAGATTATCTGACAGGATAAGATACCAGACACTGAAGTCCTTTCTTGAACTAAACTGCCAAGCATTCAAACTACTTCAGAGTGCAACTCCAATGGGCTGGCAACATTGTTCAAATGCAAAACATACACTTGCCAAAAAGACTATTTTATGGAGAACTCACACAGGGCACGTGCTCACATGGTGGTCAGAAGAAGCAACACAAAGACACTCTCAAGGTCTCTCTTAAGAACTTTGGACTGCTCAGCAAGACATGCCCTCATCAGAGAAGGTGCTGTGTTCTATGAGCAAAGCAGAACTGAAACAGCTCAAAAGAAACATGAGCTGCACAAATTTAGAGAATCCACCCCAAATGGTCTTAGATGGGCAGGGACCTGCTTCTGAGAGAAAACATTCTGAACTCTGTGTGTGTGTGTGTGTGTGTGTGTGTGTGAATGTGAATGCTTGGCAGTTTAGTTTGAGAAGCATTCAAACTCTACTTCAGAGAGTGCAAATCCAATGAGCTGGCCACGATATTTGAAGACTATTTTATGGAGAACTCACACAAGGCAAATGTTCACACAGTGGTCAGAAGAAGCAATACATAGATACTGTCAAGGTCTCTCTTAAGAATTTTGGAACTGGGGGTAGCTAGGTGGTGCAGTGAATAGAGCACCTAGATTAAGGAGGACCTGACCTGAGTTCAAATCTGGCCTCAGACACTTAACACTTACTGGTCATGTGACCTTGGGCAAGTCACTTAACCCCAATTGCCCTGCCTTCCCCCCTCCAAAAAAGAAAAAAAAAACTCTGAAATTGATTGTGTGATGTGGGAGACACTGGCATAGGACCACTTGATATGGCATGCCTACATCAGAGAAAGTGCTGTGCTGTATGAGCAAAGCAGAATTTAAGCAGCTCAAAAGAAACACGAAATGTGCAAGTTTAGAGAATCCACTCCAAATGTTCACATGGACTATTTGTGCCTGACCTGTGGTAGAACACTCTGAGTTCATATTGGTCTGCTCAGTCACAGTTGGATACACTATAATTTGACTCTAGCATAATGATGTCATTTGGTCTTCTTCAAAAACAAAAGACAACAACCAAGCATGTGTGAAAGAAGCCTCTTTGCTGGCTGCATCTATAACACTCTCAAGTTGGGACAGTCTTGCTATCTCTTTCCAGCTGTGTCTGACAGCAAAAGGTCCTGTTCACAGTCTACACAGTGTGGGCACCATGAACTGAGTTGGGTGTCTGTTAGTCAGTAAGGGCTAGCATAATGATTGTCAGAATAGTCTCAGGGAACTACAGAGTAGAGATTATACATCTAGTACCTACCTGAGTAACATTCAGCTGAGATCTTCAGGACCTGCAGAGGAATGTACCTAAGATGCTACAAAGTCAGCAGGGCAGCATCAGTTGCACAGTAATCACTATGAAGATCAGCAGGGACCAGGAAAGCCCATCAGAGCTATTAGCTCAACCATCAGGCATATCACCAGGAGACATTAGTGGTATTGTAGCATCAGAGGTTGCCCTTCCACATGTATGCTTGTGTGTGGGCCCCTTGTGTGTGTGTTACTCTTGTGTATATATTTGAGAAAGTATACTCTAGATTTATGAGGGGAGTGTCCTATTGCAAATATTAGTATTTTATTTCTTTTTAATTTTTTTTCATTTTTCAAAGTCTTTACTTTGAAATTACTGCATCCTTAAGTCAAGTAGGCAAAAAGGTGAACACTTCAGTGGAGGCTAGTGAGCCTTCATTTTAAATGAGTGTAGAACCAGAATCCCTTGAAACCATGATAGCTATTCTTGGGGTCCTACATGTGAGAGGAGGATGTCCCACCATACACCAGCCATCCTCTATGCTACATTCCTTCCTCGTGTTAACCTCTCAGAATTCTTATCTTCCTTCCTTCCTTCTCCCAAGCATTATGCTAAGGAAGAGAGGCTAAAGACAGAAATAGGAAAAAAAAAACGGTCTGTCTCTGCTCCTACAGAGCACACACTTTAAATGGGGAAGACAACACAAGGGGAACAACAATGGGGAAGTCTGCCTCTGTCTGGATGGAAAGGATACAGAGGAAGGATACCTTCTGTACCTAAGGATATAGAGGAAAGGTGGGAAGCAATGCTCAGGGGTCATTAGGATATACCATTAGGTCAGATTGACAGTGCCCATATATCTGAAGGAAACAGTGCCAGGAAAAGATAATAAAGCCTGGAGGACTTGAGGATACCTTGATGAATCAGTTCACCTCTACACTCAAATTCTTTAGCTTCTTTGTCCTATCAACAATCATGCCTTGCCAAGCTCCAACTACGGACTACTCTTACATCTGTCACCTAAATCTTGTTCATGTGCTGCTAAATGGAACTGATGAAAGTCATGAAGCTGGGATAACTGAGAGCACTTCAAATGTGTCACATATAACATTATAACATATAATGAAGCTCTTAATTTTTCTTAACAATGAATATTTAAAAATAAACATTTTAAAAATCTAAAAAAATAGAAAATGTTCTTCTAGGTGGAGTAGCCTGTAATCAGGTTCAAGAAATAATTCATTAAGAACCTTCACATTAAATCAATATATACTTTTAATACCCAGTGACTTCAATACAAAGGCAAAAACATGGGTGAACATCAAAAATACATCAGAAAATGTGGCTCAAAATTATTAAATGAAAGAGGTTTGCAGAGCACACAGAAGTTTCACATCTATATTTCATGAATATTTTCTTTTAAAAGCGTCCAAGAGGTGCTGGACCTGACAAGCACCAAAGATCACAAAAAAAATTTTTAAACATCTTAAGCATGGATATTACTACCAAAAATAAAAAAGACAAATATCAGCAAGTGCTGACCCATGTGCCTCCTTTCCCATCATAAAATCTTTGTGAGAATAACTTACAGACATATCAAAGGCATGTCTGATGAAAGGTAAGAAGGCAATAGATAGGCAAATGGTACTCTAAAGCAGACCACATCTTTGTGGTCACACAACCATAAAGTGTAGAGAATCCAATATTCCACTGTTTATTTGATGTTGACCTTATGTCATTTTATTTCATAGGACATCTCAAAATGCCCTATTCAGAATGCCATCTCAAAGTGTCCCCATCTACAAAGTGCCTCCTATGCATATCCCAACAAGTCACCCAAGCTCTGGTGTAACCCTCAACTCTTCAGTCACTCTATATGTCCAATCTATTGCCAGTCTTGTCATTTCTACTTTCACATCTCATATACAGTTATCCCTTCCACAAAGCAACTTTCCCCATAATGATTTCAGCATAAAAAATTAAATGGGAATTTTTTGGAGAGTTTTGCAGAAGCTGTAGACAATACACAAAGGCCAACAGAAGACGCAGAGCCTATGATCAAATACTCAACTCAGATTTTACAATAAGGTACTATAAACACCCTATAAAAGAAAAAGAAAAAAATTCAGACTTCTGGTACAAAGGGAGGGCCAAAAAATGTTATGTGGATTTTCCAAATCAGGGGGCCAGTGTACCCTTAACCCCCAAGCCGTGAATGGGATAACTGTATGTACTTTTCTCTCTTCTGACATAACCACCACCTGGGTATAGGTTCTTATCAACTCACTTTTGGACAACTGCAGTAGTTTTCTGGTTTGACCATTTCCCTATGAAATAAACTTCAGTTGCTCTCTGGAACCTTCAGGACCAAATATAAAAACCTATTTAGCTTTCAGAGCCCTTTACAATCCAATTTACAATCCAGTTAACACTGGCCTTCCTGTTCCTCACACAGGCCACTGCTACTCTGTTGCCCAACTTTGTGCCTTTTTGCTGGTTGTCTCCCATGCCTGGAATATTCTCCCTCCTCATCCTCCGATTCTGAGTTCAAATCCTAACATTACAGGAAGCCTTTCTCAGTGCCCCTCAATGCTAGTGGTTTTTCTCTGATTGTCTCCAGTTTACCCTGTAGATAGCTTGCATATACATAGTTGCATGTTGTCTCCCCCATCAGAATATGAGCAGGGACTATTTCTGCCTCTTTTTATCCCAGGCACTTAGCACAATGCCTGGCACAAAATAAATGCCTGTTGACTTGGAAAAGGGTTTATCAATAGATAGTAGTATTCTCTAGATGCTCCTCCTTGCATATGACACCAGGTGGATCATTTAAAAACCTAGAATACTGAAGAGTCTCCTTAATGAGGTCCATGATAATTCAAGAGTTCGACTAAACTATCCACACATAGAAAACCAAATGGGAGAAGAATGTAGACTATGATATGCAGCTAGATGGCTAATGTATTGAGATGATACATTAAAATATATATATATATCTTGGATATATTCATGGAAAATGAACTGCACCAAAAACAATGGGGAGAAGAGAGCAAACTAGACTGCATTCAGTAAACTAAGCAAATGTGTTTAGCAATCACAAACTTCTTGAAAGCAAAGACCCATCTTTTCAACACCAATATTTTTCTGGTTATGCTAAGTTGCTATGAAATAGGAATATCAGTCTCCAAAAGATTAAAGGTTGTAGGTCACCCAAAAGGCAATGGAGAAACGTGGTGTACAAGAGTAGTATGTAGCACATTACCAAATGCATGCCATTGTTGGTGTAAAAGACATCATTAAAACAATACAGTCCAGCAGAATTGAGAGAGGAAACACACCAGCCCTTCTTTGGACAGAGGCAGGGGATATAGATGTGGTATGAAAATATGGTATGTGATTGTTGTGCAAATTGGTTGTCCATGAATTTTTAATTGCTAGGAAAGGATTAATGGTAGTGGTCTGGAGAGGGAATGGAGTTTAAATCTAAATGAATGCTTTGAAAACAAAAGCAACATTAAAGAGGAGGTAGGCTGAGGACATGAAGAGCAAGAGAAAACAGATTATCCATGTGGTCCACTGGCACCTATATATGATCAAGAGATCTAGAGGACAGCCCCCAGTACACTGGGTGGAGGGTGTAGACTCTACACTGTATTTATAATATGAGATTTATAGGAAGGTACAGATCACGGTAGCACAGCATGAGAAGGTATAGATTCAATCTGTATTACTGGGAGTTCCCACACTGATGAGATTACAGATCTGCTAAGTATCAGTGAACAAGAAAACATTTTTTATCTGAGAGGTTTTCATTCATGCCCTTCACTATCCTCTGCCACCACCAGTTTTTGGTTTTGTTTTGTTTTTCTGAGAGGATTATCTCCCTTCTCCCATTTACATTAACCAAATACAATCTGTCAGATGTTACTCATTTTCTCCAGTTCATCTGTCATAGAATTTAAAGCTGAAGGGGATCTCAGGGATTATCTAATCCAGAAGATATCAAAGTGTGATCCAAGGATGTTCAGGGGTCCCCAAAGACCCATTTAGTTGGTCCACGAGGTCAAAACCTCCAGTGCCTAGCAGAGTGCCTACCACACAGCAGGCAATTAATGAAAGTGTATTGACTGAATGAAAATTATTTTTCATAGTAATACTGTTTCATTTCTAATGTGATGAATATCAATAGATATAAGCCATCATATAAACAGATGTAATTACGGAAGAGTCCTCAATAATTATTGAGTGCAAAGAGGACTAACCTTAGGTCGAAAAATTCTCAAACTGCCAAATCCAACCTCTTGAGATTTAACAGAAGATGACACTGAAGTTTAGAAAGGTTAAGTGTTTTGCTCAATGTCATACAAAGTAGTAATTAACAAAGCTGAGATTTGAACCCATCCTCTAATTACAAATGAGGTGTTCTTTCCACCGCACTATGATGCCCTATTTAACAGAGAAATTTTTGTTTTTGTTTTCATAAGACAAGGACTGTTATTTAGAAAAACCAAAAACCTCCAAAACTTGGAGATTGCTTCTGATAAAGCACTATAGCAAGGGGGTTATAGGGCAAACTGCAGTTCTGTTCATCTTGTTCCTATTTTGGCAATGTATATGATTTTATTTCCTGTGGTTTCAGTAACCTAAGTCACAATTTTTCCATCATGATGATTCTTCTAACAACTAGCAGGCACTCAAAAAAAATTATGTGATGATTTAATCTTAATGATATTTTGATTCTAAGAATTATTCTACCCCTAAATGTTGAAGATGAAACCTAACAGCAGGTGTAGGCCAACAGCTGCTTGTCAACTCTGGGTATCAATGCTGCAACTCAAGTTACATGACCATCCCAATCCCAGTGGTGGCTCTAGCAAATACCTCTGGGACCCAGTATGAGTGGAAATGAGGCAACACCCAAACTCTTGGACAATTTTCAGGAAATAAAACTATTTAGGAAAAGAAGGGGGGGAAGGAAGAGTACTAGCAGAATTCAAATTTTGAAACAAAGTACGGGGTTAGATGATAAAGAATTATGTTGTGGGGAGTAGGTTCAGGCTAGGAGAGGGGAACCGCCACAAATGGCCCTCTAGGTCCTCAAGTACAGCGCTTTGACTGAATCCAAACTTCAAGTGGCAGGTTCCCCACCCCTGGTTTAGGCAGCTGTCTACTACCAAGGAACCAATAAAAGTCCAACAAAAGTTTCTGATGACTCCCACTGCCTCTCCTCACCCTTTCCCTGGTTTTGTGGTCTTTTCCCCATCAAAGGAAAAGAAGGCTAGAGGGCTACACAGCTGCCCCTGATTTCCTGAGTTGATTAAGGGCAGTAAGACAATGATTAGAGGCTAATGCTCAGATTTGGTTTTATAATCACTTATCAAAATCACTTCATGGATGTTTGGGGAAGAGACAGGCCACCAAGGGGACTTAAGAGTATCAGGCAAGAGCATGACCACAAGTGACCAGATTATTCAGATGACAATGGAGACAGCTTTTTCTGCCTATTACTCTGGAGGAAGTGGGGATGGTGGTGCAGAACATTAGGGTAGGGGCAGGGGAGTGTCAAATACTTAGCACTAAACTCTTGGAGCAATAAAATGACCCAACCCAGGTCACTAGAATGCTTTAGCACACATGCTGCAGAAGCCAGGGATCACATTCTCACATATTTTCCAGGGAAAACAGGAGACCCTGTCATTTCAGAGCCAGTATCATTAATTATCTAAATGCTCAACATTTTTGTAACTGACAGCCTCTAACACTGCTGCATTTTTTAGTGGACAGCCAGTATCATCACCACCCAGAATCAAACAACGATTAGGCTACTCCCAGAATGAGTTTAGGCATTTGAGGACAGTCTAGAGGTGGAGATGGGGGAGTCTTAACATGCACTGAGAAGCAGGCACCAAGTGATATACTCCAAAATCAGGACACTCTGTCCCTGAGAACAATAGGTCTGATGGACATGCTCAACCAACTGGACAAGGTTTTAACATTAGAGAACAGGGAAGAATGTGGCCCAAAGGATTTGGGTAGAAGAGGAACTAATGGGTCCTAAGCACCACCTGGAAGCCACCTGAAACTGGGAAGCATCTTAGTGTTGGCAGTATGGGCAAATCATGGTGTATACTTTCAGTACATCCTGGAGGCCCAGAATAGGAAAGAAGTTTGTGCAGATGCACTACTGGAAGTAAATATTATAGACAGTAACCACTACTGATCAATATCCAAGGAATATAGAATGTGCCATATCAGGGCCAACCTAGGGCTCATGTTTTATACTGGGGCCCCACACACTCAACTTCCGGGTGCAAGCAGGCTTTCCTTGATGGGAAAGCCAAGTTATTACCCTCCATCAACCTGGACTCAGAGGCAAAAATTCACTAAGAGTCCAGCATTACCAGTGGAGAGAAGTTTTGAATTCTCAGCATACTGCACAGAGCACGGAAAGGAGAAAACATCATCCTTTCCCCCTCAAAAGGAGTAAGGGGGGAGGAGGGGCTTTATATCTAAGCTTAAAGGACTATGGACAAGTCTTTTGACTCCAAATCACTTTGGAGAATAGACCTCATGAGGAAGCGTAGTCTTACAGGCTACAGAAAGGATTGACTTCTACTTAGCAACAGTCAAATCCTCAGAAGGACATTATCAATCAACAAGTATATTACTAAGCATTTATGTGCTAGGCACACAGCAGATGATTAATAGATGCTAGTTGACCAGTTGGGGATACAAAGACAAAAATAAAACAAAAAAAAACTTTCCCTGCTCTCCAGGAGCTCCCATTCTATCAGTATGAGAAACAAAAAAGATAAACTAAATAGTCTTAAGACCAGCAAATGCTTCAGGTTTTGCACACCCTTCCCTATAACACTGCAGTAGGGTGACAATTCTCTAGGCTAAGTCATAGAGAACAGCTGTGTCACCAAGGCTGTGGGGAACACAGCTGCCTCCATTTCTGCAGTTTTATTTAAGGGGATTAGGAAGAAGGTTCAAAGACGTGGTTGGGCCTTTTGGAGCTAGAAAACCAGTCTGGGTGTAGTGAAGGAAAGAGTTTGGACAGAAAACTGGCCTGCTGCTGAACAAGTTTAATGAGACAATGTATTGAGTGCTTGGGAGATTTGGGTAGAACTAGAGGATTCAGGAGAGACATTACCTGAAGAGAGAAATTAAATTAGCAGGAGGGGGAGATGGTTTAGAGGAAAGGATTCTATGACTGGTATACTGCAGAATGGAGGCAGGCTTGGGTGTGTGAGGTCTGACCAGAAGGGGCTGTGTACAGGAGCCTGAGTCCTACTAGCTAGAGCTGGAAAGCATCTAGGAGATTCAACTCTATTGACAAAAACATTATTTAACCATTACATATTAAAAAAAATAATTTCATGAGAAGACAACTAAAAACTGGCAGGATGATAAGTCTTATCATCCGGGTTGTGCTCTGAAGGGAATTGGATGATTCTAAGGACACACGTGCTAGCCATCTTGGGGAGAAAATACCTAAACAAGGGTCAGAGGTGGGAGATGGAAGGGTGTTTACAGGGAGCAGGTAGTAAGTCAGCTTGTCCTGAATAAAATACATAAAAAGAACATTAAACAAGACTAGATGTCAGGATCAGAAGTTTGTAACTTATCTTAGTAGTAACTGGGGCTCCTTGGAATTTCTTAAGCAGGGGAGTGAATGGCTACATCTGTGTCTTAGCAGCATTATCAACTGATCAGCTGTGAGGATGGAGTGGAATGAAAGAAATTAGAGTCTAAAAGGGAAGCTATTTTAATAGTCTTGTGGAGAGGTAATGAGAGCCTGAAATAGGGTAAAGGCTGCCTAAGTGGAGAGAGAGGTTGGACTAAAAAAAGGAAAAGGCAGAATTGACAAGTTTTACCAACTGTTTGAGTCTGGGAGATGAGAGAAGGAAGAAACATGTAGGATCCTGCGGCTGTAAAATCTGCAAGTTGTTTGGGGAAAAATACAAGTTCTGTTTTGAACAAGGCTGAGTTTGAAATGGCTACAGGACATTGGAAGGAGATACACAAGTGAAGATAATTTAAGACAGGCTAAGGCTGAACAAATTTTGGTGTCATATGCATAGAGCCAATGGCTAAAACCATGGAAGTTGATGTCACCAAACAAGTGTAAAGACAAGGGTCCACGCGGGACAAAGCTTTAGGGGTTGTCAACGTTTAGTAGGTGTGAGGGCGATGACCCAGGAAAGCAGACTAAAGAGTGATCAGAAGGGTAGGAGAACCAAAAGAGAGAATAACATCACAGGAATCAAGGAAAGATGATGTCCAGAAGTGAGTGTGCCAAGGTGTCAAAAGCTGCAGAGGGGCCAAATAGAATGAGGATTGAGAATAGGTCAGTGGGCTCAGAGTAAGGAGACTGTTAGTAACTTTGAACAGGGCAGTTTTAGTTAGTTAGTAGGATAGGAAGCCAGAAAGCAAGGGGCTGACATATGGAGAGGAGGTGAAAAAATGGAAGCACCAAGTACAGATAACACCTTCAGAAGAGTTTGGCTATAAAAGGGAGAATACAGGTTAAGAAGGGAATAGTAGGGAGAAGTTAATTTTTTTTGTCAACATTATTTTAATGCAATAGTTACTGAATAGATATTATTTAAATCACCTCCCACCCCACAAATATCACTTCCCCTTCCTACAATGACCAGTCAGAAAACTCAGTGACTTCCAAAATAAAATTATGTTAAGTATGTTTTTAACAGTAAGTTATCTCATCCAATGAAGACATAAATGGGCCCACATCTCCTATACATCAATAACAATGTCTCTAATGAGCTACATTGGTTAATTGTGGTATCCAATTTACCCTCAGCAAAGAACAAAACACAAAAACCCAACATTGTTATTTGGCATTACAACAATTTAACATTCACCTAAGGCATTGGCATGTGCACAGAAAACTTCTGTCTAGGCAAAAAATGGAGAAAAGATTTCTTACAGAAATCCAACATCCCTCTGATGAATGCAATCACGTTAGACAGATTTTTCAGGAAAAGCTTGAGTTACATGTTCTCTTAAGCTGAATATCAATACACATATCAAGTGAAGGATTTTTAAGTTTGGGGGAAACTCAGGCATGTTATCAGGTGGTGGCAAAGAGATAGCAAATCAAGAGAAACTGAAGAGAAAGAGTACAACGGAGGGAGTAAGTTCCTAGAAGAAATGGGCCTGGATAGAGAACAATCTAATATCTCATTTTACAGAGGAAGATACTGAACCCCCAAAAAAAGGTGGTGATTTACTCAGAAAAGTAAAGCAAGATCACAACCTAGACTAGTTTGAAATAGGTCTTCTTGCTTGCAGCCCAAAAAAAGTAGCCTAGAAAAGGGGCTATGGACCCAGAAACAAGGCTAGAAAACACCTAGGTTCAAATTTGCTCGCTCCTCTCTATGTCTCATATAAAGTTGTGAGTTAATTATCTATGTACCCATCACTACTGAAGTGAGCTCCACAGTTGTATCATACCTTACCCTAGTGGGCTGCAAAATGACTCAATAAAGGTTCCTGTAGATAAATGCAAACTGTAGAGAGAATTCTTGTGCCTATGAGACCCCTGTCAATTCTGAGATTCTGTGGGCAGTGTAAGAAACATTTTTTAAAGCAGTTATTTGCACAGTACTGACAATACAGACAACCTGTCTTCAACATTGACCATAGTAAACTAAGTCAAAAGAAGGCAATTTTCGAGGATACCACTAGGGAGCCTTAAAGAAATCTTAGGCAGGGTCTAGAAATCTGTACCAATGCAAAGACGTAGGAGATTGCAAGTCAAATTTAGGAAACAGTTGGTATGCCAGTTTGGCTGAAAGTAGGGTGTAAAGAATATGACATAGCTATCAATTACTAATTATTAACTATTAATCTATCTATATGTAAAAATTATGGAGGGTCTTAAAGATCAGATTAAGAAATCTTTGTTTGGGGGCAGCTAGGTGGTGCAGTGAATAGAACACCAGCCCTGGAGTCAGGAGGACCTGAGTTCAAATCTGACCTCAGACACTTAACACTTCCTAGCCGTGTGACCTTGGGCAAGTCATTTAACCCCAATTGCCCGCCTCCCCCCCCCCTACAAAAAGAAAAACCACTTTATTTTTCCTGAAAGTGACAGAGTATTTAAAAGGTCCATAAAGGGGAGTGACATGGTCAGTCATGTTTCACTAAGTTTCACTAGCTGTATACAAGATTAACTGAAAATAGGAAAAATAACTAGGAGGCTATTGGAATAGTCCAGGCTATAAATGATAAGGTCCTGAATTAGGGTGGTCGCAATTTGAGTTAAGTGAAGTAAAGGGGATTGCTATGAGGGGCATTCCAGAGAAATAAAATAGATTTGATTAACTAGGGGGGTGAAGAGAAGGAAGAATCAAGAGAAGTGATAAACCTGGGTGATTAGGAAGATGGATGTGAATTCTGCTTTCAATTTGTTTTAGGTGACTATAGGACATGCAGGGGTGAAAATCTAGTGGGCAACTGGTGAGTTTCAGTGGTTCCCCATTCCCTCTAGGATAAAAATACTTCTGTTTGGCATTTAATGCCCATTTATAACTCAGCCCTAACCCATCTTTGTGTTCTGATCTCACGTTATTCCTCCACACACTCTGTGTTTAAGTCCACATTGTCATACTAATCTTCAGCATGATGCTGCCATCTCCATCTCTTTGCACAGGCTGCCCCCTCTTGCCTAGAAACCCTCGTCCCTCACTTCTGCCTCACAAGGGCCACCTCCTTCAGGAAGCCTTTTCTAATTGCTCTCCAGAGCTGTTAGTGTTCTTCCTCCCTTTCCCAAATCATTTTGTATTTATTCTCCAGATGCTTATCTGAATATGTATGGTTTCTCTCAAGTGGACAATAAGCTCCTTCAGGGCAGAGGCCATCTTGTTTGCCCTTACATATCTGGCACCTTTTTCCATGCCTGGCACAGCAGGCCCTCACCAAGTGCTTGTTGAATCAGACTGAATGCAGAACTGGAATTCAGGAGAGTGATTATGACTGAATATATAAACTTGAGAGTCAATGACACTTGAACTCTTCTGTGTAGTCACAGAGACAGGAGAGACAGGTGAACCAAAGCAACCTTATTGCTGTTTCCTATGCCCTACTGCACTGCCTTTGCTCTGGCTATCATCCAAATCTGAAATATAGTTCTGTTCATCTCTGCGTTTTACAATCCCTTCAAGGTTCGGCTCAAGTACCACCTTCAAGTTGGTGGTTCTTTCTTTTCTTCCCCAGCTACTAGAACCTTTCCTCAAATCATTTATATTTATTTTGTAAATGTCCATATATGCATATAGTCTAGCCCGGATGGATTGGAAGCTTGTCAAGAACAGGGACTGTTTTCCTTCTGTCTTTGTATTTCTAACACTTAACAGAGTACGTGACACACAGTAGGTACTTAATAAATGCTTGTGGATTGATTGAAGAACTAAGGCAAGGTTTTAAGGGACATCCCCACTTGTGGCAGGAGATGGATGATGAATCAGAAAAGGAGATTAGGAAATGAGAGACAGAAGAACCTTAAGAGAACAACAAACTGAGCCCAGAGTGTATCCAGAAGGAGGGGATGGTCGCTGCAAAGAGGGAAAGCACAAGGAATGAGAAAAGGAGATAACTGTTCACCTTAAATAAAGTGATCTAAGTTTTCTAGTGAGATCCAAAGTCACCTTTGCATGGAATTAGGGAGTGAGAGTGAGGCTGATTGATGCATGAGGCTGCTCATTCCATCCCTCCTCCCCAACCTTGACCCCAAAACTCATTGTTTCTGCCTACTTCTCACGCAAACTTCTCACTTCCTTCAGCTCCTTCAGGAGTCGGCCAATTCTGACCAGGGCATGCTGACCCATTCTCACATCTTCCTCATTTGCCTGTCTTCCATCAGCTTAGAATAGCGCTCAGGACACACACACATACGATTTCACATCCCAATCTTCTTGTTTTACAGATGAATAAACTGGCACCCAGAGAAGATGTGAGAACTACGTAAGGTCACACAGATAGTAAGCAGTAGAGCCAAGATTTTAACCCGGATCTTCTGACTCCAAATCCTCTGTTCTCAGTATTACCCAAATTGTCTACATTCTGTCTACTGTGTATCCCCATAAACAGCTTTCTGGAAGCTAGAAAAGTAAGAGACAGCCTGCTGGACAGAAGAAAACAGGATCAGGAATTAAAACTGGAAAGGGCTTTATAGGTGAAATTCCCATTTGTATAGCTGAAGAGGGGGACAGAAATGAAGAGGTTCTAGGACTTCCCAGAGTTGTGAGATCAGATTTATGAAAAAGCCACGGCTATACCTAGGCAACCTGAATCCTGAAGAAGCATTCAAGTGACAAGCACAGCACAGAGCAGGAGTGAGGTGTGGTAGTGCACTGCCCCCCACAACACCTCTGATTTTTTCTGGATAACTCCCAGCAGTTTGGGATCTCCTGCTGGGGTAAACCTCAGAGGCACTTCTTGGTTTTAGATTAGCTTCTCAATACCCCTTTCTTCTTTCCTTCCAACTTCCTTCCTAGGTGCCACTACTGTTTCTAGGCCCCTCCAAAAACACAGAACCTCATTTCCCAGTACCTCCCCATCCCGTCCCTGAGGCAGGAGTATTTAGGTACCAGCAGGGTTTCTGAAGGTTTTTGCTGCTCTAACTACAAGAGGATGGATTGGGAGCTTAAAAGAAGGTCAATGAAAAGAACAAACAAGGAGCAAGTTACAAGCATCATAAAAACAAGTTTTCTCTGGTGTTCACTGGAATGTCATAGGAATTTGGTCTCTCAGCTCTCTTGACCCAGCTACCACAGAATCTTTTTGTTTCAAGAGCAATGCCTGAGCCCTCTTTCCTTTTTGTATTCAGGACAGGTGCTTTTGCATACCCCCTCTATTCAGCAGTCTCCTTCCAGCGCACCCCTGATCCCCAACTTCTCCTTTGCACTAGGTCTTGTAAGGTAAGACACTGGTACACAGAAAGACTAACTAGGTCTTTGTTGGGCAAAAAGGATGAAACTGAGATTAATATATGTTTCAGAGTTATCCCAGATGAAAAGTCTGATCCAATGCTACCTCTTTCACAAGGGCTACTCTGGGTGGTTGCTCACTGTCTAGAATGACTCCTCTGGTGTTCAATAAGCCCAGAGCTCCGCAGAAAGGCTTTCCCACATTCCTCACATTCAAAGGGTTTCTCTCCAGTGTGAATTCTCTGATGCTGAATGAGGGTTGAGATCAGCCTGAAACCTTTCCCACATTCACTACATTCATAGGGTTTCTCCCCAGTATGAATTCTCTGATGCTTCCTAAGGCCGGAACTCTGGCTGAAATTTTTCCCACATTCACTACATTCATAGGGTTTCTCTCCAGTGTGAATTTTCTGGTGTCTGATAAGGACTGAGTTCCGACTAAAGGCTTTCCAACACTCAGTACATACATAGGGTTTCTCTCCTGTGTGAATCTTCTGATGTCTAACAAGGTGTGAACTTTGATTGAAGGCTTTCCCACATTCATTACATTCATAGGGTTTCTCTCCAGTGTGAATTCTCTGGTGCTGAATAAGGTGTGAGCTTCGACCAAAGGCCTTTCCACAATCATCACATTTATAAGGTTTCTCTCCAATGTGAATTTTCTCATGTTCAATAAGATCTGAGGCTTCTTGAAAGATTTCACCACAAGTATCACAATGAGCATCCTCTGTGATAGGAAATCTCTGATCTGTAACATGATTTGAACTCAGACTGAAGGTTCTCTCAAATTCATCAAATTCTTGGCTTTGCTCCCCTATGGGTCCTGTCTGGTGGATTGTTGTTACTGGTCTGAAACTCCTTTCCAAGGAAAGGGATCTGTTCAGGCTTTCCTCCCCAGATTTTCCTGGCTGCCTCTCTAACCTGACCTCCTGTTCAAGAGCTTCCCCAAACACAGGTCCTTGGGAAACTTCCTCTGTGGGTCTTTCTGAAACCATCCACTGGGATTCCACCTCTTCAGAAATTTCCTGCTTTAGAATTAACTCCTCATTCACAGTCCTGGTTTCATGATCTAAAATAAAGAAAAATGTAAATGTCACTCAATACTTAATCTGAGACAAAGGACCTCAAGGCAGAAACAGTACAATCTCAATGAAACAAAGATCTTTTTTTTCCCTTCAACTTTAGTTTATCCTTTCTGTAAATTTTCCCTGTTGCCCAGGGCAATAAAAACCCCCAACAAAAAGGTTTATGAACCATCTTAACTGTGATCTCATTATGGAGCAACAACAAGAAAGAAAAGGATAAAAAGGATGCAGTGCACCAAAGTGACTTCAGAGATGAGGAAAAAATGAGGGTAGAAGGGTGGCCAGGGCAATAGAAAAATCAAGGAGATGGCGTTCAATAGGAATATCAAAGATGAATAAGGACTGATTTTTTTCACACTCCTCAATTTTTCTCCTAAAGCCTCTAATTACACTTTCTCCTTTTCCATACTCAATTGATGACCTTTACTGTCTTAAGCAGACTAAGGCCATTTTGAGAGAGGTTCCCCTTGTGTTCTCCTCTCCTCCTCTCAAAATACTTACTCTCGTTCTTCCCTCTCAGATTAGGCTTCCTACTTAATAAGGATAACCCAAACCCTTGGATCCTTAATTCTATTCAATTTCAACAAATATATTTTTCAATATTAATTTAATAGATGTTTTAATAAACATTTATTAAGCATCTAGTAAATTTAAGGTAATGGGGATAAAAGGTTAACAAATAATTGGCTTTCAAGTTGCTGGTCTTAAGGAGCTTAGATTCCACTATGTGGTCGTTCAATAAGGTAGAGTTTGAAGACAGCAAAAGAGAGATGCCAACAAGATGGTCAAGGAAAATTTAAGGAGGCAGAGAACACTTTTCATTGTAGGAACTGAGAAAAGCTTCAAAGAGAAGATGGCAATTGAGTTCAGGCTTAGTTGAAGAAAGAGTAAGTATACTGCAGAGGTGGGTAGCCAGACACACGTTGGAGAATAAACACCAATTATAATGGAACAAAGGGTACATGAAAGTCATTCTGGATTCCTCATTATTTCTCAATCCTCATATGCTATCTATTGTTAGGGCCTTTTGATTTCACCTTTGCAACATCTCTGCAATAAATACTCTTCTCTCCTCTCTACTACTACCATTCCAATCCTTCCTTCATTCAGCTACTAAAGTGATTTTCCAAAAGCACTGGTCTAAGTCACTCCCCAGCCCTGCCCCAATCCCCCCCAATAAACAAACTTTTTATTGCCTCCGAAGCAAACACAAAACTCTCTATTTGGCATCCAAAGGCCTTTATAACCTGGTCCCCTCCTACCTTCACAATCTTCTTACACCTTACTTTTCAACATGCACTCTTTAATCTAGAGACACTAGCTTCTTGGCTTTCCCCATGAACAAAGTACTTCATCTCTTGGCTCCCAGCATTCTCTATGGCTGTCCCCCATGCCTGGAATGCTCTACCTCCTCCACTTCAACTACTGACCTCCCTAAATTCCTTTAAGTCCCAACTAAAATCCCACCTTCTGTAGGAAGTCTTTCCAAATCCTTAATTTAATCTTAATTCCAATGTCTTCCTTCTGTTAATTATTTCCTATTTATCTTGAATATATCTTGCTTTGTTTATGTTTGTTTGCATGTGGTCTCTCCTATTAGACTGTAGACTCCTTGAGGGCAGGGACTATCTTTTGCCCCTTTTTGTAACCCCAGTGCTTAGCCCAATGCCTGGCACATAATTAATACTTAATGATGAAAAGGAATTTATGTGAAATCATACTACAAAGGCAGGACCTTAAGGAGGGTCTTAAATTCTGTTCATTTAAGAGTTTGCATTCCATCCTATTGATTTGTCATCCAATCTGTCTACTGCTTCCTAGCTCTTAACTTATAATATATTCTGATTTATCCTATCCTATAAAAACTTTCCTTTGATCGTGCCACCTTTCAAATTATCATCCTCACCTTTACATCTCTACTGTCAGGCTTTCTGGGTCTACTTCTTCACAATCCACTTAATCCTTAGCCTCCTTCAGTCTGACTTCTGCCCACTTCTCTTCTGAAACACTGACTGTTAAGGTCAACTTTAAATGCAATGAATTCTTTTCTGTCTTCATCCTCTTTATTCTCTCTGTGGCATATGACATTGTGGACCACCCCTTACTTGTTGATATTTCTCTTCCTTTGGCTTTCAAGACACACTATTGTGATTCTTCTCCCATTGTTTATTTCTCTGTCTTTTCATAGCTACTCTTATACCTGCCTCCTAAATATGGGTGGTTCTTCAGACTCTCATATACTATCACAGTTTCAATTATTGCTTCGATGTAGATGATGCCACATGCAACATGTCCTCAAAACTCCAGTGTTGTACTTTCAACTGCCTGTTGAATATCTCTTAGTACGTTATGCCAGCATCTCAACATCTCAAATTTAGCATGCTCCAATTCAAACTCATTTATCCTGCAAGCCTGACCTTCTTCCAATCCCTTTATTTCATTTAATGGTACCACTATTCCTCCAGTACTACTAAATCCCACTTTAAAAATCTGATTTAGGCTACCTCCATACAAATACTCAATTTAATCCTCGTCCTTCTACTCACAGCAACCACCCTAATTTAGGCCCTCATCATCAAATCCTATCATTTCTATCTTTGTTAACAACCCTCCAATCTAGGCCCTTCTATTGGCTGAAAAACAATTATTTGGCTACAGCCACTCATGGAGCATCTGTGTTTTGGCAGATGGAATGCTTGCACCAATGAAATCATAGATTTTTAAAAGTCTTTAAGTTCCATTAATGGGAAGGAGAGAATACCTTGTTGGGGATCCTGGAGGGACACCAGGGTTCCATGGTGAAGAGATTCAGACTTTGTTCTTGAAGAGTCACTGATAGGAGGCAAAGCAGATGACTCTGGCACTGCTCCCAGGATTGTCATCTCTGTCGCTTTCTCCTCTGACAGTACTTCTGGTTGCTGGGCAAAGCCTGGTACCTGGGGGACCATTAGGAACATAGCAGGTGAGAACAGGGCTATGAGAAAAGGTGAAGTCTACCCTTAGCATAGTGACAGGAACCATATTCTGGGCTCTAGGGAAGATTCCAATTGCCTGGGAACCTGGGGCCAGAGGAACACCCAGAGCTCCTGCCTCCAGATCTGCATCCTGGGGTAAGAGGCAGGAGGATATCAAAGACAATAAACACTAGTGAGGCATGGCATCATCCAAGAAGGCCTGGCAGGGCTCATGAAGATAAAAAGTGCTTGACTGCAGGCAAAGGAAAGGATGTGAGAGAAACCTTGAATGCCATTAACAGATAAGGTACATGGAGTAGATATAGATCACAGATTGAGAATTAGAAGGGACCTTAGATATTGAGTCTAATCCTGATTTTATAGACAAGGAAACTAAGGCCCAGGTTAAGTGACCTGACCAGAAAAGTACAGCTATTGTCTGAAGCAGGCTTTGAATTCAAGTCTTCCTGACTCAAAGTCCACTGCTTTAACCCACTACCCCAGGAGGTAGTAGAAGGGCACAGAATTAAGTTCACTGTACTCTGAAGAGACAACTCAGAGGAATTCCAGTCACAGGAGATTTAAGTAAAGAACTCCGGCATCAACGTAAATGGCATCTTTTACTTTTTTACAATTTATCTTACCACAGTTTGAGAAAAAATATTCCTATGTAATCTGCCTGGCCCTAATTGAAACCCAATCCCTGCCTTATATCATTCCTTCTTTAAAAAAACTCCTGTTGCCAGGGATGGCTCGGAAACTTGACTATATTGCATCTGTCTTATGAGACAGACAAGTGGATCCATCAGAGCTACCCTGAGGAATTTGTCCCAACCCTTTTATTAGCATTCATGCTTTTACTTCTCAGGGCAAGGAAGTCTCTAAGCTTGTGAGACAGGAAAACTTCTGATTTGTTGGGAAAAAACCTCAACATCAATAATCAGCCAAGAAGTCTCAGAGTTGGAAGTGACTGGAGATAATCTTGTTTGACCCCTTCATTTTATGAGGACACAGAATGGAAAGGAGAGGAAAAGTTGGTTTGTCCAACATCATAGAATAAGAAGGTGACACAGCCAGGATTCAAATTCAGGAAAATCAGTTTTCTTTCTAAAGCAAAAGGCAGAAACTGTATATTGTAGTCAAGAGAGCTTTAGAGAATCAGAAGCCTGCCAGCCTAGACTCTATTCTGTGCTGAGGACAAATCTCTGAATGGGAATATTTTGTACTACACCTCCCTCTCCATTTTGTGTTCTTTTGCCCCTGTGCCTTTTTCTTCCCCTTCCTTATGCCTAAAAAATCCTCCTTCCCACTTCCTTATCCCCTTTGCCTTTCTGAGGTACATACCAGTGATACAATGGAAAGTGCTGGATTTGGAGTCCAACAATGTGGGTTCAAATCCTGGCTCTGCCCCTTTCTAGCCAAGAACTAGCTCTACAGCACTAGGGAATCCACCTAACCCCTCTGGGTTAGTTTCCCTGCCAATAAACAACATAGGAGGACCAAAATCCATGAGCCTTTAAAACTTAACTCAAATACCACTGCTTCCACAGAGATTTTTTTTTTTAATCCATCAGTAACAAACATGCAGTGACTTCAAGCTATGCTTTGTAATGGTAGAATTCATTGCGAATTTTTGCATATTAGAGAATCACTGTTTTGTAGCTTATTTCACTACTAGACTAAGAGTTTATCTAAACTTTCTATCCCACCTCTTCCTGCCCCCAGAGTCTAGAATGGTGTTCTGCACCCAACAAATGTACACAATGGACTGAACTGTGAAACTTGGAGAAGTCCCCTTCCCTCTTGGGTTTCAATTTCCCCATCTGTAAGAGGAAGCTGGACTAGATGCTCTATAAGGCCCCTAAAGATCTAATGATCAGGGTTTCTCAGGTTCTCTGTCTTTCCCGAGCACTTCCTAAGTCTTTCAGCCTTCACAAGGTGCCAGAGGACACTAAAAACAGTCTCTGCCCTTACGGAGCTTACAAAATCACAGAGGAAGAAAAGAATACACTTCAGACAACATATTCTACACTGCTCTCTCTACTACCATAGAATAGTTGTAGTCTTCACTGGTGGCTTTACTCACCCTGATGTTATTAAACAATCAATCAGTCAATCCACAATTACTTATTGGGCTCTATTCTACTCTAGCAGTAGAAACACAAAGATAAAGAGGGAAAAGTCCTTGCCCAGCACAGGCAAAACACATGGTGATGAGGGTTTGAGACTTCTTGTAGGAGGTGACACTTGAGCTGAGCTCTAAAAGAAGCTATTCTGGGAAGAATTTTGAGAAACAAAAAGCGAGGAAGGAGTGCATTCCAGGTATGAGGGACAGCTAAAACAAGACTACTTGGCTCCTAATCGCCAAGGAAGTGAATGAAGGAGCCAGATTTAATATGGTGACATTGACCAATGTAAGGTTCCTGAGCTATGGAACCAATTGTAACAAAGGCTAGAAGGGATCCAACAAGAAAGCATTCATTTGATAGTCTCCAAGTATTACTGTCTATATTTCTGTAATGCATATCTGTATAATCACAATACAATCTATGAAATTATGTATTTCTTTTTAAATAAAACATCTAAACATGCACAGTATGTGAGAGACACCTCGTAGCTTGAAGTATTTCATATAGGATTATGCCCTTGAAAATTATTTTTAAAAAATTAAAAAAGTGGAGTGTGAGTCCCAATGCTAACAAAAGACTGTCAAACTTGAGTTTTAGAAAACCCTCTAGTTTGCTGTTGTTCAGTCAAGTCTGACTCCTTGTGACCCCATTTGGGATTTTCTTGGCAAAGATAATTAATGGAGTGGTTTGCCATTTTCTTCTCCAACTCATTTTACAGATGAGGAAACTGAGACAAACAAGGTGAAGTGACTTACTTGCCCAAGGTCATCCAGCTAGTTAAGTGTCTGAGACCAGATCTGAACTTAGAAAGAGGAATTATCTTGACTCCAGGCCTGGCACTCTATCCACTGTGCCAAATAGCTGCTTCCTATTTTATCAATTCTATGGGCATTTGAAATTTCTTCTGTTATCAGAGCCAAGATGTCTGGGATACTCTAATACCTGTGTGTGTGTGTGTGTGTACACACACAAATGCATGCATACACATATAATACATGTATGTATATATACGTATACATAGGCAACATATGTATATGTAAATATGCCTTCAAGCCTTGTCCTTGGGCCAAGGTGCTCTTGCATGTGCATTCTCTCTCAATACATCCTATATAATAATAGGAAAAACCCAGTTCGGAAGTAGTTGAATGAACTGCTTTACTATCTCCTCTCTATACAGTTTTCACAAGCCTTTTTCTCATTTTCTGGGCATAGATTACAAAGAATTCTGGCTCCTGGGATTTGGCAGACCTTGTGATGACATTAAAAAATTTTGTCTTGCTAGTGTCATGTACATTGTCTGACATCTGCATACAGATGACCTCCAAAGAATTTTAAAGTCTCTGAGTATCTCTAGCAGAGAAGTCAAAGGGAAAACACTATCTTTGACGTACCCAAGTACAGTGGCACCTTGACACACAAGTGCACCAACTCATGAGATTTCCGAGATACAAGTTGGTCGATTTTTTGCTTTGAATTGCCAGCCAAAGTTTGAGGTGCGAGCCACCACTAGTTGGCGCAGCAAACACCATAACCCATCGCCCACCCAGCATCTCGCACCTCACTTCTTCAGTTCATGTGTTTACCTTATCAGTGAAGAAAATAAAATGAAAGTAAAAAATACATCATAGCAATTAAGTTCAGATTTAAAGTGTAGCATTAAGAGTGTACTGAGAAAGTGAACAAAAGTGATAGAAAGAGCATGAAACAAAACTCCTCTAACCTCCTCCATGTATCTCCTCCACCCTCTACCTCTTCCAGCATCTTCTATTAGCTCAAGTCGTCTGATATCCAAGGTAAATATACACTTTATAAAATCAGTTTATTTCTTTTCATTCTCTTTTATTATGTTTTTATAAAGTATTTGTTATTTACAAATACTTTTTCTTATTTAAAAACGTAACAAAAATACCGCGGTGGCACTTTTGGGGGCTGGAATGGGTTAATGTAATTTCAACGGGGAAAACTGATTTGATATATGAGCAAATTGAGTTACAAGTTCAGTAACAGAATGAATTAAACTTGTAAGTCAAGGTACCATCATACAAGAAAATTTGTGTGAATAAGTACAACAGCTTCAAGGGGAGCAGTCAAATTTTAGGCTCCAGTATTTTCATTTGAACCTGAGAATCCTTATGAAATGGACCCTTTAAAATTTTCAAATACCTGCTTGTATATCTGCACAGCAATATCAATTTCTGTGGTAAGATACTGGAATTGTGCAAAGAATCTATGTAATTTTAACAATTAAAGTTCTAAAATGCAATCTCTCAAGAATTACTGTTAACATCTGTCCAGTATAAGGTTTGGATGAATTACTCTTAGTCCATATGGTGAGGATCCTTTCCAAATCCCTTAATAGTTTCTACTTGTACTTCAGCAGCAAACAGATTCAGATCATGAGTCTAGACCAAATTTCTATAAATCTTCTGGTCCTGCCATGTCTGATGGCCATGTCAAAAATTTCTAGTATCTTCTCTGTTGTCAAGTAACTATCCCAAAAGTATACACATGGTATTTCCAAAGGTAAAAGTTTGGATTCTCAAGCTCCTCAAAAAGATAACTGCATTGCTTTTTGGATTTTTTCTTCCCTTAGGAATTGTTTCTTCTTGTTTTACTTTGCAGATCATAGGTCATGAAGTACTAAATAAAGTACTTCCAGGCAAAATCCACAACAGATTTTTAGGCTATGTACACAATGTACTTTAAGAAGAGCATGTACAAAATACACAAACATGAAAGCATCAAGTAGATCATCAGATTTATAAAGAAAAACTTCAGAAGGAAGCAGGTTTCCCTCACTCTAGATCTTTCAACAGGACAGGATAAATACTTGTTGGAGATGCTGCAGAAGGCATTTCTAAACGAGTGACTTCTAAGATCCTTTCCAACTATGAGATTCTGTGGAAAGCTGAGTCTAGAGAAGACTGAGTGGGAAATTTAAGGAAGAGAGCTGCAGAACGACTTGCAGGAGATGACACAGAAAAGATTCTTGAATTAAATGAGATGGTCTTAGACACTGTAAAAAACGAGTAAGGCTATTCCTGGTACCAACTGAAAAGACTGGTCTCTGCTGAGAAGCCTAAAGTCCAGTACCTTCTCAAATCCTTGGAAATTCCACAACTGAATATGGAATCTCTTGAGGGTGGCTCAGTTCTGGAAACATGTCACTATTTTCAAGGGGATAATGTGAAAATCAACGTAAAGAAAACATTCACGGAAGGCCTGAATACAGACTGACCCACACACTGTAATGAAACACTCAAAGAAACAAGCTTGCCTTGGCTAAGACCTTAGTTTCTGGACTGCAGCCTTCTTTAAGGGAAGGGGACAACTGTCCTTTTGTGACAATTCCATGAAAAGCAGTTCTAACAATGTGAAACCATGCTTCTAGTTATGGTCAGAAAGCTCAGGAAGAGCTATACACAGTCTGAACAGCAAACTAGAAAGTCAAATCCAAATGGGAAAATCAAAGTCTGCAGTTCAATTTTACATTGTGTTAGGTGATAAAAAGAAAATAGGAATGTGTGTTGCAGGAGAGAGAGATATAGTTTGCTGAGGGGGAAGAAATAAGAGAAACAGCTAGTTCTGGGGATTGCTCTTCAGCTGGAGAAATACAGAGGTATGAGCACTCAGCAGTGTGCCTAGAACTCAAGAGTCAAGTCTGCTTTAAGGTCTATATCCTGAAGGCTGGGCTTGAAGACTAAGGAAGGGTTAAGGCTAAGGGGAAAAGGACAGCCAGTTTACCCACCCCCACCCAGTTCAAAGTAAAGGCCTGTACATCTGTCCAAAGCACAAAGAGATCTGTCTCAAGAAAGGGAATACACTTGAACTAAATGCAGGGCTCCAATTTCTGTGAGAATTTGTTCTGATTGCAGAAGCACCTGTTCTCGTATGAGGACAAACAAGGAGAACCACATGGTGAGGACCTACTGCTGAAACAAATTCACACTCAGAGACTCACATACAGGGTCCTTCAAAACCCCTGGCATTTAAAGACTTCTATAATATGGCTTATACCAGGGGGTGGGGAACTTTTGGCCTTAAAGCCTTCTAGGTCTTTAAGCTAGGCCTTTTGATTGAATAAATAAGTAATAAATAAATAATCAAATCCTTTATTTCTGTAAAATTTGGATTCAGTCAAAAGGTCACACTTAAGGACTCAGGAGGATACATGTGGCCTTAAGGTACCAGCTTCCCCACCCCTGACCTATACCAACCTCTCTTTAGCCTCACTGTTAGTCACAATCATAGATCGTTAAAGCTCCAAGAGACCTAAGAGATCATCTATCTGAAGTGACTCATTCAAAGTCACACAATTAGTACCAGCCAACATTCAAACCCACAAACCTCTACAGGCTCCTTCCTTCATCACCCATTGTTACATAAAGCCTCCATTCCTGTCAAAGACTCCAGCCTTCAAAACCTATCTTCTCTTCTCTTGCCAAAGCCAACCCCTCTCCTGGTCTCCTTGAATCTATGCCCTTCCAATTCCCCCACAGAAAACAAAATCATTCCCCACTTCTTCTCCCTCTAGTCTTCAATCTCTTTCTCCCTGATCCCTATAAACATGGTCAGGCCTCCACCAACCTTTCTCTTGGCCTTTCCACAGTCAAACTCCTGGGCTAGGACTGTATAATTGTTGTTTCTGTATTCCTAACACATGGTGGGGCCTCCAATAAATGCTTTCTGATTGATTCTCCTCTCCTTACTTTTTCTCAGGCAGGCCAACCCTGCCTGGAATGCTCCCTCCCTTCCAAATCCAACTCGACCTTCAAGTTTCTCAAAGAAGCTTTCCGGGATCCTCCCCAGTCAGGAATGAGTTTTCCACAGACTTCATAAAGCACTTGGTTCATACTTATCTAAAGTACTTATAATACGGCTTGTTTTTTCTTAAAAGGACGTGTGATTTCTTGGAAGTGGGGAGCACCACCGATGCAGACTGATACCTCCTGGGCCATTTGTTGTCCAGGAGGTATCAGGAGTTTCCCAGGAGGCACCAAGGTTAACTGACTTGCCCAAGGCCCCGTACAGCCGCGTAGGACAGAGGCTAAGCCTGACTCAAGGCCAGTTCTCTATCCACAGACTCTGAGAGTTACACAGGGTGGCAGCTAGGTGGCCAGGAAGAGTGAAGAAGCCCAGGGCTCAGACACTTACTAGCTGGGTAATCCCTGGCAAGTCCCCTCTCGCCCGCCTGCCTCAACTTCCTCACCTGTACAATGTACAGGTACAAGGCACTCGACACATTTTATCTCCTTTTAACCTCACAATATTTCTGCTGTCGGTGCTATTATTATTCCTTTTCCCCTTTTTTTTTTAAGGTGAAGATGAAGCAGGCAGGAGTTAAGTGACTTGCCCAGGGTCACTCTGCTAGTAAATGTCTTAGGCTGGATTTGAACTACAGGTCCAGCCCTCTATCTGCAAGTCCCAAAATGCAATATATAATATTACAGAAAACAAAACATGACAAGATATGACATATGATATAGGACATATGACATGTATCATACGATACAATGTGAGGATACATGACCATAATAGCATAAAATAGTCTAACACAACCTAAGTGCTGGCTAAGGGGCCTACCAAGGAGCCCGCTGGCACTGGAGAAGGGGGCCGCCTGCCGTCCATCCTCCCATTCCCCGTCGCCCCTCCCCCTCCCCGGCCCGGCCCGTCGGGGCGCTGACCTGCGGTTCGGCCCCCTGCTCCTGCTGCAGCCGCAGCCGCAGTAGCAGCTCTACGCCGGCGGCCGCCTCGTCCCCGGAGCGCGGGCTGCGGCCTCGCACCCAGGCCTGCACGTCGGCCGGCAGGATGGTCAGGAACTGCTCGAGCACCAGCAGCTCCAGGATCTGCTCCTTGCTGTGGCGCTCGGGCCGTAGCCATTGGCGGCACAGCTCGCGGAGCCTCCGCAGCGCCTGCCGCGGCCCGGCCGCCTCCTGGTAGCGGTACCAGCGGAAGCGCGGGCCCGACGCCGCCCACGGCTGTGGCTGTGGCGGCTGCAGAGGCTGAGGAGGCGGCGGCGGCGGCGGCGGCTCCACCCGGGCCCCGAAGGCCGCCATGGCCCCGCGCGCGCTCGATGCCGAGGTCGCTGCTTCGCTCGCAGGGCCCGAGACGTTCCTGGCGCACAGAACCCGAAGGTCAGGCTCGAGGACCCGACGCGCACACCACCAAGGGCCCGCGGGGTGACGGGAGACTAGCGCCTGAGCCTCGCCCGGACTCAGTATTCCCCATGTGTAAAATGGGCGGGTCGGACTCCCGGACGTCGGGGCCACGCCCGTTCGGCCACCCTAGGACTCCACCTCCCGACTCCGTGGGGCGGGGCCTTGGGCCCGCCCCGCAGAGATCGGAAGTTCCGTCCCGAAGACTAGGGCCACTCTAGGCTGCATGGAGGACTGGAGATCTCGGTAGTCCATCGAACTGCCCTGCCCCTCCCTGTGGAAAGAGTCCAAGAACAGGGAGCTGCCTTCCACCTTCACCCCTATTACCAACTCTCCCTTCGTTTGGACTGGACCCTGCAACTCGCTCCCCTGTGCCAGATGCTCTTCTTGATACTCACGTCTTAGAATGTCCTTGTAAATTTTTAACAATTGTCTCTCCGGAATTTTTTTTTTTATAAGTTCACAAGAAACACATTTAAGTTTGAGCCATACTATCAGCATTTCCCCATCTCTTTTCCCATTTCTTTCTTAAGTCTCGACAATGAACAAAACGATAAATCGAGCCCTGATTTGTAGTTTTTGCCGAATTCTGAGGTATAACTGCTTCCACTGAAGATTTTAACAGATTTTGTGAACCGGAATGCGCTGGCTCTAGCACACACCTGCCTCTGTCCCCAAGCTTAAGGGCTCTGCGCTGGACCCTCTTCTCTGTGCACCTTGTCCCCTGAGTGATTGAAGCCACTCCCTTGCTCTCAGCTAGCTGGTATACCAATGACTGAGACCTGTTAAAGATCTTAGCTTAAAAAAGCCAAGCTCTTCCACTGCATCTGGGCCATCTCCAGTTAACCTGATCTATATCTAGCTATTGGACCCAGGTGGCTTCTGAGGACAAAGTGAGGCTGGTGACGTTGCATGTCATGGTGTCACTTTTCCCAATGTCATAGTCCTCGTCCAAAAGGAAGGACATACGACAATAATATCAGTGACTCTCACATCTATTCTGCGCTCTCCTGAGCTCTAAGCACCACATCTCCAGCCACCTACAGGAAGAGTGGGTGACCTTTAGGAAACCTGGATGTTCCAATGAGTAATTCATGTGGGTCACTAGGTAGACAGGTAATGCAGGAAAAATGGAGATAATTATAACACCTGCCTCCAGTGGTTATGGTGAGGATAAAATGAGGCATTTGTGTAAAAGCCGTAGATGAATTTTAACTATTATTATTGCATTATAAAGCATAGATTTAGAACAGGACTTAAGCTTAGAGATCATATCATACAACTCCTTCATGTTATTTTTTAAATTTTACTTTGAAATGTTTTAATGTTGACGTTTTAAAGCCTCTATGTCTTTTTTGACCAAAACTTCAAATTTCCTACTGAAGGTCTAACAAATTCTTTAGGTTCCCTCTAAATTGAAGGTTTTATTATGAAATTGCCTCATTGTTAAAGTTCCACATTATTTGAAAATATATGAATCAGCAGGTTATCAAAATAAATTATTTTGATCTCTGAAACATTGTTTCATTATGAATTGTTGGCTTCCCTTTGGGAGTATAGTTATTATTTTTCCACAAATGTGGACATTGAGGGAGATCATTTGAAGCACTTCAAATCACTGGTGGAGATAGTATTAGAAAACTAGAAGTTGGGCTGATAGTCTTCTGTCCGACCCTCTTGTTTTTGTTTCTTTTGTTTTTTTAAGTTTATTTATTTTTAGTTTTCAACATTCACTTCTACAAATTTTAAGTTTTCTCCCCCTCCCTTCCTCTCCTTCCTCTCTTCCCTTCCCAAGATGGCAAGCAATCTGATATACATATACATTCCTACTACATATACATTTCTATTAAACATATTTTCACTTTAGCCATGTTGTATAGAAGAATTAGAATATATGTGAGAAACCATGAGAAAGAAAAACAAACAAAACAAAAAAAATAGCCTGCTTTGCTCTGCATTTAGATTCCATAGTTTTGTACATGTGGGTCCTTTTCCCATCTTTGTGATCTCTTTGGGATAGAGTCCTAGAAGTGGTATTGCAGGTCAAAGGGTATGCCCGTTTTTATTGCCTTTTGGGCATAGTTCCATATTGCTCTCCAGAATGGTTGGATCAGCTCACAACTCCACCAACAATGAATTAGTGTTTCAACTTTCCCACATCTTCTCCAACATTCATCATTTTCCTGTTTTGTTACCCAATCTCCTTGGTTTACAGATGAAGAAACTCAAGCCCAGAGAAGTGACATGTGTAGTAAGTGATAGAGCTTGAGTTTGAACAAAGTCCTCTGATTCCTAATCAGGTCCACTTTCCATTGTGCCATGTTGTCTCTTTCCATAGGTTTAAAATTCAAACAAATTTTCCCTTTAAACCTACCTTATTTCCCCTCAAATTTCCTTTCTATATTGAGGAAATCATCATCTTTCAAGCCACTCATGTTCAGGACCTTAGTGTCATCTTTGACTTTTCCCTATTCTTTACCAAACTCCTCCCCCCATGAATATCAATCGGTTCCTATGCTGTTTTGTATATCTTTTGTATTGTATTATATATTTGTATTGTAATATCTTCTCCCCACCCACACTGCCACTAACCCAGTTCTCATCACCTCTTGTCTAGATTTTTTATAAAAAATCTCGTTTAAGCCTCAACCTATTCTATTAATACGCCCATTTAAAAGATGAAGAGACTGAGATCCAGAATGGTGAAGCTATCTGGCTAGGATCACACAGGTAGGAAGTGTCAGAGCTGACATCCAAACAACACACCCTGATGTTAGGGCCAGCATTCTAGCTGCTTTGCCATGGCTGTCTGGGCAAGCAGCAAGATGTAGGGGAAAGAGGACATGGGACCTGGGTTTTAACTTCTGGGTTTGATGATCCAAATCCCGGTGACTCTAGGAAAGTCACTTTTCATCTCTGGGTCTCACTTTCTTTCTTTGTAAAATGAAGGAGTTAGACAAGTCTCTCTGCTCTCCAGTGATAACTTTCATAGAGAGGAAATATCTTACTAAGGTACAGATCTGACCTTATCCGTACCTTGCTCAAAATCTTAGGGGCTTCTTACTGCCTTTCATATAAAGGACAAAATCCTAATTCTGTCATTTAAAGACCTTCATCTTCATGTTCAGCATTGCTTCAACATACCTTGCTAGATTTATGACATTAGTGCCTTTCAAGAATTGTATGTTTTGGACAAACTAGATTAAGGGCTGTTCCTCATATTTGATGCTCCATTTTCTGTCTTGGTGTCTTTGTACCAGCTGTCCACCATTCATGGTCTGTGCTTCTTCCTCACCTTTGCCATTTAGAAACCCTGGCTTCCTTCTTGGCTCAGCTCAAGTACCATTTCCTTCATGACCCTTCTCACATTGTCTTGTATTTCCTTGTATGTGTACATGTTGGGGAGTATGGAATGTTCAGGGAAGACTAGTACCTCTAGTGTGAGGGCTGCTGAGCCTTTTTCAGGGTTGCTATCCATCTTTGGTGACCACCTCCCACCCAACTTTCACCTGTGGCTCCAAGAAAGTGTATCATGTGCAGTGGCCACACTTTAGTAAAACTGTTTCAGCAGATGGTTTTCAGCAGACAAATTCAGCAAAAATTTGTCTTGCCCCTGGACTCTGATGACTCTGGAGGATAAGGAGGCTGATGACTTTATGCAATTCTGCCTGACTTAAATACAATTTGTGTTTGAGTAAAAAGACATCACTCTAACCATTTTGCCGTTTTTGCCTGCCTCAAAGTACTCTGGTGATGGGCAAGTGACAAAGTAGCAGGTAGATACAATGGGAATTTTAGTTACAAAACCGTGCACAGTCAACCCAGGCCATAGAGTCCTCTTCTCATTGTGCCAAAGCAGCAGCGGGATTTGGCAGTTCCCTGGGTGTTTGAGGAGCCTTTTAGAGGACCTCACTGTATGGTAATGGGACAATAAAAGGTTCCCTAAAAATTATCTGCTTCACCTAATTCAACCCTGGCTTGTTTACTCTGGCAGATGGAGATCTACCCTGTGGTCAAAACACACCCAAAAAAATGTTCAAAAACTTTTACAAAGATGATTCCACTCACCATTGATAGATGGAATGTGCACATGCTTATGGACAACATGAAATCCAATAGACCTGAAAGCTGAACAGCTCTTTTGGCAAAAAGGCTCAACAGCTATTTCATCCAAACGGCAGCCCTGAGTGAAACAAGACTGGCAAATGAAGGCCGACTTGCCGAAGTTAGAGCTGGATACATGTTTTGCTGGAGTAGCCAAAGCAATGGAGAGTACTGTAAAGCTGGCATAGGTTTCACAATCAAAGCTAATCCAGCCAACAAGGCTGTATTCCTCCCCAAAGGAGTGGACAATGGGCTCATGACAATGCAATTGCCCTTTGCAAGAAAGTACCATGCTGCCATCATCAGTGAGTATGGTCCCATCCTGATGAACCTTGATGAGGTCAAAGAAAATTTTCATGAAACCTGGAGATCCCCATCATCAATGTGCTAAAAGGGGACAAGCTTGTAATTCTGGGTGCCTCTAATGCCAAAGTAGACAAAGACATGGCAGAGAGTCCTTGGAAGGAGTGGAGTCAGAAACAGAAACAGCAACAGTCATTTACCACTGAAGACTTGTGCATTGTATGACTTTCTCATCACTAACACATTTTACCTATTTTATTTCTATTTATCTAAATAGATATTTTCTATTTATCTAAATGCAATAAAACTTCATGAAGGCACCCTCACAGCAAACACTGGCATTTATTAGACTATGTCATTGCAAGAAGAGAAAGACCAGATATAAGAGTAATAAAGGCTATGTGTGGTACAGAGTGATAGACCAATCATAGACTTATCCTCTCCAAACTATACATTCACATACAACAAAAGTGGTGGCCTCAAGGTAAGATGACCACTAGAAGACTTAATGTCAACAGAATAGAGCACTTCTCCATGTGTGGATAGTTTGTTGTTAACTTGAAGAGAAAGCCGAGCCAACACACAGTTGGCAACAGTGGAACAAAAAAAAGAGTGGCAGCCTTTGGAGATTTAGTGTACAGTGCTCCATTTACACATCTGGTCCAGAACACTGACAAACATCAGTATTGGTTGATGAAAATGATGGGGGAAATTGAGAAGTTGCTACATGAAGAATGAGAATTCCACAGGACTTAACAGCATTATAGTTTGTCTCTAAGAAGGAAGTGTTTGACTCCACCAGAAATAAAGTGCAAGAAAGCTTAGTGAGGCCAAGATGGCGGTGTAGAAGCAGCAAAGCACCACAGCTCCCACACAAACAC
>CM053594.1:64376796-64415244 GCA_028646575.1 Pseudocheirus occidentalis
TCTTTGATATTGTCAGTTGTAAGTGCTTGTGGAAGACCATAGCAAAATTTAGTTGCCTGGAGAAGTTCATCAGGATTGTGCAGCAGTTCCACGATAGCGTGCTTTCATGGGTTCTGGCAAATGGATGATGCTCTTGCACTTTCCTAGTCATCGGTGGAGTGAAGCAGGGGTATGTGATTACTCCCATGCTTTTCCCGTGATGTTTTCAGTAATGTTTTCAGATGCCTTCAATGAGGACGAAGGGTCAACCACCACACTGAAAGGTCATCAAGCTCAGCTACTTTACCTATGGTAAATTGTTAACTTGAAAAGGTGACAAGCCAAAACTAAAATGGAGGGAAAGTTGGCGTACAACTTTTTGTTCTCAGATAATTACGCACTCAATGCAGACCCTGAGACAGAGAAGCAACAAAATGTTCATAAATTCTCTGCTGCTTGTACTAATTTTGACTTGACAATTAACATCAACCAAAAAGAGGTTCTCCATCAGCCAGCGCCACACCATCCATATGTGGAACCATTGATTACAGTAAATGGATGCTGTGGATAAGTTCACTAACCTTGGTAGCATACTTTCCACTATTCACAGATGTATACATAGATGATGATGTTGATGTATGCGTCACCAAAGCTAACCCAGTATTTGGGAGATTCTGAAGGACAGTGTGGGAGAGAAGAGGTATTAGACTGCCCACCAAGCTGAAGGTCTATAGAGCCATTGTGCTGACCTCATTGTTGTATACCTGTGAAGCCTGGACAGTGTACCATTGCCATGCCAGGAAACTGAATCGCTTCCATTTGAATTGTCTTAGGAAGATTCTGAAAATCACCTGGTAAGATAAGGTACTGATACGCAGGTCCTTTCTTGAGTTAATCTACCGCGCATTTAAACTGTACTTCAGAGAGTGTGGTGACCATGTTCTTGAAATGCCAAATGTATATTTGCCTAAAAGACTGTCTTTTACTGTTCTCCTTCCTCTTTTGCACGAAAACAGTAAAAAAAACAGTGCAAAAGAGGAAGGAGATATCACTGATTAGAGAAAAAGGAAAAAAGGAAACTGAAACTAGTTTGAAAGTAGTAACATTGAAGTTCCAAAATGAAGAAAAAAGTGGGTTTGCAGTTTGCAATTTAAATTTATCTGGTACTTAAGAACTGTCTGTTATTAACTCTTTTCCTGACCGTGAAAAGAGAGAATCTTGATTAAATCAGGGAGCAACTTAAAGGTAAGTAAATTTTAATTTGGAAGAATATTTTGTGTTATCACTGTCTTTTCTTCTGTGAATGATAGAACTTAATTGTTTAGGTAAACTAGAAGCAAAGTCACCAAAAGGTATTACATATTTAATTGGACACCTTTAATTAAATATTAAAATTAAATATTTAACTAATATGCAGTTTTAAAAATGGGTAATGCTAATAACTTTCTCTCAGGAAAAAAAGGTACCAGGGATCTCTAAGTTATGAGGATAACTATGAGGATCATCTGCGAGGTTTCTTGAGACTTTCTATTTGGACTTATGGTCATAAGATTTTATCAGCCTTGATGATAGTGTGTTGTAAAATTCTAAAGTATTAAACTTTATAAAACTAGGACCACTCCCAGCCAAAGTGGAGAAGCTTAGAAGTTTGTTTGTAATAAGAATAAACTTTATTTAAGATTATTTAGGTCTCACTTGTGAACATTATGAAATTGTATCTGTTAATAAATAGTATGTACTGAAGTTATATCTTTGAACCAACTTGGTAACAACAGATCTTAAATTCAGAGATTGTGTTTTGCTTTAGGGGTTAATAGGCAATACATATATGCTCGTCTGGAGACTTACAGTGGTCAGAATTTTTCTGGAGAGTTTTGAGTCAATTATCATGTATTTATTTTATGTGTGAAGCTCTAGAACATGGCTATTCTTAACTTATAAATGAAAGATAAATGAAATATCCTCATACCTACTCATTGTTAACAGTTACAACATGAAAAATAATAACAACCTAGTTCTAAGCTATGGTTAGTAAACATTTTGCTGGCACTGTAGTTCGATATTGTTATAAGTTTTGATTTCAGATATGATTCTCTGAATTGTCATGAAATCAGTAGTCCACCATTCAAGGCGAATGCCATGTGCTGCCCAAAGGGAGTGCTATCTGAGAACTGTAATAGATGGATATCTGTGCCTAGGAAAAGTTAAGGGGCTTCCTTTATGCAAGCAAAAGTGGGATCCTCTTCACTCAGTTTACCATTGTACTATTTCCTTTTTGAACAGGAAAATTTTCCAACTGATTATTACTGAGCCTGTCTATGATACCCTGTGAGCAATGTGGAATTTTACTGCACAGCTGACTGTTAAATACTACTCATGCCTGGCATCAAACAGAACTAAGGGTGTTTTCACTCTGTTATGGCTCATTTCAGATTGGTCTGTGCTCTTGAAGTTTTAATATTTTCATAACTGTGTCCCTTCTTTTTCCTTTCAGAGAAAATTTCTATAATCAGGCAGATGAATAGCAGAAGTTTATATTTGCAATATTAAATCTATTAATAAATAGATTGGTACTAAAATATCAATTTATGATATTTTATAAAAGATCTTACTTTTATTAATCTGTACTTGTGGTCAAGTATATATCCTATATAAACTATGTAAATGAGTACTTGGGTTTGCTATCCCCTTCTTAATTCATATACAAGATTATGTCCTTACAGTGCCTCATTCCTTCAAGATGCTACAAAAATTTTGTATATGTGTGTGCGTATGTATGTGTGTGTATATATATGTATGTACATCCTCAAATAGAAAGGATAAGAAATAGATATGAAATGGGTTTTTTTAAATTTAATATAGTAGTAAACATTGGGAAAGCAATAAGATTAGACTGTTTTCTCTAAGAATTAGGATATGTATGCACATATAAATATCAATACATATCTATATCTACATCAGCTGTGTGGCACAATGGATAGAGCTCTGGGCCCGAATCAAGAAGACTTATCTTCATGCATTCAAATCTGGTGTCAGACACTTACTGACTGTGTGATCCTGGGCAAGTCATTTCACTCTATTTGCCTTAGTTCTTCATCTATAAAATGAATTGGAGAAGAAAATGGCAAACCACTCGAGTGTCTTTGCCAAGCACACCCCCCAAATGGAGTCACAAAGAGTTGGATACAACTAAAAAACAACTGAACAACAGCAAGAAATATGTGTGAGTGTATATCACACAGAGTATTTTTTAGTGATAAAGTTTCAAAATTAGATTAATTTTTTTACATATAAAATTTTACATAAGAATATATAACATAAAAATATACGATATAAAATTATAATTATATAAATTAATATTACTAATAATTACATGTAACATATAAGAAATCTAAAGACTTTTTAATCATGCTTTTCCTAGTCTATTTTGAAGTATTTGTGTAAGAATCTTAAAAGGATGGGAAAGATTATTTTCTAAGTCAGGTCTTCATGGACCCTTTTAAGATTCTTCCTTTAACTTGTCGATGGCATTGTCCATATCAGATATGAGGTTTGGGTGAAGGTAGAAGGTGCACATGCTATGTAAAAACAAACTCTCTGAACTTTCAGGTGAATTAGTGGTTCCTAATTTGGTATTCTTCTTATAGTTCTATTGTTATCAGGATTAATTCCATAAGATCTGAATGGATTTTCACCACATGAACTAATTACTGGAAAGTCAATCTGATGTGATTATCATGGTTTACTAAATTATACAAAGTCTTACCACTACCTAGAGAATCTCCACAAGTGACCTAGGACCTGAAGGACTCTGCCTCACTTAAATACATTTCACGTGTGAGTCAAGACATCGCCCCATGATCTCATCAGTCCTCTTCAAAAACTAAGGATGGACAACCACAATGAGACTTGAAAATGGTTGAAGAATTGTCTCCACTGGCCTGCCTTGATCCACACAGCTATTTGAGAGATGCAAAGGGAATGCTTACCAGACCCTTGAAAATCATTGATGTTGTCAAAGAACTTCAGTCCCCTAAAGCTATTGCTATGTTGACTTTTTTTTTAAAATTCACCTATTGTGACTTTGCTTATTATATGAGTCCTATGATGTTATGGACCTATTATCCATTCTGTAAGCTCTTTATCACTTCTGCTTGGATTGATACCAGTGTAGGAACCTAGGCGATTTTACTGTATCTTTGCCTGTCATGGTCTGCCCACGGTGTTTATGCACAGGTCTCAAGTGCCTTTCTTGTCAAAAGTCTAACTCTTTGTGGAGAAAACTATGATAAAAGGGGAGTAGAAATGGGCACCCTACCATTGGAATGCCCATAAGAGTAACTATATTGAACTTCCAAAATCCATGGGCTACAGAAATATTTTGGGGTACAGAACTTTTCACTGGCTAAATATCTGTTTGTGGGTTTTTCTCTTGTGTTTCCTCATAAGGATTGCATCCTATTTATGTTTATAGCACCTTCCTTGGTGCAAAGAGCAAGCCAATTTCCATATTTACAGGCAAACAGAGTTTGGGTTGTTGTATCAAGTCTAATTTTGGTGCTGCACCATGTGTATGGTTAGCATTACAGGGGAATTATTGAAATTGATGCTAGCTCGGGCCTGGTGACCCCATTGTTTCCAATCTAGCTTGTCTTCTAGGTAGTGTTAATCAGTCTTTTCAGAGGAGCTCTGCATTCTGACACCAGCATTCAACACATTTTTTGCTTTGATATTATAATAAACTCGTTTAAATTTTCTCATCTGGGATTTGCTTCATTATTCAGGGAAAGGCCTGAACAAGGCCTAAGAATTGTCCCTTCTGCTTCTTCTCTCCTGTCACCAACGGTCCTCCATATCACTACTAAAAAGTCTTCCTAAAGCACATTTCCCTCTTCCAAAGACTGCAGTAACTTTCTATTTTCCCCCTTTCCTTCCTCACTGCTCCAATCCAGGTCTGTGATTTTAATAGCACAAGGAGGTCTTGGCAAGGAAACTCCTGCTACTGTTGTGAATTAGTGAAGGCTCAGTAATTTATAGTCTTAACTGCCTAGAGTTTGGAGATAGTAAGTGATTTGTTAGTAGTCACATAGCTCATGTATGTCAGATGCAGAACTCTAGGTCTCCCAGCACCAGGGTGGTCCTCTCTCTCCACCATGCCAAGCTGCCCCTCAAAAGTGGCACTCAATAAATTTTTATGGAATAGATTCTTCCTCCTCCCTGCCCTAGCTACACATCCACATTTGTTTATGTTATTCTTTCCCATTGAAATCCACCCTCTTTTCCTTTCCTATTTCTATTTAATGAAATCCTAACTGTCTTCCAAGTCTGAGTTACAATGCCTCCTCCTCCAGGAGAAGGCCCTTATCCAGAAGTGTTCCTTCCTTTTTCCAAATCTCCATGCTCTGTGTTCTCATGAGGATTCTGTGTGTGACCACGTGTATAACCCAATAGCCTGTGAGCTCCCAGAGGGAGGAGCATTTACTGAACCACTATAATATATGAGGACCTCATCTAGGTACTGATGGAAATCCTGTCTAGGTACTGTCTGCTGAGGATCCGTCAGTGAATATGAAATACTCATTATAGAATGATGCAACAAAATTGGGAATTAGAGGAAGGGTTAACCTGATACAAAGGGATGAACAGTCTAGATATGTGGGTTTTAATCCCAGCAATAACATTTATTAGCCATGTGAATTTGGGCAACTTTCTTTCCTTCCCTTGGTCAATTTCCACATCTGTAAAATGAGCTTCTTTCAGCTCTAAAGTACCACAGGTCTATGAAGGGAATCAGAGAAACAGGAATAAATTTTGGACATGTTGGTGTCCTCTCTGGGGTTACCACTTCCAGTCTCAGAATTTCCCTGTTATCTCTGGTGACTCATTTCTTACATACTCTCATAAGGTTTGGCCTTTGAACATGTCTAACCTAGTTTATGGGCCTTGAACTTGCCTCTGGAGATGGTGCTTTCTCTGATTTGTTAACTGTGCAAAATCTCATAGGTTTTAGAGATGAAAAGGAGTTTAGGGATCATTTATTCCAACAACTTAATTTTATAGATGGGGAAACTGAGATGTAAAGTCGTAGAGATACCAAGAAGACAGACTGAAGATTCAAACCTAGGATCTCTGACCTTCAAAGCTATCACTTTTCCTACTATTCAACATTAGTTATTCCTTCTTGGTGTTTTTTCCCCTTTCTCAAGGAAAATCTTTTCTTATCTCTTTTATGCCTGAACATTTTACCCTGACATTAGAGGACTTTTGTGACAACCTAGTATCCAGTTCTTGCCAGAGTATCCTCTACATTCAGAATAGGACCTAATGATCATTTATAATTGCAGGAATGATCAATTTCTGAAGTAGGAATATACATATATATATATATGTGTGTATATATGTATATATGTGTGTGTATACATACATACATACATATATATATATGCATGTATGTATGTATATCCCAACCAAGAGGGTGTGTGTTTGACATTAACCTTTGGTATTAACCTACTGATGTCTTACTCTCTTATCTTATTAGAGGTAGTTAAGCAGCATAGTGGGTAGAGTCCTGGACTTTGAGTTATGTAGACCTAAGTTCAAATCCAGTGGGTGCTTACTAACTGTGTAAGCACAGGCAAATCTCTTACCTTCAGTTTCCTTATCTGTACATGGAGATAATAATGACATTTATCCCCCAGGATTATTATAAAGATCAAATGAGTTGACATATGTAAATGACTATCTAAATGCTAGCTGAATGATTCTTTTCCACCAGGCAGGGGGAAAATGTAATTAGTAAGGTGCATTCTGATGAAACTGGTGCTCACCATTTCATGAAGATCCCCCGTTGTGTTCACTTAATTTCTGGATTGACTTATTCTGTGGACTTCCCCGTTTCCTTACTAGTGACCTTTCCCTTTGGAGGGCACCCTCTCCTCTCCCCCCACCCACCACTTCCAGGTCTCTTTTATGTATTTTCTTTCTTTATTAGAACGTAAGCTCCTTGAGAATATGGACTACTTTATCTGCTTGTTCTTGTATTCCTAAAACCTAGCACAGTGCCCAAGATATTGTAAATACTCAATAAATACTTTATCTCTTCTTCATATGTGAAAGAGAATGAGGAAAAGGGCCCTAGAGCTGTGGAGGTACCATAGATTTTACATTTTAATATTTCAAGTAATATTCCATTTAATCCGCAGAAATTAATTTTGTACCCAGCTGAGGCTGGGGCTGAAGCCTTGGGTTTGGCAAGGAGAGAAAGCCAAGAAATCTGCAAGCTACATTTTTTGGTAGTAGCAATAGGCCAGCCACAGAGACACTCTGGCAAGAACACTGGGCTGGTGGTGGCTCAGTCAGTTTGTAATCATTTAAGAAGTGTACTTTGCTAAATACTGGCGATATAAAGAAATGCAAAAACCCAAAACATAACAAACAACCTTACCTCCACAACCAAAACAAACCAAACCAAAACAGAAAATCAGTTGCTATTTTCCAGAATCTCACTTTTGAATGGGGTATGTACAAATACAATATATAAAGTATAAATGAGAGGCAATTTCAGAAGGAAGGCACTAAGATTCAGGAGGATTGTAAAAGGCTTCTTGAAGAAGGTGCAGCTTTAACCGAGACTTGAGAATGCCAGGGAAGTCAGGTAGAGATGAAGAGGGGGAGCATTATAGGCGGGGGGGGGGGAGGGTACAACCAGTGCCTAGGGTTGGGAAACAGAGTATCTTATGTGAGGAATTGCAAAAAGCCTAGTGTCACTGGACTGCAGAGTATAGGGTGGGGGATGGGCTTCAGGTATAAAGTATAAGAAGAATGGGAAAGGAAGAGGTGGCCAGGTTATGGAGATCTTTAAAAAGGCAAACAGAGAATTTTATATTTGAACCTGGAGATAATAAGGAGCCAGTGGAACTTACTGAATGGGAGTAGGGGTGACATGGTCAGACTTGTGTTTTAAAGGCATCAGTTTGACAGCTGGGTGGTGGATAGATGGGAGTAGGGAGAGATCTGAGGCAGGGAGGCCAACAGAAGGCTATTGTAATAGTCCAGGGTGAAGTGGTCCAGGACCTGAACCGGGGTGGTGGGAGTGTCAGAGGAGAAAAGGAAGCATATATTAGAGATGTTACAAAGACTAAAAAATGAACAAACAAACAAAACCCAGGATTTAACAATAAATTGGATATGGCAAGGGAAGAGGGGGAAAGAGGGTGTGGTGAGAGACTGAGGAACCCAGGATGACTGCTAGATTAAGGGCTTAAGGAGGATTACAGTATCTTTGACAGCAATAGGAAAGTTAGAAAGAAGGGACAGCTGGGGACAGGGGAATAAAATTAGTTCACTTTTGGACATGTTGAGTTTCAAACATCTAATAGTGATGGGGAACCTACAGCCTCAAGGGCACTTGTGGCTCTCTGGGTCCTCTAGGGTGGCCCTTTGACTGAATCCAAACTTCACAGAATAAGCCCCCTTAATAAACGGATTTGTTCTGTAAAACTTAGACTCAGTTAAAAGACCGCACCCAAGGACCTAGAAGGCCACGGGTGGCCTCGAGGTGGCAGGTTCCAACCCCTGGAGGAGTCTACTATCCAGATGGAGATGACCAATATACTGCTGGAAATGGAAAACTGACCATCAGAAGAGAGGTTAGAGCTCCACCTGGTGAGACTCTTAGGTACTGTACTCCCTTGCTAGAGAATAAATACAACCACATGCTATCTTTCTATAGGCTTAAGGAAGGTAACACCTGAGCTACATAATCCAAAGCAGAAGAGAAGGCACCGCCTAGATTACAGGTGTCACAGACACATGAAGCTGAACAAAGGAGGAGCCTGAGGATTCTAGGCCAGAAATACCTAATGAAACCCGGTTTAAAAAAAAATGTATATGTGTGTATGGATGGATGGATGTATAGGTGTTGTGTATGTATCCATATCTTGCATATATAAAAATATGTGTATGTGTGGAATAGCACTATACCGAAGAGCAGCCTTGGTATACAGCCACGAAAATGAAAGGCAAAGGCTGCCGGCTCTGTATCGCCCCCTCCAGTATTCCTAAATAGCTGTTTGAGGCTTGTCAAAGCACCAAGCCAATTTGTATGGCTCTGTAGTTAGTTTACAGGGACTGGACTGGTTCTGAAGAGAATTCCTTGACCCAAATCTAAATAATGAGAGCCTGGTGGGAATTCTACATGAGGGGAAAAAGGAATTGGGGGGAAAAAAGACTTTTAGGGAGGGGCGAGAAGTTTTTTCTGTGCCCATTTCATATGGCTATGAACCCATTGAATGAACGTAAAAGTGTGTAGATTAGCACTAGGCAGGAGGCAATCTCACAAGAGAGCAAAAAGACTAAAGAAGCCCCAGTAACCGAGGTCAGCTCCAACACCTCGTTGGAGAAGTGTTCAGCAGCAGGTGCCAACAGCAGCTTAGTGAGAAAGCCCAGATGCAAATGAGAGCAGTGACTGTTTAGAAACGTAGCAAGTAAAAATTTCAGAGGTAAAGAGGAAGGCCAGCTGTGGTGTTAAAGTGGAGGAGTAGGAGAAAGGGTATGCATGGTTTCATAGCACTTTGAATGTAGTTCCAAATTGCTCTCCAGAATAAGAACACTGATTTGCTCTTCAGAATAAGAACACTGATTTGCTCTTCAGAATGAGAGCAATTGAATCAGCATTCAAGTTCATCAACAGTACAGTACTGTTTTAATTTTCCCTTATCTCCTCCAACGTTTGTCATTTTCCTTTTCTATCATGTTAAACAATCTGTGAGATAGTAGTTCAGAGTTGTTTTAATGTGCATTTCTCTCATCAATCGAGATTTAGAGCAAATTTTCCATGTTAGATTATTAGATATTACTCAGGTTTGACTATTTTGTCTGATAACTGCCTATTCGTATCCTTTTACCATTAATCAATTGAGAAATGGCTCTTATTTCTATAAATTTGACTCAGTTTCTATGCTTTAGAAATGAAGTCTTTCTCAGAGAAACTCATTGTACATTTTTTTTACAGTATAATGATTACCAACTATGTATTTCCCTCTATCATATTTTCCCTATTTATCCTACTCTCTTCTTTTACCCTGTCCATTCTCAAAAATGTTTTGCTTCTGACTTTTACTTCCCCCAAACTGTTCTCCCTTCTATCAGTTCCAGCCCTTCCTTCTTTTATCTCCTTCCCTTCCTACTTTCCTGTGTGGTAATATAAATTTCTATGTCTAATTAAATGTATGTATTATTCTCTCTTTGAACCAATTCCAATGAGAATAAGGTCACATGTTCCACTTCCCATTTTCCCCATTTCTCCTTCCATTGTAAAATATCTTTCACTCCTCTTTTATGTCAGATAATTTACCCCATTCTATCTTTCCCTTTCCCTTTCAATACATTCTTCTTTCTCATTACTTAATTTCATTTTTAAAGATAACCACACCGTCACATTCAACTCACACCTCTGCTTTCTGTTTATGTGTACTCCTAATTTTCCTAGTAATGAGAAAGTTTTTAGGAGGTATAAACATTATTTTCCCATGTAGGGATATAAACAATTTAACCTTATTAAATCCCTTATGATTTCTGTTTCCTGTTTACCTATCTTGTATTTGAAAGTAAAATTTTCTATTCAGCTCTGATCTTTTCATCCGGAATGCTTGAAAGTTCCCTATTTCGTTGAATGTCCATTTCCCCCTGAAGGATTATACTCAGTTTTGTTGGGTAGGTGAGTTTTTGTTGTAATACTGTCTCTTTTGCTTTCTGAAATATCTTATTTCAAGCCCTCTGATCCTTTAATGTAGAAGCTGCTAAATCTTGTGTTAGCCTGACTGTAGCTCCTTGATATTTGAATTCTTTCTTTCTGGCTGCTTGCAGTATTTCTCCTTGATCCAAGAGGTCTGGAATTTGGCTATAATATTGCTGTGAGTTTTTGTTTGAGGATCTCTTTCAGGAAGTGATTAGTGGAGTTGTTTTTTCCTTTTCTATTTTCCCCTAGAGTTCTAGAATATCAGGGCAGTTTTCCTTAATAATTTCTTGGAAGATGATGTCTAGGCTCCATTTTTGATCATGACTTTCAGTAGTCCAATAATTCTTAAATTATCTCTCCTGTATCGATTTTCCAGGTCAGTTGTTTTTCCAATTAGATATTTCACATTTTATTCCTTTTTTCATTTTTTTAAATTTTGTTTGATTGTTTCTTGATGTCTCATAAAGTTTTTAGTTTCCACTTGCCAAATTCTAACTTTTAAGGAATTACTTTATTTAGTGAGCTTTTGTACCACCTTTTCCATTTGGCCAATTTGATTTTCAAGGCATTCTTTTCTTCACTGGATTTTTGTACCTCTTTTACCATTTGGCCTATTCTGTTTTTTAAGGTGTTATTTTCTTCAGTATTTTTTAGGTCTCCTTTACCAAGCTGTTAATTTCTTTTTTATGATTTTCTTGCATCACTTTCATTTCTGTTCCCAATTTCTCCTCTAACTCTTTTACTTGATTTTTGAAATCTTTTTTGAGGTCTTCCATGGCCTGAGACCAATTCATATTTTTCTTGGAGGCTTTGGATGAAGGAGTTTTGACTTTGTTGTCTTCTTCTCATCATGTATTTTGATCTTCCTTGTCACCAGAGTAACTTTCTATGGTCGGATTTTTTTTCCTGTTGTTTGCTCATTTTCCAGCCTTTTTTTTTCTTTTTTACTTTTAACGCTTTTTTAAAGTGATGCTCTACTTCCCAAGTGGAGGGAACACTGTCCCAAACTTCAGGTTTTTTGTTCTGCTGTTTTCAAAGGTAATTCTGTGTACTTGTAAGTTTTTGACTCTTCCGTGGTAGTATAATCTAAGGAGAGGTGTGTTTACTACTTGCCTATGCTGTGTACTGTTTTGTGAGCAACTGTGAACACTCTCTTCAACCCTGGAACTGTGACAAAGGTCCCTGTTCCCCTTCAGCTACAAGCTCTGCCATGCTAGTGCTCCTCCCTGCACTGGGACTAAGACCCAGGACTGCAACCCATAGCCAAGTATAGGCAATGCAACAGAGTCTTGCCCCTGATGCCAGCAAAGGGACCCCTGTAAACATCCTTCTGATCTATTGTCCAATACCCTTACTATCTGTGGGCTGAGAGGTCTGGAAACCACCACTGCTGCCATTGATTCAGTTGCCTCAAGTTCCTGGTGTGTTGGGCCCATTCTGCACTGGCATGGCCTATGCTGGATGGTGCTCCTTTCTTACCCTAGTGCAACAGACCTTTCCTGCTGACCTTCTAAGTTGTCTTGGGCTGGAATATTGTTTCACGTCATCTTTTTCTGGGTGCTACCACTCTAAAATGTGCTTAGTCATTATTTAAAGGTATTTGGAGGAGTTTGGGGGAGATTCCAGGTAAGTCTGTGCTTTCACTCAGCCGTCTTGGCTCTGTCTCCAACATCTTCTCTTTTAATCTGGTTCCTGCTATATTATCAAAGGCACAAGTAAAGAATGTGGTTACAATGTTTACAACTGCCAAGTATTTAGTTGGGTATATTTTGTTTTAAAATGGAGATTAATAATAACTTATTATTTGGGGGTAGAGGGAGAAGTACCACAGAACTCTCAAATTGTCCTTATCTGTGAGGTTCCTTGGGACTGTTTGTTTAGACAGGATCATGAGATCTTATCAATGCTGGGAGAAGCTGCTGACAGAGGCTGCTTGCAAGTTTGCTTATAATAAAGAGTGAGTTTTATCTGATAGATTGTTGTGCCAGCACTTGTGAACATTATGAAATTAAACCTGTTACATCTTTGAGACAATTTAGTGACAAGAGACCTTAGATTTAAAGATTTTGTTTTGCCTTGGGGGTTACTAAGTCTGGAGGCTTACAGTAGTCAGCATTTTTCTGGGGTTTTTGAATACACCGTCATGTGTGAAACTACAGAATGTGGTTACTCTTGATTTCTAAATGATTGATTTTTGTTCCAGCATGGATTTATACAAGAAAATGTAACTAAGATAAGGCCTTATAAATACCTACATATGATTATTGTTAGTGGTTATTAAAACAGAAGAAAAATAATAATAACCTAAACCTAAAATATGATAAGGACACTGAGGTCCTTACTCAAACTAAAGTGCCAAGCATTCAAACTCTGCTTCAGAAAGCAGAGCTCCAATGGACTGGCCATGTTGTTTGAATGTAAAATGTATGCTTGCCCAAAAGACTATTTTATGGAGAACTCAAACAAGGCAAGCACTCACATGGTGATAAGAAGAAGCAATATAAGGACACTCTCAAGGTCTCCCTTAAGAACTTTAGAATTGATTGTGTGATATGGCACCAGACCACTCAGCATGTGTACCCACATCAGAGAAGGTGTTTTACTCTATGAGCAAAGCAGAATTGAAACACTTCAAAAGAAATGCAGGATGCACAAATTTAGAGTAACCACCACAAAACATTCACACAGACTTTGTGACTGACTTGTAGTAGTGCATTCCGAGCTCATATTGGTCTGATCAGCCACAGTCCCATGAATTGAAACATGATTCTAGCATAGTGATGTCATTTTGGTCCTCTTTGAGATTGAAGGACAGCAACTAACCTCTTAGTAAAAGTTAACTATTAGCGAAATTTTGCTATTTGAGGTAAAATCTCTTAGGATTTAATATATAATGTTATATATATATATATGTATATATAATACATATTATACATATATGTCTAATAATAATTTCATATTATTCTGAATTTTTATTTCAGGCATGATTGTTTGAATTTTCGTTAAACCAAAAGTCTACCTTTAACAAGAAATGCCATGTGCTGCCCAAAGGGAGCATGCTCTAGAATCTGCTACATGGGAATATCTGTGCCAAGGAAAGTTGAGATGACCTTATGTAGACAAAAGTAAGGTACTCTTGACTCAATTTCCCTATTCTGCTCTTTCCATTCTAAACAGGAAAATTTTTTACCTGATTTATTTTGAGTTTGATTACAACTTCCTGTAAATAATGTGAAATGTTCCTGCATGATTGGCCTCTAACTATAACTTTTACCTGGAACCAAAAAAAGCTATAGGAGTTTGTTTTTCTCCCTGTTGAGTTTATGTTGGTCAGTTTGTGTCCTTAATGGGACTGTCTTGACATCGTTACAACCATGTTCCTCCTTTTTTGTTTCATAGAAAATGTCTATAATCAGGATAGGTTGCCAGTAGAAATTTATGTCATTGAGATACTAAATATATTAATTAATAAACACTGAAACATCTCTGAGTTGCTAAAATAGAATGTAAGTATGAAAGATTTTACTGCTTTTCATTTGAATTTGTGTTCAACTCCATATCCTAAATGACTAAGTAAATGAGTTCTTAGGCTTGCCACCCACCCCTTTGCTAATAGTTACATATTTATGTGTGAGATTAGATCCTTAAAGCATCTCATTCTTTCAGGATGATATGATGATAATATATATCCTTAAAAGAAGGGGGAATGATAAAGATGTAAAAATAAAAGTTTAAAATTTTAATGAAGTAGTAAACTTAGAGAAAGCAACAAAATTAGGTTTTTTTCTAAGAACTAAGATACATATGTGATTGGCTTCCAAATGTTTCTAATGGGATATGTAGACTTTGAGTATGTTTTGTAGTAAATTCTCAGAATTAGATTGTGGATTTTGCATGTAAAATTGCATTAATAAGTGTAAAGAAAATTTAACATCACATTCTTTTTCTGTTTTAAGGAAGAGATTATGACTGCTTAACTAAGGTTGTTCAACTTTTATGGCATTGAAGGAAGTATGGGTTTAGTATTTCTTTCTTTTTGTGATACTCATGGCCACAGTGTATTTGCTTCCTAATATAAGTTTAAGTCCTTTGACTTACAGCCCCCTCACCCTAAAAAGGCTCTTTGTGCTCTCCTCAGGACGGCTTACTATTGCTGCCTTTGGATAACTGACTACTCTGTGATTGTCATACCTCGGAAATTCTTACCTCCAAGGGCACTCCTAAGCATTGCTTATGCCTCTTCAAACCAGTCCCTTGTCCCTGACTTTTATGAAGCCATTATCCTTCCTCTTACCCTAACCATCCAACTCATTCATAAAACTTTGATCCATGAGTTGCAAACTGATCCAATCATTCTGGAGATCAATTTGGAACTATGCCCAAAGGGCAATCAAACTGTGCCTACCCTTTGATCCAGTGATACCACTTTTAGGTCTGTATCCTAAAGAGATCATAAAAAAGGAGAAAGGACCTACAGCAGCTCTTTTTTTGTGGTTAGCAAAGAATTAGAAATTGAAGGGATGTTCATCAGTTGGGAAATGGCTGAACAAGTTGCGGTATATTAATGTAGTGCAATACTATCATTCTATAAGAAATTATGAGCAGGTGGATTTCAGAAAAACCTGGAAAGGTTTACATGAACTGATGCTGAATGAAATGAGCAGAACCAGGAGAACACTGTACACAGTAATAGTAACACTGTGTGATGATCAACTCTGATTGACTTAGCTCTTCTTAGCAATACAATCATCCAAGGCAATTCCAAAAGACTCATGACAGAAAATACCATTCAATCCATAGAAAGAATTAAGGAGTTTGAATGCAGATTGAAGCATATCATTTTCACTTTTTTTGTTTTCTGTGGCTTTTCCCTTTTGTTTTGTTTTTTCTTTCACAACATGACTATTGTGGAAATATGTTTCCATGATTGCACATGTATCACCTATATCAGATTGCCTGCCATCTTAAGGAGGGGGAGGGAAGAGAACAAGAGAAAAAAACTTGGAACTCAAAATTTTATAAAAAGAATGTTGAAAATTATCTTTATATATAACTGGGAAAAGTAAAATATTATTTAGAAAAACTCCTTAGATATAATGTATGTGTCTAATATGTTATTTATGATTTAACAAGGAATCAAGTATCACATTGAAGTGTGTTCTAATAATTGTCATCTCTTTATTGGGCAACATGAAAGTCTCAAATACAACATGGAAAATGAAAAAAAATTGATCAATGGCCTTTAGTCAGGACGCTATACTTATATAGCACAAAAGGGGGAATTATGAATCTAGAGCTATTCCATTTTGAGAAATATTCCATTTTATTCATATATATATATATGTCTGTAGTTTCCCATTAGTGCTTAACATATAAGTAAGCCAAAACAGGATTGCCATGGTATGGTGTTGTGCAACCTATTCTGAGAAAGAGCCTAACCCTTCCCTGCCCCATATCATATTATGCTCCATTTTGGCGGAAACCCCTAACCCTGAAACTGGGTAAAAGTTGTTTTTCCCACTAAATAAACTTTGAGCCTCAGTGACAGAGACCTTTAAAGATCACCTTTGCCCCATTCCCCTACCCTGAATCCTATATATATCTTGTATATTGTTCATTTCAGGAAGTCTTTGCATCTTTGGGTTGAGACTGCCCTGCTGGCAAATTCAACAAACCCTAGTTGATCTAAATTCTGTCAGTCTTGTTCCAGGGCATCAACACTTACTCAAAGATTTTGTGATTCTGGAAAGTCTCATAATTTATCCATATGAGTAATAAACTAGATGAATTCAATAACATTTCTGTTTCTATAATTGCCTAATTCATAAATGGTGTTAAATTTCCATGACCTCCTACCTCTGTTGCTTTCTCTGAGGTTGCTGTGGTGAAGAATTACTACGAATAGGGGCAGAAAAGATTGGAGGAGGGCACTTTCCTATGACCACAGCCACAAGCACCAGCTCTAAATCATTGGATAGTAATGGGGAGGAAGCACCATGCTGCCTTTGCCACCAAGTCATTCCTAAGGCTCCTTTGTGAAATCCATATCATTCCTTTATATCAATAAGTTGTGGCCTATCTTTTAAGTTCCTAAGGCTCACCTATTCTGGAGTTTGGCAGGCTGGGAGTATGTAGGAACTACAACTACTCCACATAGGCTACACATAGTTTTCGCCTAAAGGCAATGAGACCGTGCTGAAGTTATCATTGATTCAGGAGATTAAGAATTGACATATCTTCTTGGTTGTCAAAGTATGAAAAACACCAGTCAAAAGGTGTTGGGGAGTTCTTTGGGCTTGACACATACTGCTAACTGGGGCAACTGACATGGCAAACATATAGTCAGGGGAGATGCATCCAATTGATTCAATGCCATATCCTTGCTAAATATCTTTTTCATAAAATTATTAGGTAAAATGTACTTTGTTAAATGTTAGATGGCCTAAAAGTGTTTCATTTTGTTCTAATGCTGGACATGAATCTCAGGATTAGCCTGAGTTAGGCCTGTCCCAGAATAGTAAAAAAAAAAAAAAAAAGTTAAAACAGACAGAAAATTCTCTCATTTTCACCCTTTTTCATCAGTCAAAAGTAATACTCACATTTATTGATAGTTATGAAGGCATTCGTCTATTTATGAAATAAATTACATTTGGGCTTGATCTAGGAGGAACTTCCTACTGTGGGAGTCTCAGGCATTTAAATGAATAGCAAACCTTGTTCTGGCTTTCCCACATTGACTAAATTAACAATTCCTTTTTGTTTCGAATTCTCTGATGTTTAATGAGTTTTACTCTCTGACTGAAGGCTTTTCCACATTCATTACATTTGCAGGGTTTCACTCCAGTGTGAATTCTATTATGTTGAATAAGAACTGATAGTTGAGTGAAAGCTTTTCCACATTCATTACATTTATAAGGTTTCTCCCCTGTGTGAATTATCTGATGTTGAATAAGATGTGAACGCTGGGTAAAGGCTTTTCTACATTTGCTACATTTATATGGTTTTTCTCCAGTATGGATTCTCTTATGATGATTAAGATTTGACTTTCCACTGAAGGCTTTCCCACATTCATTACATTCAGAGAGTTTATCTCCAGTATGAATACCCTGATGTTGAATAAGAGCTAAACTCTTGCCAAAAGTTTTTCCACATTCAACACATGCGTAGGGTTTCTCTTGAGTGTGAACTCTCTGATGAACAATAAGGTATGAGTTCTCCTTGAAGGCCTTCCCACATTCAATGCATTCATAAGGAATTTCTCCAGTATGAATCTTCTGATGTTCAACAAATTTTGAGCTCTGGCTAAAAGTTTTTCTGCATTCATAACATTCATGAGGTATCTGTCCAGTGTGAATTCTCTAATGTTGAATAAGGATTCATTTCTGAATGAATGACTTCCCACATTCATGGCATCTATAGGGTTTCTCTCTAGTGTGAATTTTCTGGTGTTGAATAAGATTTGACTTCTGACTGAAAGTTTTTCCACATTCATTACATTGTATAGGGTTGATCTCCAGTATGAATTCTCTGGTGTTTACTAAGATTTGAACTTCCCCTGAATGCTATTCCACATTCTTTTCATTCATATGGTTTCTCTCCAGTATGAATTTGCTGCTGTTTGACAAGATTTGAGATTCCCCTGAAAACTTTTCCACATTTATTACATTCAAAAGACTTCTCCCCACTGTGGATTCTTTGATATTTAACAAGACTAGAACTTTGGTTGAAAGCTTTCCCATATTCATTGCATTCATTGGGTCTCTCTCTAGAATGAATTCTCTGATGTCAAATAAGGTGTGAATTTCCTCTGAAGGCTTTTCCACACTCATTACATTCATATAGCTTCTCTCTAGTATGAATTCTCTGCTTCTACTTCCTCTCCTCTCACTCTTCTAAACTTGTTGCATTCCTTCTGATCCTGGCTATATTTGCTTTATTTCTACAAAATCTTTTTAATTTAATGTAATCAAAATTATGCATTTTATACCTTATACTGTTCTCTGTCTCTTGTTTATTGACAAATTGTTCACCTATCCATAAGTTTGATAGGTAATACATTCCATGTTCTTCAAATTTTCTTGTGATATCTCCATATCGAAGTCATTTATTCATTTTGATCTTATCTTGGTGTGGGATATTGGTCTGATCAGTCTTTAGATGCCATCATTCAACTAAACTGCTCTCTCCAAAGTTATCAGTGATTGCTTAATTGCCAAATCAAATGACCTTTTCTCAGTCTTTATCTTAACTAATATTTCTGAAGAATTTGACACTGTTGATCACATTTTCCTGGATATTCTGTCTCCTACAGATTTTCTTGACATTGCTCTCTGCTGGTTTTCCTTTTATCTGCTGGACCACTCCTCAGTTCTACTTTGCTGGATCTTCATCCACATCAAGCCCACTCACCATGAGCATTCCTTATGACTATGTTATAAACTGTCTTCTTTTCTCTTTTTTTTTTCTGGAGGGGGGAAGGTAAGGCAACTGAGGTTAAGTGACTTGCCCAAGGTCACACAGCTAGTAAACATGTCAAGTGTTCGAGGCTGGATTTGAACTCAGGTCTTCCTGAATCCAGGGCTGTTGCTCTATTTGCTGTGCCACCTACCTGCCACTCTTCTATTTCTATGTTATTTTATGTGGTGATTTTATCAGCTTCCATGGGTTCAACTATCATCTCTATGCAGATGATTCCCAGATCTATCTATCTATCTATCTATCTATCTCTCTCTCTCTCTCTCTCTCTCTCTCTCTCTCTCTCTCTCTCTCTCTCTCTCTCTCTCTAGTCCTGAGTTCTCATCTCATCATGCCTTTTGGACTTTCAACTTTGATATTCTATAGACACCTAAAATTCACTGTGTTTGAAATAGAACCCGTCTATTTCCCTAAACCTTCCTATCTTTCAAAATGACCTATTAGTGTTCAGGGGGCCACCATCCTTAGTGCCCCCACATTCCAAATGTCAGTGTTTTTGATCCATGGAGAGAAGGGAACATAAGGGAGACCCTCAGCCTATATCCTGAGCCCTGGCCTTCTAATACTTCAATGGATCTATAAACTCATCAATGTATTTCTCCCATTTTTTATAGATTGATATCCCTCTAGACCTTTTCATCTTATGTAAGTGATATTTGTGTCCTCCTATAGGACCTTCACAGAGAATCTACCCAATGTATGTTGGGCCTTTCTCTGGGACTTTTAACATTTTGTGAGTACTAATGTAGCAATCTGACTGTCCATCTGTTCTCTCTTTTGCCACATGACCCCCTTTGGTTATCTTGCCCTGCAGGAGAGTGGGGGGGGGAAGGGGGATGATGGAGAGGAGGGCAGGGTCAGGGGGAGGGTTGTTAGAAGCACACACTTCTGTAAAGGGATAGGGACAAAGTAGAGAATAGAACAAGTGGAGGGCAGGATAGAAGGTAGGGAAATGTAGTCAGTCTTTCACAATATGTCCATTGTGGAGATGTTCTGCAACTACACATGTGCAGCCTGTATTGAATTGCTTGTCTTTCCAATGAGGGTGGGTGATGAGGAAGGATAGAATCTGGAGTTTAAAGTTCTAAAATAAAATGTTTAATATATATGTGTATATATTATTATTATTTACATACAACCGGGAAATAGGATATGCAGGCACTGGGGTAGGGAGACCCATCTCGCCCTACTGGAAAGTCAGAGGGGAGATGGGGGAGGACATAGGAGTGAACAGATTGGGGGAGGGGATATACAGTGGGATTGCTCTTTTTGGGTGGGGGAAAGGGGAAGGATGGGGAGAACATTTATAACTCAAAATCTTGTGGAAATGATATAAACTAAAAATAAGCAAAAGTTAATTGAAAAAAAATAATAATGCTGATGGTGATCATTATGATAGTTACCCTTTGGAGAGTGCTTTAAGGTTTGAGGGTTTTTTACACATATTATCTCATTTGATCCTTACAATCAATCTTTGAGCGAGGCAATGGGTCAACATGTTTTTTAATTGTTTACTTAGTGCCAGACACTGTTCTAAACACTGAAAATATAAATGGAAGAGATGACCTATCCCTGTCCTCAAGGAGCTTATATTCTAAGATGGATGAGGAAGATAACACATGTAAATAACTAGATGTTGTTGTTCAGTCATTTTTTCAGTCATGTCCAATTCTTTGTGACCCTATTTGGGGTTTTCTTGGCAGAAATACTGGAGTGGTTTGCCATTTCCTTCTCTAGATCATTTTACAGATGAGGAAACTAAGGCAAATGGGGTTGTGATTTTCCCAGGGTCACATAGCTAGTAAGTGCCTGAGACCAGATTTGAACTAAGGAAGATGAGTCTTCCTGACTCCAGATCTGCCACTCTACCCACTGCCCCACCTACCTGCCCCTAAATAACAAGGTATATACAAGATGTATATGAAATAGATTGGAAGCAATCTGAGAAGAAGGTCCCAACAGTCAGAGTGAATAGGAGAGGCCTCCTATAAAAGATGACTGGAAGTGAGGCCTGAAGAAATACAAGGAGACTAAAAGATTGAGGTGATGTGGGAGAGTATTCCAGGCATGGGGACAGGAGATGGAGTATGCTGTGTGAGAAACGGCAAAATAAGCCGCTATATCTGGAGTACGTGTAAGGGAGCAAAATATGAGAAGATAGGAAAGGTAAGAGCTTAAGTAGGGGTAATAGAGACCCTTGTTCCTACACTGCAATCCCAAGAAAGGAGCTCCCATTTTTGGACATAACCGCCCTTTATTTCTGTGCTAGCCGGAGTGCCAAACTTGGAGTCAGGAAGACCTTGGGTTTGAATTCTGCCTTAGACACTTATTATAGCTGTGCAACCCTACACAAATTTCTTGACTTAGCCGTCTACCTCATCTGCAAAAATGGAGATAATAGTACCTTACAGGGTTGTTGTGAGGATCAAATGAGCTAACATAAAGTACTTTACAAACTATAAAACAAACTATTTAAGTGCTCCCTAGATCTTATTCTGCTCCTAACTTTAAATAAGTCCCAGAATCACATAAGAGACTCAGGATGACTTTTAGAAAAGTCCTCAGGCCTGGGTGGCAAACTCTACAAAAACATAAGTTCGGTGGGTAGAGATGAGAGTGATGTTACATGGAACCCAGGACAGGCAATCAATCAGCAAGCATTTATTAAGTGCTTACTATGTGCAAAACACTATGCTAGGCTATGGAGACAGAAAGATGTGTTCCCCATCAATGGATACCAAAGGAATCTTTATTCCATACCCATGAGGGTATAATGAGATGGTATACTGGGCAGAGAAGACCTTGAAGGGAGGACAGGGAGAAGCAAGTCTAAGAAAAAGAGTAAGGACCAGAGGGAGAGGAGAGGTCTCAAGAGAGGAAGGGAAAAGTTAAGGGGAAGGTCATATTTCAGGTGAGGGAGAGGAGGGCAGAGAAGGAAGATGGCCTTGGTAAATGAAAGGAAAAGGAAGAAGGGTCAGGTCTTAAGATGGGAAAAAAGAAATTTATAAGAGCATGCTGCGGTTCAGGGAGAAAAGAACAGAGATCCAGAATGAGGAAGGGAGGATGAAGGAAGAGGGATGGAGTCAGAGCAGTAAGGAAGAGGGGGTGGAGAATGGGGAGAAAACAGGGAGGAAAGAGATAAGTATAGAGGGGTGTGAAAAGGCAGGGGTAGAAATGTTGAAGCAGAAAGTAGAGCAAGGAAGGGATAGATTGGAAATGGAAGAACAGAGAGGGGAAAGGATGAAAAGGATAATGAATGGGCAGAGAACTGAGGAGAATGAATGAAGATGGGAGGGATATAGAAGAGAGGGGGGAGGGAATGAGACGGAAGGATAGAAGGTAAAGAGCCTATGGTGCATAAGGGGAAGGGACTGAGAGGGCAGGAGGGGTGGAGATGAAGCAACAGAGGAGAAGAAGAGGAAAAAAAGAGTGGAGGGCAGGAAACTGAGGAAGATGAAAGGGGAGGGAATGGAGAAATGGAGAAGGAGTGGGGAGAGAGAGGGACAGAAGGTCTGCAGATAGGGAGATAGAAAGGGCAGGGATAGAGTAGCAGAATGGGGAAAGGATAAAGGGTCAAAAACCTAAGGAGAATAAACGGGCAGAAGTGGAAAGGAGAGGTAAAGAGGTAGAGAGGGTGAAGGAGAAGGGATTGAGGAGGTAGAAGGGGCTGAGATGGATGGATAGAGGGGGAGAAGAGGAAGGGTGATGGATAAGTATGGGACTAAAGAGGATGAAGAGACAAGGATCTGATAAGGATGGGGAGGGGAGCTGAGGAAGAGAAGGGTGGATGGGCGGGTTTTTGAGGTGGATGAAGAATGGAGGAGGGGGAGGGGACCGAAGTGGAAGGGACGGAGGAATTGATCGAGGAAAGCGAAGGAAGGATGGGTAGAGGAGGAAGAAGGGAAGAATGGGAGATGGAGGGGAGAGGGACGGTCTGAACTAGAGGCTAGCTAGACGAAGAGGACGGTCTCTCGCTTGGTGGGTCTGGGCAGGCTCGGGGGCGGAGGCTCACCTAAGGCGGGCACCCAGATGAGCTTCAATTCGAAGCTCCAGGGGCACCGAGCCTACTCTACAGGAGTCAGACCCTCTTAGAGGAGCGCCGCAGACCCTACCCCGAAGTCCGCTCAATTCTTTGGCACCCGGAGTCTGCGAAGGCTTCGTTGTGACAGTGGTCCTCCGACTGGAGGCGCTGTCTACCACAGCATCCGCCTTGTCTGGGAAGATGTGCAGGGCAACCTCACCTTGAGAAAGAGACCGCGAACCCGCGCTGGGTTCCTAGGCTGAAGGGGGCGGGGCTAAGACGTTAAGGAGGTAGAAGCAGTCCTTAGGGGGCGGAGCTACAGCCTTGGCGAGAAGGTGGACGTGATTAATTGGAGGGGCGGGACCAGGGAGCTGCCCTGAGTTCTAGTAGGGTTCTGTTGTTTCCTTTGCCCCGAGACGGCATTGTCACTTTCGATTTCTGAATGCTAGAAGCTAGCTAGCTACCTTTGCGTCCGCGAGAGCAGCAGAGCCCCTTCCCCCTACAAACCGATCCCCAAACAGGAATCCCCAGGCCTGGCTACGACTGTCTTTCACGGGTAGCGAGGGTGCAGCTTCGACCGGTCAGTCCCTTCCATAGACTCATCCCCTTTGGAGACCCAAAGACCCAGAGGCGAGCCTCCTGAAATCAACTCAAGGTGAGTGTTAAATCCTATTTCTCGCCTCACCCCTCCAGCACACACCCCCTACCACCTTAGAGCTCATACTAGTTTGTACCTCCCGGCCTCCCATCTCATACTGCTTCCTCAGACTTCAAATATTTCCCGCCTCTCAGAGGTCACCTGGGTGTGTTGCTCCCCACAGAGTATATATGGGTCAGTTTTCTCCTGCCTTGCCCTTCTTTATCTCTCTTGGGCACATGCAGCAGCCTGTCACTCCCCAGCTCACACGAATGACTCTTCAGGATCCCATGGATCAGTGCAACAGTTGCAATAGCTCCTGTGGGTATACAGTTGATGTGTGGGCAATCAGGAATGTAAAAAGTCTTCTCTATTTGGAGGCTTAGGAATCTCTTGCCAGAATAAAGACAAGAAGTACTTCTTGGACTCAATGTACCTCCTGAGTCTTCCCTTCCTTTACGCCTTCGAGTTCCAGGGGCTACTGTGTTCTTGGTTGTCACCACCCATTCTCCCAATAGGACTTAATTCCTCCTAGGCCACTGATTGAAGGGAAAGCAAGCTATTAGGCTCAATTCACCCCTAGGTCATTCTAGTGAAAGCCATCTAAACCTATTGCTTCCACTCCCACTAGTCTCCCTCTCTTCTTAAATGTTCTGCAATCTGGTTTCCAATATCATTCAACTGAAACTTCATGTAGCAGGCAGAATTTCTATATAATTCCACAAAAAACATATTTAGTGTTCAGCTTTTTGTGTCCCAGACACTTAGCTAACTGTTAGACACATCATCAATTGATCCTTACAATCAATTTGGGAGGTAGAAGCAGGTACTTAATAAATATTTATTGACTTATTAACTGAAGTTCCAACTTTTTCGTAAAATAGATTAGGGAGAAAAAAAAATGAAAAACATCCCAGTATTTGCCTTTGAGAAGCCTCCAATCTACTAGAAGGATATATAGATCGTGTATTTAAGCTATTAAAACTTAAATGTGCACTAAAACTTTTGGGACACACTACCCATAAATATTCTCCAAGACTGAGTATGACCGGGACAAGGGAGAGCACTGCGCAAAGGAAATTTCCTATTCTACAAAAGTTTGAGGAGGGACAGAATATTTTCTGCTGGAGACTCAAGGAGATGGCACCTGAAATAGTACTTGTAGAAAGAGAAGAGTTACAGCAGGTGATTGGAGATTATTCCAGGTCTAGGGGAACTAATGCATAGAGATGAGGGATGGTATGAAGACTGGGAAATAACTAACAGCCCAGTTGGGTTTCATGACTGTGTAAAGAAGTGTCATGTGAAATAAGACTGGAATGACAGAATGGAGGACCTTGAGTGCCAGGCAAAGAAGTTTGTATTCTACATAGCAGGGAACTTGAAAAGTTTTTGAAAAGAAATGTGATCTGGTCAGACCTGCATCATTAGTCGGTCAACAAGTATTAATTTAGTGCTTGTTGTGAGCCTGTGCTAAGAGCCAGGAAGAAAGAGAAAGACAAAACCAATCTCTGCCCTCAAAGAGCTCACTTGTTAATGGGGGGAAAAGTCTGTAGATAACTAGGGACATACAGAACATATAGAGTGGATGGAGGGCATTCTTAGAGAGGGGTGGTGCTCGAGCAGAAGATGGGGTTTGAGCTGTTTCTGGAAGGAAGCTGAGGAAACCAAGAGGCAGAGATGAGGAGGGGGAGCCTTCTAGGGGTAGGGCACAACCAACACAAAGGCAGAGAGATGGACAGGTGGAATGTCCTGTTTAAAGTACAGCAAGCAAGCTGGTGAGGCTGGATTATAGAGTTTGTGGGGGTGGGAGTAGGGAGTAAAGTGTAAGAAGGCTGGGAAGGTAGGAAATGGTTATAGAATTTTAAATGCCATGGGTGACGGATGAGATAATTGAGAGATTAGACATGGGGATACAACTTCAGACGTTGTTATAGTAGTTAAGGTTAGAAGTGATGAGGATTTGAAGCAGGACTTAAGAGTTGTTTAGATTTAGAGATGATGGAAAGGAAAGAAGACTCTAAGGTTTCAAACTTGTGTTACTGAGAGGAGTGGTGGGTAATAGTGTCATGAAAAGAAATGGGTCATTTAGTGGGAGAAGGAGAAAAATTTCAGTTTGGGTCATGTTGAGTTTTAGTTTCTGATAGTATCTGAAAGGGGATTTGAAGGAAGAGAAAGATATTATGTCAGGGATGATAATGGGAAGGTATCCTCCATCTAGGATACTTCCTGGATGAAGGCAATTGGAAAGTGTATTAGGGAGAGACTTGGGTAGAGCTGTAGGTTTGGGAGTTACATGCATAGATGATAAGCCCTGGGAGTGGCAGAGATCACCAAGGGAGGAAACAAAGAAGTGAGAAGTTGAGAACAGAACCTTGTTGGACCTCCATCCACACTTCAGGTGCTAGGAGGAGGACATGATACGAGAATCTCACTGTTGCACATCCTAGAGAGAATAATACCATGTAAAGCAAAACAGGACAGAATGTCAAGGAAGAGGTTGTCAATGGTGTTGAATGTTTTAGGGAGAACAAGGAAGATAGTGGCAAAAAAAAAAGGTCACTGAATTTAGTAGCAAGGATATTATTAGAGGCAAAGGAGATACATGAGTAGTGTGGATGGTATCTAGAGTCTAAAGAAGGAGTGGGTGGTGAGGAAGTAGAGACAGCAAGTATAGTCTGCTCTTTCTAGCAGTGTAGAAGTGAAAGAGGATGATAACTTTGGGTAATGACATGGTCAAAGGAAAGTTTTGTTATTTTTTAATTGTTTTTCAGTTAGGCAATATTTATTTTCTTTTTCTCCTATCCACCTTCACTCCCCACTAGGGGATGTGGGAGTGGGGAATAAGAAAAGTCCTTTGAACAAACAGAATGAAGCAAAACAAATTCCCAATAGGCAAAGTCTAAATGTATGTGTCTTAACCTGCATCTCACCTCTCTGTTAGGAAGTGAGTAGCATTCTTTATCACCAGTCCTCTGGAATCATGATTGACCAGAGTTCTTAAGTCTTTCAGGATTGTTCATCTCTACAATATTGGCGTCATAGTGCAAATTGTTTTCTTTGTTTTCATCAGCTCATAGGAACCTTCCCATATTTCTCTGAAAAAACTCATGGTATTCTTTGCAGTACAAAAGTATTCCATTACATTCATATTCTTTAATTTATCCAGTAATTTCCCCAATCAATGGGTATCCCCTTAATTTCTAGTTTGGGGCTACAATGAAAAAGACTGCTATAAAATTCTTGTATATGTAGGACCTTCTCCTCTTTCTTTGATTTCTTTGGAATATAGGCCCAATGGTGGAATTACTCTTTCCTTTCCTTTCCTTTCCTTTCCTTTCCTTTCCTTTCCTTTCCTTTCCTTTCCTTCCCTTCCCTTCCCTTCCCTTTCCTTTCCTTTCCTTTCCTTTCCTTCCCTTCCCTTTCCTTCCCTTCCCTTTCCTTTCCTTTCCTTTCCTTTTCTTTTCTTTTCTTTTCTTTTCTTTTCTTTTCTTTTCTTTTCTTTTCTTTTCTTTTCTTTTCTTTTCTTTTTCAGGAGGAAATAAACTTTATTTTAATTATTAGCCATAACTTAAGATGCTCTTTTTGCCAAGAGTTTACATCACAAGCATTCATTTTGATGACAGACCATACAAGCATCTGCCTCATCACAACATTTTATACTATCTCATGTTATCTCCACAGTGGGGAATAGCTTTCTCCCCCTTGAAGGTTGTTCTGAAACAAAAAGATACTAGTGATAGACAAAAAAAGTACTGGTGGTCTCAGTTTTCTTTATCATTTCACTACTTATTATGCATTATGCTAAATTAGATTGGTCTTCAGAGTTGATTTTTCCATTTCTTCCTTTTGAAGGTCTCAATTAGGCTAGTTCATTTGCAAACTCTCACTGCTTTAGCACCTTGCTAAAGCCCTCCCACAGCTTGAGGTGGCCCTGGTTCTGGACACACTCTGAGAACTGCTTCATCTCATAGTGGCAGGGACCAAATTACTGGGCTTATGGTACACTGGCTGGGCTCTCTGAGGCTCCAGGTAGGTGATATCAGGCCTTGCAGGCTAATCATTGCTCCCACCACCAAAGTCACTTGAAATGGAATGAGCAATGGTTTTGCCGATAGCTGAATCCACTGCTACCCTGGCTGCGGTGGTAGCCATTTGGGCCATTAAACCTGGCTGCTGGGGGCAGCAGCAGGAGGGGCAACTGCAGATGGTGGTACTGCTGCTGGAGGAGAAGCTACTGGTGGGGATATAGCTCTCATTGGGGGCGCCTGACTGGTGGTGGGGGGGGGAGCCACCTGGGAGGTCTTGCTTTGGCATAGTCAACTCTAAGTGGTAGAGGTCCTGGGGAGAAGTGACAAGTAAGAACTAGAATTACTCTTTCAAAGGATATGCATAGTCTAGCAACTTTTTGGACATATTTCCAAATTGTTCTCTAGAATTGTTTGACCAATTCAAGGCCCCACTAAAAGTATAGTAATATATTTGTTTTTCTGTAACCTTTCTAGTATCTGAAGTTTCCTTTTGGGTCAGCTTTTCCAATCTGATGAGGATGAGGTGGAATCTAGAAATAGCTTTACTTCATTTATTTATTTATTTATTTATTTATATTTATCATTTACTTTAATGATTTAGAGAACTTTTTTCATATGGTTTTAGAGAACTTGGATGTCTTCCCTTGACAACTGCCTATCCATAGCCTTTGGTCATGATTAATGGCCATAAAAATTCAAGAGAATTAATAATGAAACATGCTACCTACATGATAGAGAGGTGAAGAATTCAGAGTGCAAATACACACATGCACATACACACATACCCCTTTTGAACATGACCAATGAGGAAATTTGTTTTCCTTGACATACATGTTATGAGTGGTTTTGTTTTTCTTTCATTCTCAATTAGGGGAGGGAAAAGGAGAGATGAGGGACTTTTTTGATTGAAAATACATTTTTAAATGAGAAGAAAAGCTTTGGAATAATCACTGTGGTGAATGTAATAACAATCATAATTTTTTTTAAGTATTATTGTACAGCAGTGAGGACCTAGTTGAGGCTAAGTGGCACAAATTTTTACTGGGGCTACTTGGCATTATTGTATGACTTTCTTAAGCAGTGTTTGTTGTTCTCATTCAGTCATGTCCAATTCTTCATGACCTTGTGGACATTGTCCATGGAATTTTCTTGGCAAAGATACTGGAGTAGCTTGCCCTTTTTTTCTCTAGTGGATCCAGTGGATCCTATTGTTGGGCAAACAGAGAGTAAGTGACTTGTCCAGGGTCACATAGCTGGGAAGTGTTTGAGACTGTATTTCATCTCAGGTCTACCTGACTTCAGGCCCAGTGCTTTATCCACTGGACCGCCAGCTCCCCAAGCAGTGTTTAGCAACTCATGAATAGGAATGAAAAAGGTAGGCGGTAGTTGTGAAGATTAGAGGTTGATGATTAGATGGATGAGTGTTAGAAGGACAAGGATGTGTGTGTTTGGGGAAAATTCAGGGGTAGGGATGTTTCCAAATGGTTTTGAGCTGATTAACCTTAGAGTTAAGGATGTGAATGAAGGGAAGTAAAATCAAAACAAGGGTCACAGGCTAGGAGAACATGGAAGGTTTCATAACATAGGTTATGTTGAGGATGAATAGTAGATCTATGAGGCAGCAAGGAAAGTAGGAGGACAGGGTAATAATCGGATGGGAGGATTTCAGAGTTCATGAAATTGGGCACAGAGCAATTTCAGTTAATATTGAGACCATGACCACCCCTGTGGATAAATGCGGTAGAGAGGAGACAATTTCTGTGGATGTTGAGTTTGATGAATTGAGAGCCGAGGAAGATAACAGTGTTGTCAACTTAAACATCAAAGTCACCAAGGAGAGGTGTGGTGGAGAAGATGCCAAATCAGGTAGTGAAATAATTAGGGCAGAGAACTCTAAGAAATTTATATATGTTGCTCATTAGCATTGTATGTTCAGGGAAATGGGTAAAAAATACCCCTATATCAAAGGTAAACTTTCATTTACAGGATATCTCAAAAAGTCTTTCTGTTTAAGTCTACTTGTGCTCAGAGAGGTGTGAAGGAAGTCCCAGTTGGTCTCCCAGGGAGTTTTGGGTCTCTCCCTGACTCATTTCTTTCTTCTTATCTTCAGAACCAATCCTGCCCAACCCCTTTCTTTTTCTCCTAATCGTTGGCCTGCTGATCATGCCCATCCCTTACCACAGCCCCTTAGGAAATATTTGATAAGTAAGTGTTAATAAGCGCTTTCCTTCCTTCCATGACCAATGGTGTTGCGGACAGCTGAACACACTTCCTTCCTTCCTTCTTTCCTTCCTTCCTTCCTTCCTTCCTTCCTTCCTTCCTTATTTCCTTCCTTCCTTCCTTCCTTCCTTCCTTCCTTCTTTCCTTCCTTCCTTCCTTCCTTTCTTCCCCTCCTTTCCTTTTTCTCTTCTTTATTCCTCTCCTTTCCTTTTTTCTTCCTTCTTTCCCTCCTACTTTCCTTCCTTCTTTTCATTCTGCTCTAACGTTTCCTTAACCCTTTCTCTACTTGTACCTAGCCATTCAGCAGATTCAAATATGTACTATGAGATCAGAGAACATTAGAAATTTTCCCACTTATTCTATCATAGTTGTGGAGCAATGAAACATTTTTAGTTGTATAACAAATTAAATAACTCTAGGGGACAAAAATATATTAATTTGATTATATAACAGCAAAGGATGTTTGTGTGACAAAAGGAAATGTTTCCAAAATAAAAAAAGGAAAGAAACAGATTAAGAACAAAATCTTGGTGATAGGTACTTTTGACAAAAGTTTAATAGCAAAATCAACAAGGAATTGATACCAGTTGATAAAAGAGATATTTCCCCACCAGATTAATGATCAAAGGACGTGAATGATCAATTTTCAAAGAAGAAACACAATTATGTAGAAATTACAGAGGAACATATTTATGTGCAGAAAAAACTTCCTAACAGTCAGAGCTATTGAAAAATGATGTGAGCTACCTCGGGAGGCAGTGGATTCCTTGTCCCTGGAGATATTCAAGTGAAAGCTGACCCATTAGTCAGGTGAGTTTGCGGGAGTAATTTTTGTTCAAAGATTCTGTGACTGAGAGAGAGTAGTGGTCAGCAGAAGACAGGACCATAGTTCTGGACAGGATGACATAATCAGGTGCTATGGTACTCAGTGAAGGAAAAGGTTGCTGTTAAGTGATTGTATTCCAGGAATGGGTCCAGTGTGTGAGGTTGGGAAGAGAAAGAGGAGGAGGAGAAGGTATTTTTTTTTCATTTTATGCTTCAGTTGAGTGTAACTTCTACTCATAGATTCCAGATGAATTCATTTACATTTAAAGAGGAACACAAGGTTAGTTGTCTCATTTCAATTCCTTTTGATTTTACCCCAGAAGTGAAATCATTTCCTGACATCACTTTCTTCACCTTCCCAGGAATCACACCAGATCAGTGCTCTTATCAAATTCCTGACACCAGACTCAAAACTAGGATTTCTTGTGTATGGAGCAAATTCAGTTGGGGATGGCAGGTGGTTAGAGGACAATTTACCTGTTGTTCTTATTACTGCTGTTTGTTCTTGAAGAGGGCCTTGAAGAGGTCATCAGCAAGACTGTGTCTTGATTTGCAAGTAAGGTGTGTGCAAAGTCACAAGCCTCAGTCTTTTCTGGAGCCATCTGGGTCCAGTAGCAAGATATAGATCCAGAATGAAGCACAAACAACAATCTATGAGGAGTAATAGCTGCCCCACTGGCGACTCAACTGGCTGGTTCCAGTGGGGTTCCAGAACAAAAAATTACTCAACAGGCCAGTCCCTCAACTGGGGGTTCCAGTGCCCTTTCTTCCTCTCTACCTCAGATATAGTCCTAGTAGAAGAATGTAACAGTAATCAGCTTAGCAGATACTTAGCCCTTAGTAACTTAGTAACTGGACAAGGACCTGGGAGCTGTCTGCCTCTGAATCCAGGTGACTGGTGGATTCAGGTAGGAGCTGGGACCATGGAAGGGGATCCAGGGAATCTGAGAGACCACTCCAAGTCAAGATGAAAAAAAGGCCTCTCATCAGATATAGAATGCCTGATGAAAATGAAGTTTGCTGTACACCAAGGGATAGAGTGTTTGTGTGGTTTTCTAATGATTGTATTTAGTGATTAATGATACTTAGGGACTGATTGCTAGATAAGTGACTAATTAAGTTAATCTATAATTTCCCCATGAGTGGAAGATTGATTATTGTATTGTGAGATGACTGAGTGACTGAGTGAGGAGGCAAACCTCCTTAGGGAAACCAGATGATTATTCTTTTGTTCTTTGTTCCAAATACTGTGGCCACTTTTGTGAAAACTATGCGGCAATTCTAATGTTAAGCTGTTGTGAACACTATATTGTAATTTTCTGTGATAAGACGTAATGTTGTGAATATTATATTGCGATTTGTTGTGAATGTTTGCCTTGATTTGTAATGTAATAAATGGAGTGTTCACTATACTGTGTAATCAGAATCTTAAAAGCTGTTCACAGTAACATTCTTTTGGGAAGCTGCTTGTGCATGGCATTACAAAGAAGGAGCAACCCATCCATAGAACAGGGGCTCGAAACCTTTTTTTTTTTTAGGTCATGAACCTCTTTGGCAGCCTAGTGATACCAATGGACCCCTTTACAGAATAATATCTTTAAATTCAAAAAATAAAATGCATAGTATTACAAAGGAAACCAGTTATATTAAAATAAAGGTATAATTTTCCCTTCCAAGTTCATGAACCCCCTAAAATATATTCTGGGGACCCCATAAAGGATCCATGAACCCCAGATTAAGAAATTCATATGGTAGAGAATCCTAATTTTTCCCCTCCTCCCCAGTCTACATGATTTATATACAAGGGCAGCCCTTCTGATTACTGACCTTCTTAGCCATCCAAACTTCATGCCTCTGGGGTAAGTGGAAGGCAGAGGAGGGGGTGGGTCAATGATAAGGTCCAAGAGAACCTGCCCAGGCAGAATGCTGCAGGTGTAAAGTCTGAGGCTGGTCAGAAGACTACAGGGAAAAAAGTCTGCCCCCACCCCAATTCTTCACCACATTGACAACCTGATAAAAATCTCTTGACACTTTGTTTGCCTTAGTTCTTACTCTGAATGACATTCTGTACCCCTTACACCATCCTCACTATTCAAGTGACTTTCTCTTTCAATCATTCAACAAATATTTCTAAGCACCTACCCAGTGCCAATCACTGCTAGTCCCTGAGGACAGAAAGACAAATGGAAATGCTGCTGCCCTCAAGAATCCTATGGGCTATTAGGAGACAGATAAATAAGTACAAAATACTGTAGAAATAAAAGAATCTTGATGGAGTGGCCATGTGGGGAGGAAATTAGCATCCACAGGAATCGGGATAGGCCTCATGTATGAGGTGATGAAACGATGGTCTCAAGGAATTCTAAGAGGTAGTAGGGAGGATGGAGTGTATTCCAGACACAAGCAATGGCTCGCACAGAGACATGAGGCTGGAAGAAAGAATGTTGTACAGGCAAAACAGCAAGCAGGCCTATTTGGCTGAGATACAGAGCATGTGAAGAGATCAATATGACCAAAGTGATCAATATGAAAACTTGGTTGGGAGCCAGACTATGAAGGGTTTTGTATGCCAGATAGAGGAGTCTACATTTTATCCCAGAGGCAGTAGGGAGCTTCTAGAATCTATCAATCAGGGAAGTGATGTGGTCAGACTTATGCTTTAGGATTACAAACCTCCCAGCTATCTGGAGGATGCTTTGGACAGGTGAGAGACATAAGACCAAATAGGAGGCTATTACAATAGTCCAGATGAGAGGTGATGAGAGCTTGATCTAGGGAGGTAGCAATGTGGATAGAAAAAAAAGGAGATGACTGGGAAAGATATTACTGACCCTCTTGTGTCTTTTTCTCTCAGGTGTGATGGAGAAAGCCAGTCCCTCAGAGATTCTCTTCAAATTCCTTATCTCCTTCTTCCTCCTTCACATACCCACTCAGGTCTCAGGTATGACTTCATGCTTTCTTCTAGCTCCCAGGGCCTTGCCATAAGGTCCTAAGCTGAGCCATAGGAGATTTTGGCCTCTTCTCTGCTTACAAATCTTTCTTTCCTCCTTTTTAAGAGGAATTTATCTCCATCTCCACAGCCAGTCCCTTCTCTCCAACCTGATTCCTTCTCAATGTTATCATCTCGACCCTTTCCTTCTCTGAGCTCTCTCCCTCCTTCCTTCTGGCTCTACTCAGGGGGTTCTGGATTCTGTACTCATGCTCCATCTGTAGCCTGGAGTCCAACTCCTCCCTCCCTTTTCCTCCCCTCGGACCTTATGTCTCTTCTTTATGGCTTGTTGAACAGGAAATTTCTTAGTGTTGGGACCTACAGCACCTGTCCAGACTTCAGTGGGAGGAGAGGCAGTATTATCATGTCACCTGTCCCCTGCTCAGAGTGCCTGGCATATGCAAGTCATCTGGTCCAAATCCAAGGATACCGTGTATCACTATCAAAAGGGAGAGGATCATTTGGAAGACCAGTCACCTAATTACAAAGGGAGGACTGAGCTGGTGAAAGATGCCATTACTTCGGGGAATGTCACACTGAAGATATGGCATGTGAAACCTTCCGATGCAGGACAGTATAAGTGTTTGTTTAATGATAGTTCTCATTCAAAAGAAGCATTTGTGGAGCTGAAGGTCATAGGTAAGGCCCTTAACTGATGTTTGTTTTACTGGGATTTGTTTTAATGCATCTGGAAAAGCATAGCATGCCTGCTCATTCTATTCAGGAACAGATGGTTACAAGGGACCTTCTTCCTGCCAGACCCTCAGCTAGGTGCAGGGAATGCAAAGGTGATAAATACGAAGATGAATGGTCCCTACCTTCAAGGAGCTTACTGTCTAATAAGGGGGTCTCCAGGGATATAATATTTGTGACACAAGGCAGAATGTGCTAAGCACAAAAACTTTTGAAGGAGTGATCAGTTTCAGCTGGCAGATCAAGGAAGGCTTCAAGGAAGAGGCGAAGAAGGGAAGTATTTCATGGAGGGTGTAATATGTCTATAACTTAGCGGGACTGACTGATGGCGTTCAGCTCAGTGATTCTTACCTTTAAGAGCAAGTTCTTACCTTACTCCAAGCTTCTCTTACAAATTTCTGTTGTGTCTCCTTCCCCCATCAGGAGCCTTTGCTCATGTTCTCTGTCCCACGTTCTATGCTCATCCCAATCTGGTGTCCTCACTTTTTCCCTCTTACAAGTAGAGTCCCAATTGTTATTAGCTCCTCCAATTAAAGAACCTGTTTGGGGTAATTTGGTGGTGGTGCTGTATTCTTTTTTCAGGTTGTTGGAAGCAGGCAGCCTCCAACCCTGAGCCCTATACCTCAATGGATTCCATCAGCTTCCTGGGGTTCCAACTCCTTGGGATTGATCCAGAGGGCCCTCAGCTTGCATTTAGATTTGAGAGGTGACTTGAAATACCCTCTGGGTCAAGTAGATTCTCAGTCCTTCCCACAATCTGCCTTCCAGGCGGGTCAGCAATTCTGACTCCTGGCTGCCCTGTCCTCCCTCACCCTTCTAAATTGATGTCTGGGCCAACAGCATCAGCTCTCCTGGATCCTGTGTGGTTCCCAAATTCTCCAAACCAGTGATACCAAGGTGATAAAAATAAATGTTTGCTGAATTGGATAAATTGGACCAAATTCAAGTCTTTGGTAAGCAGTTAAATGGTACTGGACTTGGGATCAGGAAGACCCTAGTTCAAATCCTGGCTTAGACCCTTATTAGCTGTGTGACCCTGGGCAAGTCACTTTTGTAGCCCATGTTTCCCCCTCCAAAGGATGGAAATGATAACAGCACCTCATCCCCAGGGTTGTTATGAAGATCATAGGAGGTAACACATGAAAAGTACTTTGCAAATAGAAATGTTAGCTAGTATTATCACCTGCCAGTGCCTTCTCCTCTAGGATTATCCTCCATCTCTTTTGTGTGGATCTTGTGTAGACCTTACTATATTCATGTTTTCAGCCCTGTTAGAATATAAGCTCCCTGAGGGCAGGAATTGTTTTTGTTTTTTCTATGTCTCTATGGTACATTGTTTTTCAGTCTCTTTTCAGTCATGTCCAACTCTTTGTGACTCCATGTCTTTTGTTTGTTTGCTTTATTTTGGCAAAGATACTGGAGTAGTTTGTCATTTTTGGTTCCAGTTTATTTTTACAGAGAAAGAAACTGAGGCAAACAAGGTCAAGTGACTTGCCCAGGTCACATAGTTAATACATGTCTGAGGCCAGATTCAAACTCAGGAACAGCCGTCTTCCTGACTCCAGGTCCAGAGCACTATCTACTGCACCACCTAAATGACCCTATGGTATACAGTAAGCGTTTACTAAATGTTTGTGGGCTAGTTGATAAGACCTATTCACCAATTAGCAAAATGAGGAGGCTGCCTTTGGAACCTGAACTGGGTAAGTATAGGACAAGAAAAGGAAGGCCCCGTTTCACTTCGTAAGTGGTGTTGTCAGGAAAAGGAGGATCAATAAATCCATAACAAAGGTGAATTTTCACTTTTTATAGACGTCATCTGCCAATTAAAGACATTCTGGACTTACTTCTCCATTCACACATGAACCAGAGCTCCATTGGCTACATCCCTCTATGAGGACAGAGCACACTTCAAGGTCCCAGGATGGGGCTCTAAGTGGTCAGCCCCCTGTTATACCTGCAGCTCATGCATTATCTAATGATCCTCATTCTGCCGTTATTGATACTCCTGATTTTTTTTTCAGGGGAAAGTAGACTGTTCTTTTTGGTAAAGAGGAGAGAAACACAAGAGGAATTCAGGGAAAGCCTGCTTGAGGGAGGTCCCCATTCCATGTGAAGCCTAAGGCTGGGTTTGTATTCCAGAGCCACCGTCCCTATTTGAGTCCTATCCTATCTGGTGGAGTGTGATTGGCATCCTGGCACTGGTGCAGCTCGGCATCCTCTTGTACTACAGCTGGAAAACCTACCAGCTCAGAGGTAACTCTCTTTTGGGAAGGTAAGGGGCAGGGCAGTTAGCCAGTCAAGTAGCATTTAAGTGTTTACTATATGCTGGATAAGTAGCATTTATTAAGTGCTTACTATATGCTAGGAGTGTGCTAAGCCCTGGGAATACAACTATTAGTAGAAAGAATTGCAGACTCCGCCCTCAAGCAGCTTAGAGTCTAATTAGGGAAAGACAGCTCGTAAAAGGAAGATAAAGAAAGTTGGGATGGAGGTCGTCTGCACAGGGGAATGATTAGAGAAAATCCAGAATACAGCCTGGAGAGGAATGAGATTCTGCCGGCCCCTGGGCACTCTCCTTAAATGGAGAGTCTGAGAAGAACTACCAATCAGAAGGAGAGGCCACAGGGGTGGGCGCTACTTTCAATGTATGAATTCCAGGGTTAGAGTGAGGATTCAGAATGAAGGTCAGGGGTATGGTGAAGGAAGTCCAGAGTTGAGCTTGGAGAAGAAAGATATGAACCCTCAGATTCTTTACCTTAAACATTCTCAGGTTTTGCTTCCAAGCAATAGATACTGTGGCCTTCAGACCTGGTCAGAGACTCCAGGGATGCAGAAGAGGAGGCAGGGACTAGTTGGCTAATCAATTAGTTCTGTAAGTTGACTCAGTGAGATAGTGAGTGTTCCAGGTCTAGGGAAGGAGGTATCTAGGACACCTTGAATTTAATGGATCCCCTGCCTGGAGTGAGGTGATAGGGTGGGGTGGTTAGGGGCCCTGGCATGGAGTTCATTGAGGGGTTCTGGCCATTGTGTTTCAGAGAATTTCCTAGTCAATTGGACTCATAAGGCAGGAGTGGTGATCCTGGCAGTTTTTTGGTGTTTGCTGATGAGTTTCCTCATTTACTACATTGTAAATATGTCTGGCTGTAGAGGTAAGACCCTACTGGATAACCGTATTGGATATTGGAGGGTATTTGTCCCTCTGTGGCTCACCAGACCTGGCTCAGGCAGAAGGGGCAAAGGTAGAGCTCAGACTCCTCTCCCTGAATATCCTGGGAGAAAGAGGGAATGCTTATGCCCCTGAATGCTATTGCTAGGTCTGTGTATATGTTGAGAGTGATATTGGAATGGTGACATTGGTGTGAGGCTCTGGGGTGAGGCTCTGTTCTAGTTGGGGAGGAGGGGAAGAGGAATCTTTGCTGTGACTGGGAGTATGGGTGGAGAGGGGATGGAAGCTCTGATAGGGGATGTAGGAGGCCTGAGTGCTTGGGGTTGCTATGATTTTCAGGCATGGAAGACCTGGATGAGTGGGTTCAGAAGGACCAGGTATACTTGGCCCTGTTGACCTTCCTTCCTCTACTGCCAACACTTCTCTTTGTGATTGTTGATTTCCATGGCAAGCGCAAGGCAAGAGGTGACTGGACCAACCTGGGGATGGCTTGGGGTTCAGACTCTCAGAGGAAAGGCCACGCAGAAATCTGTCCAAGCCTCCTTCCCTCAAAGTGCCCCTTAGACATGGTATCAAAGATCCAACTGGCCTCAGAGTTCAGGTCCTGGTGAAGCTGGACCTCTGCAGCTTTCCTCATCCAGCAGATTCAAGGATCTAAGAACTCAATAAGG
>CM053594.1:64415744-64439942 GCA_028646575.1 Pseudocheirus occidentalis
CCAGGTCTTCTCCTCCTGAGTTAGCAAAATCCACTGACCTTTTCCTTAGCCTTTTTTTTCTTCTGGCCTGATAGATGTGGTAACTGTGCCTCCAGTGCAGCCAATCTGCTCTCCTATAGCTGCAGCTCCCCGCCCGATGCCCCAGGGCCTGAGCTGGCTGGGTTTCGGCCGCGGGTCCCAGAGTGCTGCAAAGAGCCCCACCTGCTGCGCTGCCTGTAGCAACAGATGTGCTTTCTGTCTTTTGGAGAGTTATAGAGCTTGAAAATCTGTTTAGAATCCCATTTTATGAGTTTTTAGCATGTTTGTGTGGGAGCTGTGGTGCTTTGCTGCTTCTACGTTGCCATCTTGGCTCTGCCCCCGAGACTGATCTCTTATGATATTTGTAGCAATACATATAATTACGAAAACACTTTTTCTGTGGAAATTGTTCCCATATTCAGGGATAGTGCTGTGTGTCTGTCTCCCAAACTGGCACAAAGCTTTGGAAACATGAGCTAGATTTCTGTTTGTATGTGGGTTACCAGTGCCATCTACCTCATTGATCTAAACACACTACAGATTGCTGAGATTGATGAGGATACCTATTGGCATTACCCATTCACTAGCTTATGCCATCCCAAGTGGCTGGAAAAGCTTATCATGATGGAATCCAGCATCATTCATAACCAAAAAGCTGTGGCAGGGACTGGCATGAAATCCAGTAAACACATGCTCAGAGAAGTCTGGGTGCAGAAGACTTTGGAGATGAATATGGACAATCAGTATTTCTGCTGGACTCCTAAATAATGAGCATGCCAACAAAATGAACACCCATCACGTTCCTGATGTGGTATTAATCAAAGAGTTATAATCATGACAAACATCAGCTTCACAGGAACTAGAAGCTCATGGAGCTGGATGGGGACAATGAAACTATGGATACAGATGATGAAAGTTAATACCAGGACTTTCTGGAAGATCTGGGAGAAGACAAGGCAATTAGAAAGAATGTCAATATTTATCAAGCCTAGACAACTCCTGTGGAGAGTGATACAGATGGATGAAGGAGCCCCTTGAATTAGCTTGGCAGAGATTCTTGAGGACCTTCACATCTCTAAAGATGCTACTGGGGGAGAAGGAGCATTGATGATGACCAGATGAAATGAACTACATGGTGGCCTTGGCTTCCTCATCTGAAAAATGAAGGCTTGGATGAGGAGATCTCTGAGATCCTTTCCTCCGTGAGAAATATTTGTCTCTATACAATATTAGGCCATTTGAAAGAGGAAAATGTTTGGAACCAAAAAAAACTGAATAGAATTGAGTGCTTACCTGCATGTAATAAAGGAAATAAAGTTAATGATGAATTTCTAAAAATAAATCATATTAACCAATAAACTGCCCACACTCTTTGACCTAGCAATACCACTATTTGGTCTGTTTTCAAAGACGATTAGGGGAAAAAAACAACCTATTTTTAGGTTCTAAAATATTTATAGCATCTCTCTTTGTGGTGGCAAAGAACTGGAAATTGCAGGGATGCCCATCAGTTGGGGAATGGCTAAACAAATTGTGGTATATGATCATGATGGAATACTATTGTGCTACAAGAAATGATGAGATCGATGATCCTAGAAAAACATGAATAGACTTGCACAAAATAATTACAAGCAAAGTAAGTAGAACTAAGAGAACATTGTATACAGTAGCAACAATATTGTTTTAAGAACAACTTTGAGTGACTAAGTCATCTTGACATTATAAATACCCAAATTAACTACAAAGGATCTATGAACGAAGTCACTATCTGTATCCAGAGAAAGGACTATTAAATAGAAGTGTGTACAGAATGATTTTACACACACACACACACACACACACACACACACACACACACACATTTGGGTCTAATAGTAGCCATCTCTAGAGTAGAGGGGGGAAGGAAGCAAAATAAGGAAAGGTGCATTATAATTTTATTGTATATTTAAAAGGAATAGCAAGTTGCACATAATAGATTTGCAGTTTCATGTACAATCGTTTTTCTATTATATTATGTTGTGGAGATATTTGTTTTATTTCTTAAGTTCGGCATAAAATAAAGGAAAAAAAGAGTATATAGCAAGAAAATTAGCAATATAATGACCCCTTCTTCCTCCCCAAACCAAACTGGGGGCAGCTAGGTGGTGCAGTGAATAGAGGACCAACACTGGAGTCAGGAGGAACTGAGTTCAAATGTGGCCTCACACATTTAACACTTACTATGTGTGACCTTGTGCAAGTCACTTAATCCTAATTGCCCTGCCCTCCCCCCTCCAAAAAAGCGGAAAAAAAAAGCTGGTCTCACTCTTACCCCCACAACACACACACACCGTTAGTCAAAAGAGTGGCTGTGCATGAAGATCACACATAAGAGTACACAAATAGGACTGATATGTGACCAGGACATAACCATTGTTCTACTAGTCTCAAAGCCCTTACTGGTTTCATGGTTGTGTGTGGCCTCATCTATGCCAGTTGTCCCCTTTGCATAGGTGGTCACCAGCATTCTGTTTATTACCTTTAGGACCACCTGATGGCCATCTTAGCTCACATTTGTTTTGGGAGACTAACAGATTTTTAGTCAGAGTCAGAGTCCATAAACCACCATGCCCAGCTGGAAGGGAAGGTTGTGGTTAGTACCTGCAGACTAAGACTGTCTTGAATTTTAATTTCCAGTGTTTGGTGCTAAATTTTGGTCGTTTGTACTAGACTTAGAACTTCAGGAACTCCTCTCTGGTTTGGCATGCAAATGAATTTGAGGCAGACCAAAAGCTAAGGGAAGAACACAAAATTGTTTTCCTCTACCAACCTGATCCCCATTTCTGCCTTTATTATGCATATCTGTCAATAGCAAAAATTTCCTAGCTTTGGTGTTGCTTTTGGCTTGTGAAAATCCTTGCTTAGTTGGGAACCCAGTTATAGATTGATTTCATGAAAGTCTTTGTGCTCTATCCCTGCTAGAGTCATTGGTTAAGACGTGGCTACGGAGGATCAGATCATTTTAGGAATCAGGGTTATAAAGAATTTGTACAGGACCTCTCCGGAGATAGAAAGAAGAGAATCAAAGGACCTTAGTTATTATAGGAGCTGAGGGAGATCAGGTCAAGCACTATTGATATGTCCAAGGACACCAGGGAGAACTCAGGGAGTTGTTCAGAATCTGTAACTTTCCTTCGAGAGGCATTTTTCCCTTTCTTTATCTTCCCATTTTGAGGAAGAACTACAACCCAATGAATGTCCATGAAGCGACTCAGGAATGAAGGCCAGGAGAGTGATGCTGGTAGCCCCTATAGGCCCTATTCTTCATGACTTCAAGAAGAGGAATCTCACTGGCTGAAGAGAAACATTGGGTACTAGGCAGGAGATAAAGGGGAACATGCATCTAGGTAGCACTTTGACTGAGTTATCCTATAGGGGTCCAAATATCCAAATAAATGCTTGGGTGGAGAGGAAAGGGAATGGAGGGATGTCAGAGGACTCCAGGGACACTGTGGATTAAGCATTTGGGCAAATCAGAGATGAAACTTTCTGACTCCTCCTAGCCATATGGAGGTTCAGTGCTGAATAATGTGGTGCTTTGGAATGACAAAACAGTATCTTTATTAGCTGCTGAGCCAGAGTTGCCAGTGACTCAGTGGATCTTTTAAAGGGGGAAAATAGATTCCAGTTCAGTCTGTCTTCCTCCCAGCCTACACATGGTATCATGTAACTCCAAGATTTCCAGATGTGATGGGGAAGAGCCAGCTCTTCTCCACCCCAGTTTCTTGTCAGCCACACCCACATGGCAGTTATTGCAGAGGGACTCACCTAGCTGAGCTTCTGCCTAGGCCCTGGCTCTTTTTTCTGCTTAATGTCTGTGCTGTCCTGATCTTAGGCGAGCCATTTCCTATCTCTTGATGGACGCATCTAGACTTGGAGGCGACCTTGTGAATTCAAGAGTTCATTAGGTGATGCTGATGCAGGGGGTAGGCACTGAGCCTGAAGCTGAGAAGACCTGAATTTGGTTCTTACTCAGACACTTACTAGTTGTGTGACTCTGGACAAGTCATTTAACCTCTAACTGCATCAACTGCTTTAACTGTAAAGTGAGAGTACTAATAATATCTATCTTGCAGGGTTTCTGAGGATAAAATGAGGTAATATTTGTAAAGTGCTCAGCACGGTGCCTGGTACACACTAAGTAGAAAATTTTGTTAATTAAAAAATAAAGCATGATAAGGATAAGCCTCATCAGAAAATAAAACAGTTTTATTTTACGCTTTTACGCTTTTTACGAATTTTACGCTTTACGTTGGTTCTGCACTATCCAAACAACTCCTGGTACATGTATCCTGGTAAAATGTTCAGTCTTGGACCAGTTTTCTTACCAGTGGCCATCCCCTCCACATGTGCTGGAGTAGTTTCCAGGGACTCCTTTCCTGACAACATTTAACTTTGCCTCAGTGGAATCCAGGAAGGAAGGAAGGAAGGAAGGAAGGAAGGAAGGAAGGAAGGAAGGAAGGAAGGAAGGAAGGAAGGAAGGAAGAAAAAGAAAGAGGGTGGGAGAAAAGAAGAAGGGGAAAGAAGAAGGAAAGGATGGAGGCAGAGAGGGAAGAAACTAATATTTATTAAATACTTATACTTTCATTTCATTTATTTTTCAATTAACAAGAATCTGTTTTTTTCTCCCTCTCAGCCTTCTCAATATAAAAGAAAAAATAAAACCGCTTTGTAACAAATATACAGCAAGCAAAAGAAGTTTCCAAATTGTGTCAAAAAACAGACTTTTCCTTCTGTTCCTTGAAGTCATATGATGAGGTTTAAGTATCAAATTCAAAGCAGATTGGAATATGACATCATACCTCCCCACATCTCCTCTAAGCTAAACACTACCAGTACCTTCACACAGTCATCCCATGGCATAGATTCCAGGTTCTTCACTAACCTGGTTGCTTTTTTCTAGACACTCTCCAACTTTTCAATGTCCATCTTAACCCACATTGCCCAGAATTGAATGTACAACATTGTTGATGAGATCTAACCAAGACATAGTAGGGAGAGGTCTCCCTATTCCTAGAAACCATGCCTCTCTAAATGTGGCCCAACATCACATTAGTTGCGACATTAATGAAATATATAACTTGCAATTCTCTCAAATCCCTAGGTCTTTTTTCTGTTAAATTTAATGACTGTCCTATACTTGGGAAGTTAATTTTTTAAAAATTCCAGACCAGTCTTAGCACCCTCTCTCAGGGAGCTTAAGCTCAGGGTCTGTTCCTCCAAGGGTCCTTCCAATGAGAGCCTTTGCAAGGGAAAAAGGACATGACTAGAACTAGGGGCTGAAGAACTTGTGTCAACAAGTAAAGCTTGCTCTCCCCTCTCAATTTGATTCAACTTTGGCTTGCTGCAGATTAGAGCCTTCTGCTTGGCCCTTTCCTTAGCTAGAAGAATGAAATTCTTACAGCAGAGGCTGCCAGAGGCCTCCAGGGATATAGGATTAAAGATAGTCACTAGAAAATGGTGCAACCAATGTTTGCTGCAGCAGATTCCCACCCCTGTTGACCCTGCTTGTCTTAGCTTTCATAACCCTTCCTTATTAACTATCATAAGCACATATGTCCATGTGCCAAAATTAGAACTAAAGGGAGGAGGAAGGTGGCAGCTTTTGCTGCAACGGAGCTGTGGGAAGAGGGTGGGTCCTGTGTCAGTGAATAAGTTTCTGTGATGGTGACTTGCCTAGCAAAGAAGAACAAGATAGGACACTCCCACTTATGTTTCTGTTTCTGGGTAACGTGGAAGAGCTAGCAAATACATGGGAAGGGAGGCATCAGATGCTTATCTAAGATTCTATAGTTTCACGGGATAGATAGTGAACAAAACTGAGTTCACTATGAGTAATTAACATTACTCTAGGATTGTCTCAGAGTCACCAAGGGCTCATGATGGGTTATTTCAAGATCTAAAGTTACAGTTCCTCAGCCCTTTTTCGTCAGGCTCACACTGGGGAAGCACAAGTCAGGGGTTCAGAAACCAAACTCATTCTCCTTCCTGCTTAATCTATGTGAAATTGTCTCATCTAGAAATGGAGAGAAGGTCAAGGACACTAAGAGATAGCCAAGAAATTGGGAGAGGGTATTAGGGGACAGAAAAAAGATTGTGATGGAGGGGAAGCTGGGGAAAGGCTGAAGGGGAAAGGAAGAAGGAAATCTGAAGGAACAGAGGAGAGACCAAAGCAGAGGGAAGTTCAAGAGATGAAATAAAGATGAAGGCTTTGGAGATGAAGGAAAGGCTGAAGGGACAGATAAGATCAGGCTACTAGGAAGGCTGAGAGAAGTTAAGGGATACCAAGGGTGGGTGTCTGAAAGATCAGAGAATACAGACCAGCAAGGCTGGGACAGCTGAGAGAAGGTCTGCAGAATTCAGGAATAGCTTAAGGGAACAGAAAAGAACCAAAATGCAAAAGGGAGATTGGGAAAGTCAGATGGTAAGAAACAATGAATAAGAAAAATACAGAACTGCATGGGAAGACCTGTATGTGTGACATATACCATCTAGGGAATATTGGTAGGGAGTAGGGGGTGGAATGGGAAGTTCTTATCCTTATACTCTCACTCCCACTGGCATGTCAAGTCCCCCAGAGGGCAGTTAACTGTATCTCCTCCTGGGGCTCTAGGGATACTTCTGAGAAGTTGGAGTATCTAATGCTATTGGTTCAAGTGCACACTTTTTAAAAACATGTAAGTCTGTATACAGGTAAAGCTCTACTCCTACCCCAAGTACTGCCACCAATCTCACAGAACTACCAGAGAGACTAAAAAAAGCATTCATTCACATCTATATTTGGGAGTAAGGGGAGAATTGTTGCTGTCCAGTCATTTTCAGTTGTGGCCAACACTTCATGACCTCATTTGAGGTTTTCTTGGCAAAGGTACAAGAATGGTTTACCATTTCTTTCTCTAGCTCATTTGCAGATGGGGAAACTGAAGCAAACAAGGTGAAGTGACTTACTCAGGGCCACACAGCTAGTAGGTGTCTCAGACCAGATTTAAATTCAGGAAGAGCAGTCTTCCTGACTTCAGGCCCAGTATTCTAACCACTGTACCACCTAGCTGCTGGCAGATGTGCGTGTGTTAATACTCTTTTAACATCATATTTTAGCTAAAGTTGGATTTAATCAAACAAACTGCTCTGATTAAAAATGCCTTTCCCTCTGTAACTTCAAAGACCAGTGGTGAGATTTTCCTTATCTTGAGGTTTACTCCACATGGGAGCAAAACGGACATCCTGAGGCCATAAAATGTAAATTGACCCTGCTCTGGTTGTTGTTACTTTGCATTTACAACCAAGCAACTCTATTTTCACATATAGAAGGTAACAAATGGAAGTCATAAAGTTTTGTGACATAGTCATCCTGAACTGGGATGGTTCTGAAATGTATAAAGAATCTTAAGATTTCTCTGCTCAGTCAGTCAGGACTTTAGTCCTGCACTCATTGAGCAACTAATTCTAGCCTTAAGGGAAAAATAAGGAATAAATAATGTAATTTTTATATTGCTATCTGTTTGTCTCTTTAACCAACCTTTTCTAGTGGTCGACAGTGTGTTGTGTGTGTGTGTGTGTGTGTGTGTGTTAGGGGGCGATTATGGCTCTGACAATTAAAAAAAGGTAACAGGTATGAAGGCAGAAAACAGAAAAAGTTGGGGTTTTTTAAAGGATTATTTAATTTATGCATAAGCAATACTACTGCCTCCCATCTCACTCTCTCCCTTGTCTGGATTTATGTGAAGTAACTCCTTTGTAAAGAGGAAAGAAGCCTTCATAGAGGCAAGCAGCTTCCTATAACAATGAATTATACAATATTCAGAATGACTGTTTTTAAAATGTACCAAATATACAACCAGAGTCCTGAAGACACACTGCAGAGCTTTGGCCATGTTTGTCTCTAACATACTTAATTAAATTGCTCATCACCTTCGCCGTTCCAGTTTTAAATTCCAAATCAGGTACCAAAAGAAATAAATTAAGTCATGTCAGTCTCATCTCTTTTTTTGAGGGCAATTATCATGTCACTCCCTTTGACAAAAATCCAACAACAACAAAAACACAGATTTAAGAAGCATTTAAGGTAGACAATGGAGGGACCTTATTTTTCATATTCCTACTTGCTTATCCATGTCTACTGGAAGGTGAAAAGAGAGGCTAGGATAAACCCTCCAATCCAGACACTTAGGTGAAGCAATGATCTTGATTTTTATTGTGCAGGGGACTAAGGCTATAATCTCTTTCTGCATCCTATCAGTAATGCCTGGGTGTGTGTGTGTGTGTGTGTGTGTGTGTGTGTGTGTATACGTATACATATACATGTGTATATATGTGTGTGTATGTATGTGTGTGTGTGTATACACACATACCCAGGCATTACTGATAGGAGATATAGATATAGATAATATAGACATAGGTATAGATATAGATATAGATATAGATATAGATATAGTTACAGATACAGATACAGATACAGATATAGATATAGATACAGATATAGATATAGATGTAGTTATAGTTATACATGGTGGTACCTACAAACAATACAGAATTGGCCCCTAAATTCTTACAGATGTCAACATCACAGTTCATAATTGAGTTGAAGGTAGTTTCATGGCTTCCACAGGATTCCATTCCTAAGAAATTAGGTTGGAAGAGAACTTCTGGGCACATGGACCACTCATTGCCAGTGGCGATAGCATGACCACCAAGGAACTTATTATTCTTTTCCAGAGAAGAACTAGAATGCAGCAGTGGCCATCATCTGCTCAAAATCTAAGGCTATGTAATACAGCTACTCCTTGATGTCGCACATAATTTCCCTTTCAGCTGTAGTAGTGAAACTATATCCTATCTTTGTCAGGATCTTCATGAGGTAATTTGTCAGATGATGGCCAGCCAGATCCAGATGGAGGATGGGATGGAGAAGGGCATAAACTTCATAGATGGGGACAGGGTGGGTCACACCATCCCTGGAACCCGTCACAATATCAGTGTCATGACCAGAGTCATATAGAGTCAGCACATACTAAACAGAACATACATGGCTGGAGTGTTAAATGTTTAAAACATAAGCCATGTTATCTTTTCTCTGCTGGCTTTAGAATTCAGTCATTGTGCTATGAGAATGGAATTAGGAATGGAATCCTGTGGAAGCCATGAAACTACCTTCAACTCAATTATGAACTGTGATGTTGACATCTGTAAGAATTTAGGGGTCAATTCTGTATTGTTTGTAGGTACCACCATGTATAACTATGTCTTGAGTACCCAACAATGGAATGGAAGACAACCCAAGAGGATCATCTCCTGCAAAGTCAGCTTTGCACATTACAGAGTCATTATCAATAGAAAGGGCAGCAATATCATCAATCATGGTGAACTTTGAAGTGGCGAGCTTAAACCCTTAAGAGAGAGAGAAGGTGGTGCTATACCTGGCAGCAGGGGGAGGCAAGTGCACATTGCGTAGAAGAGCTCATAGCTCTCAAGCTCTCATTTTAATGTGTTTTCCCCAATATCAATTCCCTAAGGGTCAGTTAATGTCTCCTCAATACTATCTGTTCTATCAGTTCACACAAATGAGCTTTTACCAGAAATTATTTCCTGAAGAGATATAGTAAAAACAAAAAAACAAAAAAACAAAAAAAACCCCACAAATGCATTCCCTGTATCAGAGTTACACTCTCTTCTCTACCACCTCAGTCTCTGGGGAGAGGGGACTCAAATTTAAAGCAATTACTACAAACATTTAAAGCAGAAAATTTGCTTTCAAAAGTGGCATCACTACTGGACAAGCTGCTCCCTTCCTCCAGGACTCAGTGTCTTGTGTACTAGGGAGACCAGAGTAACCTCCTTAATCTCTCCCACAGATTAAGCAGGTCACTCTGGTATATCAGGCTCAGGTGCTAGCAAACTTCACTATGGACTCCAGTTCTTGGGTCTCTGGTGTTCTTCTGACCTTTTGAAGTTAACAAGGTCATAACCTAGTCTATTCTATCTCTGCCTAAAAGCTGGAAAGAATGAAATATGAGAGACAGGAAAACAGTTGTTCTATATTCACACAAAATTAGGCCTGGGTGGGGATAGTAAGCCCCACTTGGAAACTAACAACAGTCTATGCTTTGATGGCCACCAGGAAAGAGAGTGATAGAATTAGCCAGTTAGTACCTTTTGTATGCACACACAATTCCATCTCGGTTGCCAATCAAAAGGCTTTTTTTTAACCATGGATGGTATAATAACAACCACACTAGCACACAGGGTGGGTTGCTAGAACAAGTTCTTTTAATCTGCTTTATAAAGGAAAAACAGCTTTGAAGGGGTTAACAATCCTACTTTAATTACAGAGAAGAACTGAGCATAGGAAAAAACCCCAGAAATTAGCACAAAATCCAACAGACAGGGCTCTGGCTGTCTTAACACAGCAATATTGCTACACACTTTACAAACAGCACTGGATCAAGGGAGCACAGACCTCTAAGCAATCTGGGGGCTCTGAACAAATGACTACTCAGAGTTTTGACCAGGAGAGCAAAAGATTCTTCTCATGAGCAAACCTCCAAAACAAAATGCCAACCTCCCAGAATATATAACAGACTCACCCCCGATTGAATCAGAGCCAGAAGGTGGGAAACCTACTTGACTCAGCACAGCTGTGAATTATCAGGGTTTGAAAGCAATTAATTCTTTAGATGTTTACAATTTAGGCTTAGGAAACTAAACTCCAACAAGAAGGGGGAAAAAATCCCACCTTGCTCATGCTTACAGATGGGATTGTTTGTTGTGGTTCATCCTTCATTCTTGAAGAGGACCAATGACATCAGGAGGGTGATATCTTGACTTGCAAGTGAATTGGATTTAAGTGAGGCAAGGCTGTACAAAGTCAATCTGCCTCACTCTCTCCTCCAGAGTCATCTGTCTAGTGGCATGACATAGGTAAGGACAACTGGAGATGACCCCAGATGTAGTGGAAAACCTTGACTTTTTTAAGATAAATTCTTTTCCAGGTCTCAGTTTGTCTGAGGTCTCAGGCACCCATTCAGTGATTTAAGGCTAGGCAAGAAATGAGGCAAAAGATGGCCTACTTTGCCTACTCAAAAAAAAAATCAATCTGGGAGGGAAAGACCCCCAGGGTTTCTAGTCAGAGTAGATACAATTGCTATTTACACTCACTGTGAGTCATTAAAACAAAAATCAATTGGTCAATCAATGAGAGCCAGAGTGATTTTGGTTCAAGGCATAGTCAAGATCTTCCCATGATGGGCAACAGTCCCTGAAGCCTATTCTGAAGAGGAGAGCTGGATGCTTCCTTCACACATCTTTATGAATTTCCAGAAGCAGATTCCCTAAGGCATCAGGGAGAGCTCCTTGTGAATGCTTTGAAACTGGACCCTTATTGGTTAGAACCCTAATTACTATGTTAGTAATTGGTGAAGTTGCTAGGTTGCCATAGTAGGCATGGTAGTATATAGTGGCAGCATTAGTCAGGGAAGTAAGGAAAAGTAAGGGCTCTCATCTATCCCTTGATAATCTAATTGGATGGCTTTAGAATCTTAGGAAAGTGTGGATTACTCATAGAGTGGGAGTTACCATTTGAGGTCATGTGAAGGGCACAGTATCATCACCTGGGGGCTTAGGAAAACAACTCTAATATTCAAGTCTCTGTATGACTTCAGAAAATGACTTCTATCACTTGGGCCTTTCCCAAGCACCTTGTACCTCGCCTCAGCATTTATATTTTCCCTAACGGGGAAAGGGATCAATTTGCATGGGTGCTGAGAAAGCCCTTCATAGAGACCCTCAGCTATACTCATGAGACAACTTTCTCCTGGGTTCAGTCCCATCACTTAAGGTAATGTGATAACCCAGATGTAATAGTACCACACAGTGTTTGACCAGGACCATTAGAGCCCAGAGAGGACACAGTGGTATGGGGCTTAAAGCTGAACAGAAGCCATCAGTATCAGTCTGGGGGCATTAAAGGAAGACCTCATTGAGGAATTTGACACAAACTTTAAAAGGATAAGGGCAAGGGTATTCACAGAATCTCAGAATTAGAGACCCTCTAGTCCAAGTCATATCAGAATAACCCTCTTCATGATAAACAAGACAAGCAGAGTTCCAGCCTTCACTTAAAGATTTTTGGTGAAGGGGAACCCACTACTTTCCGAAGTGATCCATTCCACTTTTGAATAGCAGTAAATGTTAGAGAGTTTTCCCTGACAAACTTAGATATCTCTCTGAAATTTCCCCATTGCTTTTAGTTCTGCTCTCTCAGGTCATGGTCAAGCAGAATGAGTCTTAGATGACATCTTCTCATGTGGAGAGGCATCTAGAGAGACTATCAAGTCATCTACAAAAAACTGTAGTTTTCTTGACTCATTACCTTTTTCTCAATTTCTTTTTTCTTGCTTCATTGGGTCCCTCACTGCAGTAAGGCTTTCCTTTTATACCTTCCTATCCTAATCTATTCACTATCCTACTTACCCCAGCAGCTTTTCCAAACATTTCCAACCCTCCTCAAACATCTTATACTCTTCCCTGACACTCCTTATCATTTCAGCTGAAAATCTTGACTCATACTTCAGTGAAACATTGAAACCATTCACTTAGAGCTCCCAGTTTTCTCCAACCCTTCATCTCATTTTTACATCTGAATGTCTTTCCCCACTACCTGCTTTTTTACTCTAGTCTCATGACCCTTCCTTTTACCTGTCATTTTTACTTTTACAACATCTCTTATATGATACAGCCACCACAATGGTAATCACCTCATGATGACTTTTTCAATAGCCTGCTGTGATTGGCTTCTTTCTCTGCCCTAAATCTCACCTCACTCTAATCCATCCTCCATTCAGGGGTCAAATTGATCTTCCTAAAGTTCAAATCTGAGCATGTCATCCCCCTACTCAATAAACTCCAGTAGCTGCCTATTACCTTCAGATTATATACAGAACCCTCCACGTGGCTTTTAAAGCTTTTTGCAGCCTGATTCCTTACTACTTTTCAAATACTCATACTTTGCTCCCTTCCATGCAACCTACAATCCAGTGACACTGGCCTTCCTGCCATTCCTTGGAGAGATACTCTGTCTTCTGTCTTTTGTCTTCATGTCTTTTCACTATCTGCTCCACGTACCTGTAATGATTACTCATCTCTACTTCCTTGACTTCTGTCAAGACTCACTCCAGTTTCAACTATCTGGAAGAGGCCTTTTCTCATCCCCTAAGGTCTCCCCCACTTCATTACCTTGCCAGTCTTGCTTAGTGCCTCCTTTCTGGAGTTACCTCCTATTTATACTCTATATGTCTTGTATATATTTTTGTTTGTTGTTTTTTCCATTCAAATGTAAGCCTATTAGCAACAGGGATCATGTTTATTACTCTTTTTTTGTATACTCAGCACTTAGTAAAGTGCTGTCATATACTGATTGCTCAATAAATGCCTATTAACTACTTTTTCCTTTTTATATGAAAAATTTGGATTTTCCCTCTTTTTCAAACCATTTTAATTGTTCTAATCACTTATCTATTTTGTTATTTTTATAAGCTAATTTTATTCATGAATTAAATGCATTTATTTTCAAGTTTCTTAATGTCTACTCTGATTTTCAGACTGTCTATTTTAGTCTTTAGTTGGGATATTCAATTTGTGCTTCCCTATGTTTTTTGATTGTCTGTCCAATTCATTGATTGGCTCTTTTTTTTTCTTTGCTTATAAAAGTGTTTATAGTTATAAAATTTCCCCTAAGGATTCTTTGCATCCTGTAAGTTTTGGTATATTTTCTCATTATTGTCATTTTCTTTCATGATAATTTCTATTGTTTCCACATCTTTTTCTAAGTAGTCACAAATTATCTCCTTAACAACATGCCTAGAATTTACCTGGAGCTAAGTCAAGTAATAAGTCTATGTTTTGGAGATTTTCTCTTTTCCACCTTTTCAAAATCAGGACACTTGCCCATTTCCAATATTATGGTAGCTACACCTGTCTCCATTGCCAGATTCTCTATAATTTTTTCAAAAATACCTGGCAGAAGAAGATCATGGGAAAGAACAGAGCAACAGATGAAAGTCACAACCCAAGTGTCTGGAGTTAGGGGAGCAGAAGACAGAGAAGTAGAGGGAATAGAGCAGTTATTTGTTCATTTATTCATACCCCTGTTTGAGGCAGGAGGTTTTTTGCCAGGGGGTATTCAAATGATTAACTACTACATACAATGAGAACAGTATTAGGTATTGATAGGATTGGTGAGTCTATCATGCTATGAGTGGTACTGCAGAATTACACACTTAAGATCTGGAGGGTCCATGGAAGTCACTCATTCCTGCATTACTTTCAGAGCAAGAACATATTAGACAACCTTCTTTATGGTTTTACATCTCTACTTGAACAACTGCAGGAATGAAGAGCTCATTCCCTTGCTAAACATTAACTATGTAAGAGCCTCAGTAATGTAAGAAACATTAACTATGTAAGAGCCTCAGTTGCTCACTTGTAAAATGAGGGAGCTGAACTATGCTTCATTATATTAATGGAAGAAGGATCTGGTGTAGAGGAGGGGAGACATGATCCTTGCCAAGTGGTTAGAGAATGGAAGCATGTTACAAAGAGGAGTAAGGAAGGGAAAGGGAATAGCTATACAATTTCCCCCAATTTATTAATGTATTTGTTTTCAGTTTCTGATATTCACTTCCATAAGTTTAAAATTTTCTTCCCCTCCCTTCCTCCTCCCTCCCCAGGGTGACATGCAATCTGATATGGGCTCTCTGTATACATTCCCATTAAACACATTTTCACATTAGTCATGTTGCATAGAAGAATGATAATGAATGGGAGAAACCATGGAAAATAAAAAAAAAGACAGAACAGAACAAAACAAAAGAGAAAATACTCTGCTTCATTCTGCATTCTGACTCCATAGTTCTTTCTCTGGATGTAGAATAGCAATACAATTAAAACTAAGTAGCAAATTGGACTCTGCTGGAAGTGAAGGGAGCTATATAATCTCAGAGAAAGCACCTGCTTGTCCTCCAAAGAATAGCATAGCAGAACCACGGAAGCTATCACATGAGAGATCATTCAGTAAACATGAGGGTAGGGTAAGTAATTGTGGGTGGAAATTTCCAGCTCAGATTGTGAGGCAGATGATTAGTGATCTGATTTTTTTTTAATCATGCAAAAGAGGTGTGGAGTATTTATGAGAACGTAAACAATGTAAACAATAGAAAATAAAAATCTCCCAAGCCTTATGAAAACAGATGACTTCTTGTTTTACAAGGGAAAAAATCTCAGTTAAAGTCTCACCATCTGTAAGAAACCTTTCCCAGTCCTTAATCTTAACGCTCTCCTATGCTCAATTGACCCTGGATATATCCTGCTTGTATGAAGTTGTCTATAAGTTCTTTCCTCCATTCAACGGTGAGTTTCTTGAAAGAAGTGATTTTTTGTGCTATTCTTTGTATCTTCTTAGAACAGTGCCTGGCATAAAGCAGGTGCTTAATAAAGGCAGATTGACACCTTTTGCCAATGCACCAAAGGAAGCAATGGGTAGAAACTGCAAAGAAGAAAATTTAGATTTGATTTCAGGAAAAACTGTCTGAAAATTAGAGCTTTCCAAAAATTGAAAAAGGCAGGTTGGAAGGAGATAGAGGAGTTCCTCTCTTTGGTGTTCTTTCAGCAGAGGCTGGCTGACAACTCATAAGATATATTATGGTGAGGATTCCTTTTGGCTATGGCTTGCATTAGATAGCTGCTGAGATCTTTTCCAAACCTCAAATTCTGTGATCCCTTGACTAGAATACACCCAAAATCCTTTCCGCTTGTTAAATCTATGATGTTGTGATGACATCATACCTTCATCAAAGGCATTGCTAAAGTGGTTGAACAGAACTCTACCATGCACAAATTCCCATTTCCTTCTTTATATATTCATCCAAAGAAATGTTTCAGTCCCCAAGCTGCTAACACTCCCTTCATACTCTTTAACTTGACTGTCATTCATACTACTGTTTTCTGTACTGGTTTATTCATTGATTGAAAACATACTTCTATGCAAAAAAAAAAAACCTTCTATGCACTGAGGGTCTAATTTCTACCACCAATGACTCTAACTACAGCACTGAATATACTTTTCAGTGTGTCCTAAAAAAGCCCAGAGAATACCTGAAAGCTGTGAAAAGCTTCACACAGCATAGCTTCAGACACTCAGCTGTACCTCCTCTCTTGACATTCCAGTACTCTAGTCTGCTCTATTTTTCTGTGCATAACATAAGTTCTGCTCTCATAATGCTTATTTCTCTTTAAAATCACTCAGTAAGAGGATGTTGTGGTTCCATATTCCCCTTATGTTTTCATCCACAGTGTCCTCTATCCTCATCAAGTGTTGGGTAATTTTTCTTCATCTAGAGTATTTATTCCTAGATGCTTGAATTCATTTACTATTTGTAAAGGCTTTATTTCCAGCTGTTGTTACTATTTTCCTCTTGATGTTTATGTTCAAGGTCATTGAGATTTCCTCTTCTTGGAATCCTTAGTATTATTAGTCTCCTCCTCCTCCTCCCTTATTTTCCTTATTGCTCAGTTCTGATTCCCTCCCTTCTGATGGTGGTTTCCTTGTGGCCCAGATCTCAGTTTCTCAGCCTCTTCCCATAATGGCAATTCATGGTTCACCAGCCTAGGTCTCTGTCCCAACTTGATGTTTGGGTGGTCAAAAGTGGTGCTAGATGGAAGCTGTACTCTTCCCTCAGGCATGGTGGAATGCTACACAGTTCCCCACATGTAGAGGATCCTGTCCTCAGAACCCATCTCACCCCCCTCTGTTCCATTCTCTGGTGCAACCTTAACAATTTAGAACTCACGGATGGAGGCCATTAGGACAATTAAGATAGGTTGCAACAAAGTATTATTATTAAGAACCCATAACCATCATAAACACTCAATAGTAACAGCTTTTCTAGGGAAATTCAGCATTGATTGGTGACCAGACTCAGAGTCTTTTTGAAAATAGTTAACTAAATTATTAAAAGATATATTTAAAATGCTAGAATGAACTAGGTTACAGAGGAAACCACAAATGTTCCCCAGCACAAAATTCTGGCACTTAAGAGAATTGAGGAGAGTAAAAAGAAGACAGATATGCTAATTGTCTTGGCAAATTTGAATTTCTCATAATAGCTGCTAAAGGTTGAAGTAAAAGGCTGATTTTTACAACCTCACTTCCATGCTGGAGAAGATCCACAAAGAAAAATAAACCAGGAATAAAATTATTTTAATTATTAATTTGTTGCCACAGTATAGACAACATAAATTATAAAATGGTGGTTAAGTAGTACTGACTTAATGGATAGCTTAAAAATGCAAATTGTACTGGGTTTTTCCCCACTTTTATATAGTGCTTTAAAGTTTGAAAGCATATTTTTAATCAATTTGTTTGTTTTTAGCTTTCAACATTCACTCCCAAAACTTTTGAATTTTATATTTCACTCTTCCCTCCTTTATGCCCTCCCCAAAAGGGCATGCAATTTGATAAAGGACCTACATATACAATCATATTAAACATATTTTTCACATTAGTCATGTTGTAAAGAAAAATTAGGACCAATGGGAGGACCATGAGAAAGAAAAATCAAAACAATAACAAAGAGAGCAAATAGTATGCTTCAATCTGCATCCAGACTCCATAGTTCTTTCTCTGGATGTGATGAGCATTTACCATCATGAGTTTTTTGAAGTTCTCTTAGATCATTTCATTGCTGAGAAGAACCAAGTCTGAGAGAGTTAGTGATTACACGATATGGTTGTTACTGTGTATAATGTTCTCCTGGTTCTGCTCACTTTACTCAGCATCAATTCACATAAATCCTTCCAGGTTTTTCTGCAGTCTACCTGCTCATAATTTCTTATAGCATATTAGTATTCCATTACATTCCTATACCACAAATTGTTCAGCCATTCCCTAATTGATGGGCATCCCCTCAGTCTCCAATTCTTGGTCACCACAAAAAGAGCTGCTATAAATATTTTTGTACGTGTAGGTCCTTTTCCCATTTTTATGATCTCTTTGGTATACATACTTAGAAGTGGTATTGCTGGGTCACAGTTTTAGAGCCCTTTGGGGGATATTTCCAAACTAATCTCCAGAAGGGGTGGACCAGTTCACAACTTCACCAATAATGCATTAGTGTTCCAATTTCGCCACATCTCCAACATTTATCATTTTCCTGTTTTTTCATGTGAGCTATTCTAATAGTTGTGATGTGGGATCTCAGAGTTGTTTTGGTTTGCTTTTCTCTCATCACTAGTGATTTAGAGTATTTTTATATGACTATAGTCAGCTTTAATTTCTTCATCTGAAATCTGTCTTTTTATATCCTTTGACCCTTTATCAATTGAGGAATGACTTGTATTCTTATAAATTTGACTTAGTTCTCTATATATTTTACAAATGAGGCCTTTTTCAGAGACACTGGCTATAACATTTGTTTCCCAGCTTTTTGTTTACTTTGTAATCTTGGTTGTATTTACTGTGTGCAAAAAATTTTCAATTTAATGTAATCAAAATCATCCATTTTGCATTTTATAATGTTTTCTATCTCTTTCTTGGTCATAAATTCTTCCCTTCTTCATAGATCTGACAGGTAAACTATTCTTTGTTCTTCCACTTTCCTCATACTATCAGCCTTTATATCTAAATCATGTGCCAATATGACTTTATCTTGGTATACAGGGTAAGATGTTGGGCTATGCCTAGTTTCTGCCATGCTATTTCCAGTTTTACCAGAAGTTTTTGATAAATAGATACCCCAGAAACTAAAGATTTTTGGGTTCATCAAGGAGTAAATTACTATTAGTTACCTACTATTGTGTCTTGAATATCTAACCTGTTCCACTGATCCACCACTCTATTTCTTAGCCACTACCAAATAATTTTGGTGATTGCTGTTTTATAATACAAATTAAGATGTAGTATGACTAAGCCATCTTCCCTTGTATTTCTTTTTATTAATACCCTTGATATTCTGAACATTTTGTTTTTCCAGATGAATTGTGTTATTATTTTTCTAGTTCCATAAGATAATTTTTGGTCGTTTGATTAGTATGACTTGTTTGATTGGTAAATAAGTAAATTAATTTAGGTAGAATTGTCATTTTTATATTGGCTTGGACTACTCATGGGCAACTGATATTTTTCCAGTTATTTAGATCTGACTTTATTTGTATATAAAGTGTTTTGTAATTGTGTTCATATAGTTCATGGGTTTGTTTTGACAGGTAGACTCCAAAATATTTTAGAATGTCTACAGTAACTTTAAGTGGAATTTCTCTTTCTATATCTTGCTGTTGGGCTTTGTTAATAATGTATAAAAATGATGATGATTTATGTAGGTTTATTTTATATCTTGCAACTTTGCTAAAGTTTATTATTTCAAGTAATTTTTTACTTGATTCTCTAGGATTTTCTAAGCATACCATATCATCTGCAAAAAGTGAAACCTTTGTTTCTTCTACACCTATCCTAATCCCTTCCATTTCCTTTTCTTCTTATTGCTACAGTTAACATTTCTAGTACCGTATTGAATAACAGTGGTGTCAATGGACATCCTTGTTTCACCCCCAATCTTGTTGGAAATGTTTCTAGCTTATTCCCCTTACATATAATGTTTCCTGATGCTTTTAAATAGATGCTGCCTGTCTTCTTAAGGAAGACTCTATTGATTCCTATGCTCTCTAGTGTTGTTTTTTTTTTTTGTAGGAATGGGTGTTGTATTTTGTCAAAAGCTTTTTCTGCCTCTATTGAGATAATCATGATTTCTGTTAGTTTTGTTATTGATATGCTCAATTATACTGATAGTTTTCCTAATATTGGACCATCCCTGCATTCCTGACATAAATCCTACCTGGTCATAGTGTGTTATCCTGGAGAGAAGTTGCTGTAATCTCTTTGTTTGCTTTTAAAATGCTTGCATCTATTCTCATTAGGGAAATTGGTCTATAATTTTCCTTCTCTGTTTTACTCTTCCCAATTTAGCTACCAGCACCATATTTTGTCACAACAAGAATTTGGTAGTACTCCTTATTCACCTAATTTCCCAAATAATTTATATAGTATTAGAATTGTTCTTTAAATGTTTGAGAGAATTCACATGTAAATCCACCTGGCCCTGGAGATTTTTCTTAGGGAGTTCATTGATGGCTTGTTCAATTTCTTTTTCTTAAATGGGGTTAAGTATTCTATTCCCTCTTCTTTTAATCTGGCAATTTATATTTTTATAAATATGCATCCACTTCACTCAGATTTTCAAATTTATTGGCATACAGTTGGGCAAAATAGCTCCTAACTATTGTTTTAATTTCCTCTTTATTGGTGGTGAATTTACCCTTTTCATTTTGAATATGGGCAATTTGGTTTTCTTTCTTTTTCTAAAAAGTAAAATTAAATAAAGAAACAAATAAAATTAACCCTCAGTTTTATTTATTAGTTCAATAGTTTTTTATTTCAATTTTGTTCATCTCTCCTTCGGTTTTCAGAATTTCCTATTTGGCATTTGACTGGGGATTTACATTTTTTTCCTAGCCTTTTTTGTCACATGCCTAATTCATTGACCTTTTTAAAAATTTTATTCATGTTAGTCTTTAGAAACACAAAATTTCACTTAAGAACCACTTTTGCTGTACTGCATAAGTTTTGGTATATTGTCTCATTATTGTCCTTCTCTTAGATGAAGTTATTGATCATTTAGATGATTCATTGTTTGACCCACTCATTCTTTAGGATTAGATTATTTAGTTTCCAATCATTTTTTTGTCTATCTTTCCATGTCCTTTTATGATGTGTAATGTTTATTGCACCATGATCTGAAAAGGATATATTTAATATTTCTGCCTTTCTTCACTGGGTTGTTAAGTTTTATGCTCTGATGCATAGTCAGTTTTTGTGTAGGTGCCATGTACTGCCAAGAAAAAGGTATTTTCCTTTCTATCCCCATTCAATTTTCTTCAGAGGTCTATCATATCTACCTTTTCTAAAATTCTACTCATCTCCTTAACTTCTTTCTTGTTTATTTTGTGGTTAGATTTATCTAGTTCACAGAGGGGAAGGTTGAGGTCCTCCACTAATATAGTTTTGTTGTCTGTCTCTTCCTGTAACTCTCTTAACTTTTTCTCTAAGAATTTAGATGCTATGTCACTTGGTGCATATGTGTTTAGTAGTGAGATTACTTCATTGTCTATGGTACCTTTTAACAGGATGTAGTTGCCTTCCTTATCTCTTTTAATTAGATCTATTTTTTGCTTTTGCTTCATCTGAGATCAGGATTGCCACCCCTGCTTGTTTTACTTAATTTAAAAAAATTATTTATTTACTTTTGATTTACAACGTTCAGTTCCACAGTCCCTTGAGTTTCAAATTTTCTCCCCCTCCTTCTTCTCCCTCATCTCCCCAATGGTAGCATGCAATCAAATAAAGGATCTACAAATACCTTCACATTAAATATTAGTCAAGTTGTAAAGAAGGATTATAACCAGTGGAGTAACCAATGAGAAAGAAGAAACAAAATAAAACAGAAAAAAAGCAAATAGTTTGCTATAATCTGCATTCGGATTCTGAAGTTCTTTCTCTGCATGAGGACATTCCTTTCCATCATGAGTCTTTTGGAGTTATCTTATAACCTTGCATTGTTGGGAGGAGCCCAGTCTATCCAAGTTAGTCGTCACACATATGATGTGTCTGTGACTGTGTACAAAGTTCTCCTAGTTCTGCTGTCCTCACTCACCCTCAGTTTATATGTCTCTCTCCAGGTTATTATGAAGTCTGTTTGCTCCTCATTTCTTATAGTACAATAGTATTCTATTACATTCATATATCACAACTTGTTCAGTCATTCCCCAATTGATGTACATCCCCTTGTTCTTACCCAAATCATTTCCATAATTGTTATATTGTGAAAGACTAACTATATTTCCCTCTATCCTATCCCCCCTCAATTATTCTATTTTCTCCTTTGACCCTATTCCTTTTCAAAAATGTTTGCTTCTAAGTACCCTCTTGGAGGATTTTGATGTAGAAGTTCTGATTTTGCTGTCTTCCTCCTGCTCCATGCCTTGATCCTTTTTGTCCTCCAAAAAGGATTCTATGGTCTGTTTTTGCTTCCTGTACTTGCTTATATTGCTAGCCAATTACTTGACTTTTGAGCTCTTTGCCACAGTGTTTGAGCTCTTTGCCACATTCTGCTTCCAGAATGGAGAGAGCTTTATTCCAAATTGCTGGGATTTTCACAGCTGCTGGAGCTATCAAGAGGGTACTTGCTCTACAATCAAATATATTGGGTTGAGCCATCTCCCAACAGGTAAATAATCAATAGAATTAAGCAAAGCAGTTTTCAAAAGAAAAACATTAAATTGAACAACAATCATATAAAAATGTTCCATATTTCTAATAATTAGAGAAATGCAAATTAAGCCAGCTTTGGGATTTCATTTGAAACTTATTAGACTGTACAAGATTACAAAAGAGTAAAATAAAAAATTTTGGAGGGGCTGTGAAAAAAATACATTAGTCCACTCTTTTTTTTTGTATCAAATTTGTTTTATTCTCTACAGTTCCTCATTCATCTTGATTCAGTCATTAGTGCTGCTTCCGTCTGAAGGAACATCCTTCTATAAGTCTTGCCTTGCCTCCAGTAGGCTGACAGAGTACAGTGGAGCATCCAACACAGATGGATGTTTGTGTGTGTGTGTGGCTGAAGACAGTGGTGATTTTATAGCACCCCGGGCAGTTCACGTCCATGAAATACGAGTTCGGACTCTGTACCAGGCACTTCTTCTTGTGTTTCCGCTTTTCCTCCTCGGGAGAGGGGTGCAGGAGGTCTTTCTCGAGAGGCATGTTGGCGCGGGGAGATCTTCACCGCCGGAAAAGCCATTAGTCCACTCTTGATAGAGCTGTAAACTAGTGCAGGCATTCTGAAAAGGAATTTGGAATCATTCCTAGAAAGTTGTTAAAATGCACATATCCTTTAGCCTAGCTATATCACCATAAGGACTATAACACCAAAAAAATTTTTTAAGTTAAAAGATATATGTATTAAAAAAAATCTGAATTCTTTTCATGATCAAATGAGATTTGTAAAAAGTGATTATGTATCTAGGACATAGAAGGTTCTATATTAATATGCTCTCTGTCTCTCTCTCTGTCTCTCTGTCTCTCTGTCTCTCTATCTCTGTCTCTCTCTCTCTCTCACACACACACACACACACACACACACACACGCACACATCCTCTTCATGGCAGTCCTAAATTGGAAACTAAGGTGGTTCACTCCCTTGGGAAGTGGCTAAACAAATTGTGATATATGAATGTAATGGAATATTTTTGTGCCATGAGAAATAATCAAGCTGACAATCTCATAGGAAACTGGGTAGAACTTTATGCACTGAGACATAAACAAGTGAACAGAACTAACAGAACAATTTAAACCACATGACAGAGAGAAACAACTTTGGGAAAATAATTAGAACTCTGATTAACCCAATGATAAACCATGAGCCCAAAAGAATAAAGATGAAATACACATTTACTTTATGACAAAGAGATGATAGACTTAAAAGGAAAAAAGCAACATACAATTTGGCCATGGCTAATGTGACATTTCTTTTACTGAACTATGCAGCTATGTACTGATAGGTTTAAAAATTGTTCTGGGGGGAGTTATAGGCTGACAGATGATGGGGGATCAAGCAGGTAATACAAAACCCCTGAAGCATGGAACAGTACACCCACACCCACACTCACTGGAAGCAGAGTTCTACCCTGACAAAGAGTTAGAAAGTCAAGTATTTGTCTGGGAAGATGAGCAAACAGCATAAAAAACTCAGACTATATCATTTTACTTTGGTGACAATTGTGAAAACATACAAGCAGAAGAAGACAACAAAGTCAAAGCTCCTACATCAAAAGCCTCCAAGAAAAATATGGGGGATGGAGCCAAGATGGCAGCATAGAAGCAGCAAAGTTCCGCGCAGCTATAATGGTAATTAATTTGTTTGATCAGATGTTAAGTAGATCCTAGTAACCTAGTGTTAAGTATAGAACTCTGTCCATTGGTGATAAGGTGTGAATTCCCAGAACTCTGTCCATTGGTGAGAAGGTGTGAATTTCCCTGT